>CM042156.1:62527984-62597984 GCA_023376005.1 Doryteuthis pealeii
GCGTATGTGTTGTGCATGTTTATGCTGTCTGTCTGTGTACATATGTATTGTGCATGTGTATGTGTACCTGTGAGTCTGTCCCTGTGTTGAATGTGTATGTGTATCATATGGTTAATATTGAGTTAATTCTAGAGATATTTTATAGCTGTAGGATTTTTATTTATCAATTCGTGTTGAGTATTCATTTTTTAAAAGCTCCTTTAAACACATTCGTTATCTATTTAACAATAATGGGAATAAACTCCAGGTCAGGGTGGACATAGGAGTATTATAATGAATAGTTTCCCACACTTCACAGGGATCTGGAGCTGCAACGTCACTACTAGATCCTTTTTATTTTAATCACATACAGCAGGATCCGAGAATACACCACAGTATGTAAAGTCGTCGGGCGGCCTAAAGTCGGTATAGCCAGACAGCGATGGAGTTTGTCCCCCTTCCACTAGCGCTAGACCAGGAGATTGTTTTGGTGTCTGAGACGAACGCACACGTAGCCATTAGTTCCTCACTTTACTGCAAGATCCTTGTGCTCCATTCGCTGAGTTGGCGAGGGCCGGAATCGAACCAGGACCTTGGGTTCTCCGCGGAACACCTACCGACTGAGCTCAACCCACACAGTATGATAATCTAATTCTTACAAGTTTGAAAATATGTTTACTCAAGGCTATTGCAAAAAATATGTTCATGTACGTAAAAAAGTATAACAATATTGATTCTCTCTCTCTTTCTTTCCTTTCTTTTTTCTTCTTTCTTTCTCTCTCTCTCTCTCTTTCTCTCTCTCTCCCTCTCACTATCTCTCTCTCTCTCTCTCTCTCTCTTTCTTTCTCATTGCTCTTTTTTCTTTTCTTTTCCTTCTTTTCTTATGTTCTTATTAAAACAATTAGAGTTATCGCTTCCACGTGCTCACCCTCTCTCTATCTTCCCTACTTTAGCCCTAACCCTAGAGCGTCTGGAATCGTCCAAGATGAAAATGCAAAAATGTAAATCCTGCAATTATCTTCAATCGAATGTAATGAAAGTTAGAAAAGAAGGAAGGAAGAAGAAAAGAAAGAAAGAGTGAGACGGAGTAAATCAACGATTATTATCTTTTTTACATATTGCAGTATTAGCAATAACTTTTGAGTAAACATAATTCGTGGTAGTCTATGAATTGTGTAATAGTGTAGTTATAAAATATGAATTTGAAGTTATGGAAAAGATTCAAATAGCGAGGGTGAAGGAAAAGGTATCGTACCACGTTGTGCATTGGCATTTTGTAACTCTTTTGACCTTTCGAACTCGGAATAAGACAGCGTGTGACAAAAATTAGTTTAGTTAAGTTAGTTCCGGAGAAAGTCAAATGTGAGTGGACGCAAGAGATCTGCTGCTCTGAAATGCCGATTCTCGCGAGGATTTCTGCAATCATATGTAACTAAATGACCCAAATGAGGTCATTAAACAGTTATTTCAATTTTTCTTCCTTCTTACTATTTTTATTTTCTGATTTTTTTTCCATTTTTAAAAAATTTTCATTTCTATTTGTCTTATATATCATTTAATTTTTTTTTTTTACTAATTTTTTTTATTTATTTGTTATTGTTATGTAAATGTTTTTTACTTGCATGCTATTTAATTTAATTTAATATTTAATATTTGTTTATATATCTTTTTAGATTTTTATTTTAATTTTTTTTTAATTTTAATTTTTATTTTGTTCAGTTTTCAAGTAATTGTGTCTATGTTAATGTTTTTTACTCGCATGCTATTTAATTTGAATTCAATATTTTATACATTTTATCATTTATATATTGTTTTATATATCCTTCTAGATTTTTTACAAATCTTTAAATTTTTTTTGTTCTTCAAGTATTTGTGTCATGTAAATGTTTTTTACTTGCATGTTATTTAATTCTAATTTAATATTTTTAAAATTTGTATTTAATATTTGTATTATATATTTTTTAGATTTTTTTTGATTTTTTGATTTTTTTAGTTCTTCAAGTAATTGTGTCTATGTAAATGTTTTATTGCATGCATTTAATTTTAATTTGATATTTTTATAAATTTTATATTTAAATATTTGTTTTTTTTAATTTAATTTTTTTAGTTCTTCAAGTATTGTGTCCTAGTAATGTTTTACTGCATGCATTTAATTTTAATTAAACATTATTGCACATGGTTTGTGATCCTTAGAGAGCGTTTTATTTATTTTTCATCAATCATTTATTTTTGTTGAACCTCACTAAACTAGCGATTATACTTATTTCGCCAGATTTTCTATTGTTTTTAGAGAAAAAAGATTTAATTAGATTTGACAGATTTTAAGTCATTGGGCTGCTTTTAATAACCACTGTGCCTCTTGTAAGAATGAATTAATATACAAATTCGCAACACATAGCAATCAATACAATAGCCTATAAAATTAGCCGCCAAAACAATTAACAATACAACATAATGTCTATGCATACTATATATTATATTATTATAATAATATATATATATGCTGAGCATATGCATATATGATAATAATATATATATCCCAAACCATATATATATGCGATGTATTGTTTGTTCATAATATATATATAATATATATATATATTATATATATATGTGTGTGTGTGTGTGTGTGTGTGTGTGTATTGCTAAATATTTTATCATTCAACAATCTTTTCAATTTCTACACATTATATTCATAAATACGTCCATACCTTTTTAACATTTACTCGTGGAACAATTCACTTTCGACATGCGACAGTTTCTGATTATAATGATCGCGTCGATCGGCTTTCATATAAAACACCAAGTAATAATGGTTTAATAACATTTTATCACACTTCAACATACACTGAACTCTTTCATTTTTTTACAAATTTTCATGTCCTGAAAAGGGTTTTTAATTAAAAAAAATACTGAAAATACTTAAATATGGACATAAAGAGTTTCCATCGTTCCTGACATCCTGTGTTTGTTTTCTTTTAGAATTTTCTCAACAACACACACACCAGACACACACACACACAAACACACGCACACCACAACCACACACACACACACACATATATATTATATATATATATATATATATATATGCATTATAACATTACTAAATCTGGTCAGTAGAGTGGCCTCATTACACATTGTTTATGCAAAGTCACAGTTCAATGTTTCCCACCCACCACCTCACTACACCACCAACCACATCCGGGCTGCATTTAGTGCTAGTCAACTGTGGAGAATTTGTTGTTTAAGTTCACATTAAAAATAAACTATTTAGTTGTTTTAATAAAGAAAATAGAACAAACAAGTTTGTTATTACCGTATTCGACGCATATAGGAGGCACTTTTTTTCAGATTTCCTGCTAATTGAGATGTCTTGGTATGTTTTATTGCTTGCCAGTACAGCCAAATTGTTTTATACAGCTTGTTCTGTTTGTGTAATGCACAGCTAGACTGTTTTCAACAATAAATACTTAATACCTAAAAACTTTTATTCCTGATCTGACAGCTGAATGGGGGTGCGTCTTTATGATGCCCGTGCGACTTATATGCATTAAATACGGTAATAATCTTCCAATAAGAAGAAATGTAATAAAGACGGGCCGTCTATCCTCAATTTTTGTGAATCAACCTGGATAAGGAAGAACAAGTCTCGATTTAAAACTTCTCAAAGCATTCTAGATTATTATACTAATGGAAGAAGATAATGTATTTTTCTGATCTGAGGGTGAGCCACACGTCTGCCCTGGACTTAAAGCTTCCATCATTCATTATTATAATATATATCTATTATATATATATATATAATTATATATAGTACGAGATACATCACACACACACACAGACACATACTGACTCACAACATATTGCATGCACAACACATACATTTATTTGTGTACATAATCGGATATACCACAACTCCTAAAAAAACCTTCTCACTAAATAAGATTCAAAATGACTCAAAGAATTTCTCTACTTCTCTACCCGGACTATAGTGCCTGAATCAGACCTTCTATAATGGGGTGCGGTCGATGAGAATAGAGAAGAAATCAATCCCACAGAAGTAACGCAAAGAAAAATGCCCACGACCAAGCAAGAACACCTCTCCCCTTACACCTCTCTCTCTCTCTCTCTCTCTCTCTCTCTCTTCCCTCTCTCTCTTGCATTATAACCCGATAGTTGTTACGTTTTTGAGGGCATTCTTGGCTAAAGCACAAGCGTTTATCTCTAGTGGATTTGGATCCTTGATAAAGAGCCCCGATAATGATCATTGTTATCTGGTATTCGTATAAGTCCCTCCTGAGATTGGTAAAGGTCCGGAATCTATGCCCGTCTTCCGTGAGCGCATTTGTAATTATGACCAGTGGGGGGGCATCAGTGTGTCTTTACCGCAGTACTGTTTAGTGATTGGCTACATGACAATACTTGACCTTGGTAGTCTATAAATCAGATGGGTAACTAGAGCACATCTTATATCAGAAGAACTCCAACAATTTGAAAAGGGTATATAATATCACGCTGTGGTATATCCACAGTGCTGCTAGTGTTTATTTTGGCACCTTTTCCACACTAGGACGAAAATAATCGAATAGATGCATTATCTGCATCTGCGCCGGTGACTGTGCTGGCTACCTCGAGTGACAGTCTCTGTGCACTGATCTACACACAAACTGTGATGCTTTCTGGGCTGTTGTCTTTTCACTCTCTTTCTGGATCTCTTTGCTGTCGATGATACTCTCCTCTCCTCGCCCTCAACTGCGTGTTTAGTGTTTATATATCTAATAAAAATAAGGATAAAATAACGGAAGCTCTTAAACAAATAAAACACAGAAGCCGTGTATGGAAAGAATTGTTATTGCTTAAAAAAAGAATTGCTTTTTACAATATAACAGAAAATAAGTTGCTTTAGTTTGCCGTGCTATGTCGTTCGATAGTTCACGTTTCACGTTCGATACGGCGCTCGCCACCTACGCGTATGAGTAGCATAGGGAATCTGTGGGTAAAGTAAGGAGCTGATGGAGGTGTGGCGTCCACCTCAGATGCAAACAACTCTTTGGTCTAGCGCTAGTGAAAAAGGGATAACTTCCTCGCAAATTGGATGATACCTGACTTTAGATCACCCGACGACTTTATTTTTACTTAGTTTTACAAATATTTTTTCTTTGGACAAAGACAAAAAATGGAATTAAATTTTATTGAAAATATTTGGAATGAATAACCCGAACACGCGTAATTAAATTGAAATAAATTATAAATGGCCTGTTTAGCTTAGTCGGTAGAGCCCCTATTGGAATCGCCGGTTTGGTTCGATACCGATACCAACAACGTTAAGCAACATTTGTAGCGGGATTGGGTTAGATCGATCTGACGGGAAGAGGACAACTACGGCTGGTTTGTCGTTCCACCGCAGCGAAAAATCTCCGGTCTAGCGCTAGCGAAAGGGGTGGCTCCCTCGCTGTTCGAAAAAAAGGCCACTCAACAACTTACTTAAAATCAGAGGAATGATTACCAGTCATAGAAAGTCGCCGTGAGTTCAAATAATTTGCGGTTGGTTGGTTGGTGGTTGGTTGGAAATTTCGTCTGTCAACCCTTGGATTATTTTGGAGCGAAGACACTTTGTATGGGAACATAGCAAGTACTACCCTTCTGGCCCACAGTGGACCAGGAGTAATGGTGATGAAGGGTACTCCACACTCCGCAGAGCTTCCAGAATTATAACCTCACCTAGAGTTGTTTAACGTCACACCCTGGATTCCGAAGACCTCACACGCCCTTCTAGCACTATATGATAAAAAGGGTTGGGTTTTGTCATAAGGGCAGTAAGGTCAGACAATCTTATAGGTCTAGGCTTGATGGGCAATGCCGATTGATCAAAGTGATTCCTCTCCAACCACCCGTCTAGCTAATTGAGAGCCAAAGCGGGGTGTTGGCATGTTATACACTGGTCAGCCACCAGGATTCCAACTTGAACATCAATGGGTCACCATCCACAGCGAAAAGGTGTCCATTGGGGTTTATCCCTCTATAGAGGTGCAGTCGGGGTATTCTACAGCCTCAAATAGAAATTTTCTTTTAAATAATCTTTCTAATTACTTGACCAGGTTGTTTTCCTTTTCATATATCACTAATACCTTTGAAAAAGTTATGAATCCAACTAGTTCCCCCTATCTAGGGGTAAATATGGAGAGTCTAGGCTTTTTAACCTTCTCATAGCAGCTAGTCTAGGCGAAAGAAACCTCTGAATTCAAACCATTTATTCCGCTTCATTTGACTTGTGTCACATACTGCTCATGGGAGAGAATTGGCTAAATACTAGTTGACTTTAATACCTGAGCCAACTGACCCAGTATTCACTGCAATTGTCCAAATGTCCTAGGGGATAAGAGGAAGAAATAGATGAAAGGCAAAAGAGAAGACAACTCTTTTTTGATCTTGACCATAGTTGCTTTAGCCAGGTAGTTAAATGTGAGATTTTTGATCTAAAAAGAGAATGAGAAACAATTGTATTGATTTATTTAGGCTAAGATAAAATCAGTTCAACCAATTTCTTTCTTCTTTCTTCTTCTTTCTTCTTTCCTTCCTTCTTTCTTCTTTCTTTCTTTCTTTCCTTCCCACTATCTCCTATCTTTTTTCCTGTTTTCTTATTTATTTATTTCCTTTTCTTTGTTTTAACTTTTATTTTTCTTTTCGTCTTGTTACACCAGTGTTGGCAACTTGAAAAAAACAAAAACACACACACACACACAAATCATCAGCTCTGTGCGGATTTTGGATGCCATGTGGAGGAACACTGAACGATGGCCGATAGAGACCACCAGAGAGAATCCTGGGTACTCGATGATGATGAGGAGGAGGATGATAATGATGATGAATCAATTTCACCCATTTCCTTTCTTTCTTTCTTTCTTTCTTCCTTCCTTCCTTCCTTCCTTCTCCTTCAAGTCTCTCCCTTTCCTGTTTTTTTCTTCTTTCCTTTTCCTTTGGTTTGTACTTTCTTTATTTTCTTTCGTTCTTACTACTACCAGTGTAGACCGACAAGAAAAAAAGCACATCAAGCAGCTCTGTACGGATTCCGGATGCCATGTAGAGGAACCGATACAGACCACCAGAAGAAGACATAGGTACCGCAATGTTCATGATGATAATGATGAAGATGATGATGAACAGTTCTCCCATTTTTCTTTTCTTTCTTATTTATTTCTGAACTTTCTTTCTAATTTTTCCTTCTTTCTTTCACTTTTTCTTTCTTTTTCTGGTTTTTATTTTCTTTTATTCTTTTCTTTCGTTCTTGCTTACTTTCTTTTCTTCGTATTTCCTTTTCTGTTCATCTTCTTGCTTACTTATATCTTTTTTTCCTTCCGTTTATTTCTCTCATACTTTCTTTATTTATCTAATTTCTTTCTTTCTTTCTTTCTTTCCTTTCTTTTGTACATAACCACAGAAAAAGTACTCAGTCGGTCCTACTAGTTTAATCACATCAGGTCGTTGAGTTCAATACCAATTCCCACCAGTCAGTGCATGAGTAGACCGTTTGATATATGGGGGATTAGGGGAGCTAATGTAGGGTGGCGCTCCCACCCCAGCGTATAAACAAATGAATTTGATCTAGAGCTAGTGAAAGGGATATACTCCCTCGTTGTCCGGCTGATGTTCACAAGGCCACAACGCCAACTTTACAACATTCGATTTCAATCAGGAAGGATTGTTTGGATTTTTCTTTTAATATCTTTTCCTTATTTTCGGGACTATTGTTCTCATCATCAAACATTCAGAGAAAACTTTCCAATTGGAGTCAATTTTGGTTTAAAGTCACCCAAGTCCCAAAAATTAGCAATAAATTTCCGGACAGACTGATTTGCATATTTAGAATTATGCAAATATTTACATATAACAAAGTCATTTACAAATCTTCTATTTGCTCAACCTAGACAAAATAATGACATCGATTTGAATAATTTTAAAATCTAAATTTTCTTCAAATATATTTAATGAAGCCGGAATTTTTGTCTGTCAAATGTAAATGTTTTAAATTTTGTTCCTTTTGCTCTGAGCTAAAAAGAAACAACACAAACACAACAAAAAAGTGTATATTTCCAGGGGTTGTATTTACACTAAATTTCAATTTTTCCAGTTTCCGATAAAATAGCATTTAATTAGAGCTTTGGTATTGTCATTGACATATAAGATATATTCTAGCTATAAAAAAGAGAAAAAAATTTTTTTAAACTTTTAATGTCTGTTCTTTTCTTTCCATTTTTGTTGCATTCTCCTTGAGGCAAAATATCTACGATGGTGTCGAAAATGTCTATTAATATTAAGTTAATAACACTAGGATTTTTTTTTTCAATAATTTTACGTCTTCAAAAATAAAATATCTATTTTATGTATAAAACAATCGAAATCAAGATGAAAAACTAGATAAAAATTAGTCTATATACCAGGGCAATCCCATAACTAAAAACAAAGTCGAGGGAGTGGCCTATTTTCGGTATCAGCCAGGCAGCGAGGGAATATATATCCTTTTCTCTGGCGCTAGACCAGGGTGATTGTTTTAGCGTCTGGGGTGGTGCGCCACACCTACCACCAGCTCTCCCACTTTACCGCACAGGTCCCTATGCTACTCATATGCTGAGTTGGCGAGGGCTGGTATTGAACCCGGAACCTGGTGGTTCTTAGCCGGATGTTCTACCGACTGAGATTTCGAAATCACAGAAACGTTTATTGTTTATTTTCAAAGTCATTTACATCATTTTAAAATTTTAACATGCCTTTATTTTTCTAAATAATTGCCATTTCGCTGAATTGATTTTTGTAGGCGCTACGTTTTGAATATTAAAAACATAATTTCATTGTCTGGGTGGAAGATGATTGCTTGATTGTCAGGTTGGTTGGTTGGTTGGATTTTACGGCATGTCAACCTTGTTGCCGAATATGCTTTTGATTTATTCATTCTTGTTGGGTATTGAATTTCTTTTCAAATTCAATTCTTTTTTCAACACATTTTTGTAAACTCATTTCTTGGTCTATTTAACCCATATATGCGACACTAACACGTACTACCAATCTGGGACTGGAGAGTTACCTGGGAGTAATGACGATAAAAGGGTAATCCACACAAGCCCGAGCTTCAAAATTGGAACCTCACCACTAGATCCAGTTTAAGGTCTTACACAGGACACTAGCCATCCGCTTCTAGCTCATATATGATAAAAAGGATACGGTCAGGACAATCATGTAGGTGCTAGGACTTGACGTGACCAGCCTTGATCAGGGCCCAAAACCAAAGGGGAGTGTTGAATGCCATGGACTACTCAGCCAACACGATTCCGTCCTTAAGCATCGCGGGTTTCCATCTACTCCCATTGGGGATGGTCTTACCTCTATGCAGAGGTGCAGTCAGCGTATTCTACTGTCCCAACTTAGTGTGTGTGTGGAAGATTAGAAATATATTTTTATCTAATGCTTACCGTGCAGAATATTTGCGTATAGCATCAATTCTACTTAAAAGATCTGTGGAATTCTTGAATTATTTTCCATAGGTTTCTGTAAGATCCGAAACAATATATAAGAAAATAAAACTTTATTCAATTTTTAAACGTCTAAACACTAATAAAGTAAAAAGTAAAGTCATCGGGGTGGCCTAAAGCCGGCATCCGCCAGACAGCAAAGGAGTCTATCCCCCCTTTCTCTAGCGTTAGACCTCTAGCGTCTGAGATGTAGCGCCACACCTACCATCAGCTACTTACTTTACAGCACAAATACCTGTGCTACCCATACACCGAGTTGGCGAGGGCTGGTAATCCTCACTGTTATCAGGTTGTTTTGGTTTCTTTGTTTAATGGCAATCCAACCCTCTTGGCTTATTTGATGCCAAAGTCATCCTTTTAGAAGAACACGTCTGTTACTATTTAACCCATAGCTAAGGAATGAAGGGTTCATATCTTTACAAAGGGTATTAGTTCATAAGTAAGAACAATAGCGCGAGTGGAGCTTGAACTTGCTTATTAAGATGTCGCAGTCCAGCACGCAAGCCAATTGGAACATCTTTACAATTATCGGTTGTTGAATATGCTGTTTAGTAATATTTCAGTGTCCAACAATTATTGTTTGATCCTTTCTCGATATTTTGTCAGCGACCTGATCCCCTCTTCTAAAAAGAATAAACAGAATTATATTTTATATAGCGTTCTTTGTACAGTTTGATAATGAAAAACCAACTCCTCCTTCTCCTTCTCCTTCTCCTCCTTCCTTTCTTCTCTTCTTCTTCTTCTTCTTTCTCTTCTTCTTCTTCTTCTTCTTCTTCTTCTTCTTCTTCTTCAACCCATTTTTATTGCGAGCTTTTCTTCTGCAAGATTAGATAGATGATTGCCCTTTCGAATGCATTGGTCTTCACTAATGTCATGATAGGAGTGTAAGATAAGAAATGTAATCGTACCTAATTGATATTGAACACTTATCATATATTAAAATAGACGCATACTCTAAGATCCTTTTGTGCAGAGTATGGGTTGGGCAGAAGGGGACGAAATTAGACGACTTCAAACATTCAGAAATGTTCTTAAAGACATACAAAATCTAATAACACGAGGTTATTTATTACCTATCAGGCAAACTATCGCAAAAAAGGTTTGGATTGCTGTATTTGTTTAACGACATATCAACTCTTTATGGGTTATTTAAAATAGAAATATGATTAATTCATAAATATTTGGTTTGCTGTATTTTTAACGGATGTCAACTCCTTGTGGATTAGTTAAAGTCGAAATTTGATTAATTTCTAAATGTTTGTTTTGTTTTATTTATTTAACGGCACATGAACACCTTTTGGGTTATTTTCATGTTGTTTTTGTTGGGTTATTTTTATCTCACAGCAAAAGAACAGATTACTGAAATGACACAAAAATTTTAATGTTTGATAGAACAAAAATTCAGGCTTCATGAAACATACCTGATGCAAATTAAATTAAATTGTTTAAAAGAATGTCATTCATTTTTCTAGATTGAGTAAAAATGAAGATTTTGAAATTACTTTGTTACATGCAAATATTTTCACAAATCAAAATATGCAAATTAATCTGTCCGGACAAATTTTTGCAAATTTTGCACCTGAGTGATTTTAAGAAAAAAACTGACTCCAACTGGAAATTTGTCAATTCAAACAGGGAAAACATTATTTAAAAAGCAAAACTCTTTTTTTGTGGAGTTTCTATCAAGTCTTTTTCCGAAAGTGGTGCCTCAATATAGTAGTACTGACATGGCTACAGATTAGAAGCATATCTGTGTTATTTTATCAGAAATATCAGATTTACATATAGTCGTTAACCAATAGAATATTTATCTAATAACACTCACTTTATATAAAAATCTCTTTCAGGAGATAGGATATTGCTAATGAGGTAAATAAACTGGTCTACTAATTTCATTAGACCAAGGGGCAGGATCAAAGTTTAGGTAACAGACATGAATGCCAAAACAAGGTGGGGGGGGGGGTCGGTAAGGAAAAATTAAGGAAAAGTTATGATATTTTACCTGGTGCCTATTACTTAAACATAATTTTATCTACATTTAGATATAATTTAAATAATTTATCTATATATCTAGATAGTTAATTAAACATAATTCCTAATGGATTATTTCAATTATTTCAAATGCAGGGCATCGTGTCATTGTTTCTATTAACTTTAACTTTTAACTTAACTAATCAAGTCATTATAGAATTTAATAAAGATTAACAGCCCCTTCCATTGTGGCATATGGAAATCTAACAGATTGCAATGGAGTTATCAGAATAATAATTAATTAGAATAATTATCTTTATTTTGTTATTGTCTAAAAGAACTACAATGGTTATATTCCAAAAATAGTAATAATAACGGGTACTCACTTGGTTACCTGATTTTAGAAATAACCTCTAATTAGTAAGTACTACTAATTACTAAGTACCAGGTACATTTTACAAAATCAAAATTTTTCTTAAGGGCCCTCTAACTTTTCGGCATACAAGACAAGTACCTAAACTTTGACTCCCTCCTGGCTTGACATTTAATGACCACAGTCCTGACTAAAATACATGAACTTTATTTTCTCTGAGTTCACGTAAATGCCAATGGCAATAAAAAGAAGTCGGCGTGACTGTAGGTATCATCCGGACGGATAACGAGGTTTTCCCCTTGACATTAGCTCTAGACAAGGGAGATTGTCTTGATTTTATGTGGGGCACTACACCTACCGCCATCTCGCTACTTTACCACAAAGATCCAAGGTGCGCTATACGCATGTTAAGTTGGCAGGAACTGGTATCGACCAGAACCAGGAACATTGTAGTTCCAGGATGGATGCTTTACCGATTGAGCTAAACTAGCCCATCAATGATAATACTGCCAATGGTAATATCACAAAAAAACACCATGAAATGAAGAGGTTCAGAAGAAATTAGCGGCAACAAAGCACTGGCACATAAACTTCTTCAGGGACAACCTCCAAATGCGACATCTGAGGTCGAGAATGTTTTTCGAACATCACAGTCACAGGAGGCGCTGTAACTTTAGGGACACAAAAACTATATAGTCTTCCGAGACTGCAATGCGAATGATAATATTACATATATAGATTAACCCATTATAAACGGAATTTTTCATTTTCCCATTTATAATGAAATTATTATGAGTAAATATAAAAATAGACTGCAAACTATATATTCATTTATATCTCATCCTTGATCGTAAAATACACTGCTTTTAAAGATTATTGGGTTTCATTTCTAACAAATACAATAGAATATGCAACAAACGACAGAAAAAAATGTGATCGTCTTTTTCGATGCCTTTTTTTTCACATGTTTCAGACAACTTGTACAAAAATGTAAAAATTGTAATATTATAAAACTGATATAAATCCCTTTCATAAAATATCCTGAATGCACAATATCTATTTTATCTGCCCTCAACGAAGACATTAGGTTATAATGGGTTAATCGTAAAAAAAGGGAAATCAATAAGGAATAGAATAAGGTAACCCTAAAAGAGAAGAAGTAAAAACCTATATAGATAAAAACCGATATATTTAAGATAACTATTTATAGCCGACTGTGTGTTTTCATAAAACTCCGGTCATAAAAATCTACATAGTTGAAATTTATTATCTTCCCTTATTCATTTATTAACTTAATTATTTACTTATTCTCTTTTGTTGATTCTCCAGTTCTGGATCTCTGGGCAGCGTAATCTTAAGTATAGTTGAGTTCTTCGTATCGGGTTGCACACACAAGCTGGACTTAGTATAGGTAATACTGAGTGATCTGCCCTTGGACAGATATTATATAAATAGACCAATATGGTAACCATTTGCAATTCCCTAATGAACATCTGAACGAATTGGTGACCACCTCTTTCCTACTTTACTGACTTTGGAAAGAAAGACGAACACATGTATTAAATATTATAATATATTTTGATACAAGTGTTCGTCATTCTAGGTAATTCCATGTCAAATCATCCAGAAAAAGTAAAATTGTCACCCCCCTTTCAATTTTTCTGAAATAATTTCCAGGTGTGGATTATGTTAACGTTAGACAATCCCTAAAATTTGAGCCTCCAATTCCATAATTGGCGGACTCATGTTGATTTTTAGCTCTCTAAATTTGGTGGGGTTCGTGAAAAATGTAGACATTTTGTAATCTATTTTTGTCTGTAAAATCAGTTCTAAAGCTTCCCTACTACTAACAATTGGTTTATAAAAGCATTTTGGCTCGACGAAATCCAAACATATCAAAAAGGCTTAGTCAACCAATTTTAAGTTATTGATGATTTCTAATTTGTTCATAGTAAGATCAATACCCCGATATGGCACTGCATCTATGACAAAAATATTTTCTATTATTATTTCATATATATTCAACATTATTTGTACTAAAAAGAATTTTTGCTCAGAACCGAAGCTACAACGTCAGTTAAAATTTTGTAAATCAGAAATCATTAATAACTTAAAATTGTCTAACTTTAACATAATCCACATTTGGAGAAAATTTCAGAAAAATTGAAGAGGTTGGGTGACGTAGACAGGAGAATTTGACATGGAAATAGCCATCTTTATTTTTCGAATAATGACAACTGTGGAAAGCTAAAGGGAGAGAGAGGGGAGAGAGAGAGAGAGAGAGAGAGAGAGAGAGAGAGAGAGAAGAGGTTTTAGCGGTTGCAGAGAAAGTCTCATAATGCTTACTGTCCCGTCGGGCAGACCGATTCTCAGTCTCTAATATCCCTGTCCCCACGAGCTTGTCGGTTGAAATGTATCCAAGGAAGAACAAAAACTTATACCATTAAAGTTCTGTATCTGTTTTGTGAATACAAGTAACGTCGAATGAAGATCACTCAGCTCAAGACACCCTAGGCAGCGATGACTGTTGTATAACGGTATGGTCACAGTACCAAAGTGTATTTGTGGCAAACTCCGGAACGATATATGTAGTATGGGTCAACTTAAGTTTTAGTAGTAGTCGTCGTTGTTAGTAGCCGTTAGGACAAGGAACAACATACACGCAGGTTGTATAGTCACACGGGGTTTAGTATTTATTTCCAGGCTCGTGGACTCTTTTTCAGAGAGAGAAGGAAAGACAGAGAGAAAGAGAGAGAGGATACGGTTAAATTATTCTACCTTCTAACATGGTATCATCTTCTGTACTGTTGTCCCACACGAGGAACCAGGAGCATGTCTGGCTCATGCTACTTAGAAAGGAAAAGTAAGCGATATACTTCTTCTTCAGTTAGTCGTTACTACGTCACTTCCGCTTCCGGTCAACACCCGGAACTTCCGCTTTTACTTTTAAACACCCTTCCGGGGTCATTCCTCGGTCAGTTACTGGCACCCCGTTGTGTGTTTACTCTTCCAAATTTTAACCTTTGTTTGATCTTATTTCTTCTTCCTCTCTTTCTCTAGAAATCCGAACACAGCTTTATTTCTAATCTCAAATTCTGGTAGACCCTAATAATTACGCTACAGTACTTTACCAACTGAGCCAAACCGGCCTGGAAATAATACCGAACTATGTAAGACATACAAATCCTTATTTAGTTAATAGAACTATATTACGTGTTTGGTTAATTTTGATAACTTTAAACCTGGGAGATGTTGCACTTTTATGGTTTGCCAGTGTATTTCAAATGAGTTGAATTCTTTTTAAAGCAATATATATATATATATATATATATATATATATATAATATATATATATATATATATATTGCCATAACATATATAGTAATATAATAATAAAATTAAAAATCATCCAGTTTCCTCAGAGCTATCAATTTCTGATTTATATCCTCAGGGAAAATTTATTTAAGAACATAGTTTCGTTCATCTACTAAGGAAATGATTTGATTCAAACCAAATATATTTCAAATAAAGTGTGTGTGTGTGTGTGTGTGTGTGTGTGTGTGTGTGTGTGTGTGTGTGTGTGCAGATGGGTAATTTTCAAAACTGTCATAAAATTGCCATACAATGATTAGTTAAAGAACAAAAAGATATATACTTTTTTCTGTTTTCTCAACATAAAAAATAACTTTTACTTTTTATGAAAATAAGAAAAAAACTTACGTAAGTTATTTCGAGTTAGTAGGTTGGTTGGTTGGATTTTACGTCATGTCAACCCTTGTTAGGTTATTTTATGCCAAAGATATTTTTATTCGTTTTTGTTGGGTATTCAATTTTCTTTTCAAACTCAATTTTTATACACCGTTTTAATACTCCATTTTCTATCTATTTAACCCATAGATGGAATCCTATTGGATTCAGTCACTGCAGATCAGAGTGGACCTGGGAGTAATTGTGATAAAGAGGTTCTCCACATTCACCAGAGTTCCAGAATTTGAACTTCACCACAAGATGCAGTTTATCATACACAGGAAACTTAGACAATCAGCCATCGCCTTCTAGAACATATATGATAAAAAAGGGTTAGTCAATAGGGTTGGGACAATCATATTGCTGCTACAGCTAGATAGGACAAGCCGAATGATCGGAGGGCCTTTCCGACCAACCGTCTAGCCTAAGTAAGTGCCAAAGTGGAGTTTTACATGTTATGGACAGCTCAGCCACTAGGATTACATTATTAAGCATCACGGGTCATCACCCACGGCTAGCAAGTGGTCTCATTGTGGATTTTCCCCCTCTGCAGAGGTGCAGTCGGTGTAGTCTACAGCCTCAGCCGACAAGAGGTGGTACGAATTTTGGGAAAAATACGTTTTTAAAAAAGTGTAAAGATGTCACAATGATAGTTTTTGAACATATCTCCGCATGAGCAGGATGCGATACGTGTTCAATTCTTAATCGGAGTTTAACAGATTTGAATTTCACAAAAAGTGGAGTGTTGTATATCATTGACTGCTAATCCATCAGGTGTTCATCCTTAAGCATCACGGGTCACCAACTACAACAGGTAGCCTAATTGGGGGTCATACCCCTCTGTAGAGGTGCAGTAGGCGTATTCTAGAGCCCAAGCCAACATGGCTAATCGTTATATGAAAAAATATGCTTGTGTATGCTCAGCCATCCTTAAGAATCACGGGTTACCACCCACGGCCAACAGGTAGCCTAATTAGAGGTCGCTAGAAACCACAAGGTTCCTAGTTCGATACCGACCCTTGACAACTCAGCGTATGAGTAGCATAGGGATCTGCGCGGCAAAGTAGATGTGGTACTCCACCTCAGATGCAAAAACAATATCCTTGGTCTATCGCTAGTGAAAAGAGGATAGACACCCTCGCTGATTGGCTGATACTGACTTTAGGCCACCCTGACTACTTTACATACAATAGTACCCCTCTGTAGAGGTGCAGTAGATATATTCTAAAGCTCCGGACGACAGAGCTAATAGTTATATGAATAAAACCGTTAGGAACTTGACCTTGTGCCACGTCCTACTCATTCGGAAAGGTTGGTAAGTATGTATACCAACGACTGCGTCATTGCTCATTTTGAAGATCGTGGTAGAGTGCCATTGTCATTAATATGCAATAGTTGTAGTTTCCTTTGAAATAAAGGGGGGGGCATTAGTTTTGGAGCGTGGGTCATGTGACATTTCTAGTAACTCTAAAGTTCAAAGAGAAAGTTCGGACGGTACGGAGGCCGAAACGTTGTAATAAAAACGGCGATAATACGAAAAGTTGATCAAAAGGATCTAATTCATGTCTGAATGTCGGCTGGTAAGTTTGTGGTCTCTTCTGTCTATCATATCTTGACTGTATGTCTCGTCAGCAGACAGACGAATCGATAACCTCTTCTGATTAAGAGGTTTATTCATTCAGCTCGGGTCTAAATTCAAAGAATTATGAAAGGTAGAGACGATGGCAATAATTCTTTGCCGCTTACATAAAGATAATGAAACACTGATAGGATCAAGGAGATTTTAACTGGTAATCAATGGCCTGAAAAGTAAGTACTGCAAAACATCAGATATAAAAATTTCAGGTTGGCAACACTCACTAAAGATCAATCGATCAATACACACCATAAAGGTGAGTAAAAAAAAAGAAGTAAAGTTACAGGTCTACAAACGACTGGCACAGAAAAATACAAGAGATTGTCAAAAAGTAATGCCATTTTGTTTAAGACATTATATAATTACCAACACAGGGACATGTATTATACATCAAAATGAACCGAAAGGTTAACTTTGATACGACCAAAGAACAGGCAAAGAATCATTATTCATTTCTTGTTTCTCTACTTTATAATATTCTGTTTACTTGTTTTTTTTATCAGAAAGAAAATACGAGAAAGATTCAAAAATTATCCGTACTCATATTTCATTATACTCTATCATTCCCGATGAGCTCGTTCTAGTAGGAAAAAATAAATATTTAACTCAACCGGTCTTTGCTGGGGTGGGGGTGGGGCAAAAAGAAGCGAGTTCAACACCTTCTCGCAGGCTAAAACGTCGTCGTCGTCGTCGTCGTCACAATCCTTAGCAGCTAAAGTAGCAACACCCCACTTCTGGTTATTGCCTTCTACTTATACACCGTTTCCCCCCTATCACCCGAGCGTCTGTGCCCCACACACGGGACTGTCAACCCAATCCCAGCCGCCGGAATGTGCAGCTATCATCCGGGCATTTGGCGCTCACATCGGGACAGTGGCATCTTGACGTGCCCGCGCCAATGTGTCGCCCTTTTGCATTCTGAAGGACGCAGGTTCGATTCTAGGTCAGTGCTACACACCAGGCAAAGCCTAGCCCGCATCCTTCGAGAATACGGCAAGCCTTCACGCCCACCATTCACCTCGTGTTCTCTGTCACACTCGTCTTCCATAAAAAAAGGGTACTGATAATTTTTGAATCTCTCTCGTATTTTCTTTCTGATAAAAAAAGCAAGTAAACAGAATAATATAAAGTAGAGAAGTAAGAAATGAATAATGGTTCTTTGCCAGTTCTTTGATCGTATCAAAGTTAACCTTTCGTGTCTCGTAGACCCTGCCATATATGCCACGTCTTTTCAAAACTCGCCATTTCTTTTGCACTGGCAAATCAAATTTTGGTCTGATTTTGCATATGTTCCCAATGACTGTCTAAGATTATTCTTCAGCTCGAAGATTTTCCTTTTCTGCATTACGTTTTTCACACACCAAATATAGGTGTTCTTTATTATACTCAATCAGTTTCCTGTCTACTTCAGCACTTTTATCTGCAATACCTCCAAATCTATTACGCATACCATTTCATATAAAAGCAAGAATAAAAATCGATGAAACAATCTAATTATTACCCAATGTCTAAAATGATTTGCATATTCAGTTTATATAGATATATGTGTATGTATATATATATATATATATATATATATATATATATATATTGATTATTATTTTAATTAAAAAAACCTGTCCGGTGATCAAAAGCTTCATCTTAAGCCACCGAAACTATATCACAAACCCCGGTTGGCATATGATGAGGATAGGCTATTTCACGTAGTATTACACGTATATATATATATATATATATATATATATATATATATATATATATATATATATATAGTCATCAGGAGACACCGTGTTTTGACATTTACGTTCATCAGTGCGGCTAGATTTAACAACTACTTCTAGCCGAGAGCAAAACCTGACTGACTTTTCAGCAGTCCAGCATCTCCCCATTAACGTACATAGCTGTCAGTAACAGGCAACATTTTAACTGGTATATACATACATCGGTAGATGTATGTTACGATCACCTAGAGATCTTTATATATATATATATATATATATATGCCCAGAGGAAAATTCCGAAAATAAAATAATGACAAATTCATATATATTAAGGTGACGCCGGTTAGCGGCTTCTAGAATAAAATAAATGCCTTTTTCATCAAAGACCTTCGGCCTCATTGACTCGACTTGTAAAACAGTTTTACCCTTTGGATTCATAAATAGTATTTACTGGACAAAACGTGACCTATTGGGTCACCCATTGAACTCTGGGTAGATAATAAGGATTAGGAAAAAATGAGTTTTCTCTCGCTCTCTCACTGCGAAACTAACATATATCGCTGGGAGGCAATCAAGATATACATAGAGAAGATGAAAGTGACAGGCAGAATGTAAAGTGAGAGATGGGTCAGTTTTTGACTTAATTGCAAATTACGACTAATTAGAACCAATTAAAATTCGATTTTTTCAAACATAACTCAATCCTAAAACCAAGGAATATTTTAGTATGAATTTTGTCTCATTAAACTAAACGAGAAAAAAGCCTTTAGCAAACAATCATTTATTCACTCAGCTTTAGTATAATAATAATTGTATATATATATATATATATATATATATATATATATATATATATATATATAAAAGGAAAATTGAAATGAATCTGACTGTATGTATAAAAAAACACAATCTTAAAACTAACTTTTGTATAACTTTCGTGTAATTAAAGTAAACAGTAAAAAATAAACCTTTAGGAGATAAACATTGATTTGCTCAGATTTAATATAATAATAGATTACTCTTATCATATTTCTCTGAATGGTTGAGATGAGGCTTGATGATTAGTATTATCTGTGTTATTCGGACTATAGTCCTCATCTTCATTGATATCTGTACAACGAGTCCGAGAAGAAATACCTGAGGGCACATCGGCCGAAACGTTGTACATATAACAATGAAGATGTGGACAATAGTCCGAATAACGCAGATAATAGTACTCTTATCTTCTCAGATGGCTGGTAAATATTTAATTTCTTCAAAAACTTTTTTTTCTTTAGTCGCATTTAACATGCCTCACATTTATATATTTTCTTCAGTCCATCTTTTTATATTTTCGTCGTTTTTTTTTTGTGGTTTCTTTTTTCTTTTTTTATGCTTTTCTATTTCTGAGGTTATGTATCGCAGCATCAGTTCATTGAGCAGTACATCCTTTTTCCACTGGATACATATCAAAGCACTTCCAGCAAAAGAGGTCAGCCTTTGAATTCCAAGGAAGATCCTTCAAACGTACTTTTGTTGCAATATGACTTTTGTGAGCTAGAACTGCTATTGGAAGGAGGAGGAATAAATAAACAAAGGCTTAAAAAAATAGTGATGACCCAAAAGAGGAGAGCGATGGTTTTGACCGTAGCGTGACCCCGAACGAAGAATTGAGGGCAAGCGGAAGTCGGGTGTTGACCGGAAAGTCACGTGGTGACGTGGGGGAAGAAAGAAAGGGTTCGTCCTCTTTTTGCCAGTGGCGGGCCTAGTGTACAGACCTGATTAGAGCCCAGGAGTAATCTAGTAGTATTCTCTCTCTCTCGTTCTCTCTGCCTCCCCTCCTCCCTGGTAGAAGCCACTAGACGAGCACGTTAATAAAGGCTGGGGAGTTGTGACGACATGTTTCTCGTGTTGTGATTTTTTATCGGAGTTTTAGTACCGTGAGTTATTACAACGTAAACTTTGAAGTCTGCGCACTCTTCGCGGAGTTCCGTCCCGGCCTCCTGCCTCAAAAACCGCTAGTTGGTGGCTGCTGAAAAAAACAAACATGAGCTACGATTGAAGTCCGTAGCCGAAGCGCTGTCACTTGAACCCCCCCCCAAAAAAAAAAACCCAACTAACTTAGGGCGTTTTTCCTGACCCCCTTAGTTAGAATTAACAGTTTTATTACAAAATGTTGGGATTCTAAAAATACAGAACCCAAATTATTTATTTATTTTCCCATTAAACTAACCCCAACCTAACCCTAACCCTAAACCTAGTTTTTTTTCAAGTGACACCGCTTCGGCTACGGACTTCAATTGTAGCTGGTGTTTTTTTTTCAGCATACACCGGCTAGCAGTTTTTAAGGCAGGAGGCTGGGACGGAACTCTGAGAATATACTCGAAGTCTGTAATAAATACTTGCGGTTAGGTCGGAGTCGGTCCGCTTTATCGTATTCATAATGTTATAAACGTACGCGTTAAATTTCTAAGATGACAGTAATATGATCAGTTATGACGCTAGATATGTTCGAGTTCTAACGTTTTTACAATATTTGTATAAGGCTGGGTTTATAGGAAAAAATGCGTCGATCCCGTCGGCATTCCCCCTCAAAGCACTGGGCAATAAACCCAGCCCTGCCCCTTTAAATCGAGGGGGCAGGTGTTGCCTGGGGAGATAGCGCCCTGGATCGACTCTGTTAATTTCATTAATAGACACAGGCCCCGAAAGGCCGTGCTATTAATGCGGTTAAAACCCTGCAATGCGTATTATGTATGGTTCAGAAAGTGTACATAGTATATAGTGTGGATAATTTGCATACTGTTTTTAACAAGACTGTGTTTAATAAATAATAACTTGGTGTTATTGATTTCTAATATTATTGTTTTATTCTCAATTAAAAGCAATCTTATGAATAATTTTAGATAGAAACCAATTAAAATGTTTTTATAGGCGTTTTAATTTAGTTCTGTTCGTCTTTTTGATTCAATAAAATATTTTATCACATTAAAAGTCTTACCCCTCTGCATAGACGCAGTCGGTATATTCTAAAGCTTCAGCCGATAGGGCAGTCAGATTTCAGTGAAAGAGTTAAAACTAATGGAAAATGGAAGACATTTTTGAAAAATGTATTGTTTATATGATTTTTTATTTACGTCTTTTTAACCGTATCTCAAGTGTTGATATATTTTTGAAAACAAGCCATAACTATCAGAAACAAACAACTGGTTGTAATTTGATCATTGAAAATTACGTTTCTTGTTATTTCGGAACTTGCATTGCTCATTAACAGTTTGTTTGAAGTAAATATATTCCATGGAGATTTCCATGTCCATCTAACTCAGGAAGAAGAGATAAATATCAAAATATTAAGGCAATTAGAAACGGATATTATTATTATTAAAAAAAAACATCTTTTCTAAAGTTTTACAAAAGAAAAATCCTTCATCAGATATAATTACATTTAGACTAAAATGATCAAAGAAGAATAACAGAAATCTTAAAAGAGGCACTTGTTGGTTGTTGGTTAGTTGGTTGGTTGGTTTTACGGCATGTCAACCCCTGTGTTACTTTATGCCGATGACATTTTGTTTTATTCATTCTTGATGGGTACCCAAATTTTTTAACTCAAGTTTTAAAATCCTAGTGGCTGAGCAGTCCATGACATGCAACACTCCACTATTGCCCTTATTTAGGTTAGACGGGTGAACGGAGAGAACCCCTCCGTTCAATCGGCTGTTCACATCAAGTCCTAGCACCTATAAGATTACTCCAAAACCTATGGCAAGCCCTTGTGGCAAGCCCCAACTGTTTTTTGTCGTATATGTGCTAGAAGTTGGTGACTGAGTGTCATAATGTCCTGGATAAGACGGTAAACTCTATCTGATGGTAAAGATCCAAATCTAGAGTTCTGGGGAGTGTGGAGTACACTTTTACCACCATTAGTCAAAGGTCCACCACAAACCGGAGTGATAGTACCTGTTAGGGTCCCATCTATGGGTTCAATAGAAAAAGTGAGTTTAAAGAATGTGTTGAAAAAATTTAGTTTAAAAATGATGTGGTGTTATTCAGTACTTGTGTTTCATAATTGTTAGTAACCTAACACTTATGTACAATTAGTGTAGAAACCAAAATGGCTGTTATGAGTCACGGATAGCAGCCTTTGAGTTCGATGTCATGGGGGATTGAGTGACACATCTTGATCTTATCTTGATCTTTTTTCCGGTCGATACCGTGAGAATTGGTGGAAAAGGAGACAGAAGGTTTCTTCCAGTTTAGATTTTTTTTAAAGTGTTAGTTTAGGTGATATTGGCTAAGCCACGGAGGGAATAAGTCGCGTTAAGCACTGCCATACTCAATCTGTGCTGTAAGTCTGGTGGGGATTTTGGAATAAAATATGATCTCAAGAAAATCGAAGTCTTGGGTTATTTATCCAAAAACTACCAATGACCCGGGGCTTCTGATAAAGAGAAATCCCCAATAGAGACCAGACATGAAATCCCCATATCGAAAGTTCAAGACGCTACAAGAAGAAAATCCAGAAGAACATAAGATACCAAAGACGATTATAAGAAGAAGAATAACAGAGTATACATCACTTGTTTTGTACTTGGCGAACTTTAGCATCAATAGTATCTGATGTCAGTCACGAGATCAAATAGCAACAAATCTAAATCATTTTCCTTTGTAGACTTACCGATCATTATGTTGAAGTCTTTCTGAGATTTGAGCTTTTCATTAGGTTACAAATGCGAAGCCACGTTTTCTTCTAGGATATTGTTTGCTGTAATTTTCACCTTTAGTTGTTAAAATTCCTAGCATAAAATTGTGCGTGCGCATTATCTGAAATGAACTTAATTATTATTTATTTTATGATAATTTTGTGTTAAAGCATGCAGTTGTATTATTTTCGAAACGATTTGTATATTTCGCACGGATACATTCAAAATGGCTACCGTCTTGTTTCAAAGTGAAAGTCAGCTAAATTCCTTGCATAAAATTATCTGAAATGAACTTAATTGTTATTGAGAACGCATTTTATGATATTTTTGTGTTAAAGCATGCAGTTGTATAATTTTCTAAAAAGTTTTTAAGATTTGTTTATTTCACACGGAGACTTTTAAAATAGCTACCGGCTTAGTTGAAAGTGAAAGTCAAGGGAGGTTATTCTAATTGCCTTATTTGCTAGGAATTTTGACAACTAAAAGTGAAAATTACCTTCTTTGTTTAAAATTCTTTCATATTCCCTGTCAAACCGAATTCGGTTCCAGTATTGAGATATACGAGAAACATTCTTTTTCTTGGAATGTTCTAAACACTTCATTGTTTAGTAATTGAATACTTCCTGTTGATTCTTTGTGAAGAATTAATCATCATCATCAGGTCATGCTGACAGCACGGATCCCAAGAACTCTCCCTCACCATCAGGCCCTATCGATCATCTCTCCTGGTAGATATTCTGTACGGCTGTTTTTAAGATTTTTTTACTATATAA
This sequence comes from Doryteuthis pealeii, assembly GCA_023376005.1. Lineage (NCBI taxonomy): Eukaryota > Metazoa > Mollusca > Cephalopoda > Myopsida > Loliginidae > Doryteuthis > Doryteuthis pealeii. The sequence goes on from CM042156.1 coordinate 62,552,394, forward strand.
AGGTTATGGTTATATACAATGCACACATGAACTCTTCCAACTATAAATAGCAGCAGGTACTGCTCTTAAGCGAGAGTCAATATTCCAGCGGTATGCTCAGATAGTTGATAGACCGCCACACGTATGTTTGTACTACGGTTCTTTGTTAATATATTTGTTTAATTCATTACCTCTCTTGTGTCTTTATTCTGGCCCCTAACCAGGCCACAACAATAAATGAATACTAACTATGTCCTGACGATGTTTTGCTAAACCAACCGAAATGTTATTGTGCAGCTCGCACAATAAAATATTACCCATTTGAGCAACTGTTTTTTTTTGTTTTTTTACACACTATCTGATTTATCTAGGTTTTTGCTGGATGGCTAACAACGTTGGGTCCATGTGTAGGTATCCACTGAAAAATGGCAATTATGAGTTCGTTCTTATTTTTCTAGCAGTGTCTTAAGAGCTACTGCAATATACAGATATAAAAAGTATAATAATTTTGATTTAACCCTCCCTCATCTTTTTTCTTTCTTTCTTTCTTTCTTTTTATCATTTCGATCATCTTTTCTATTATGTTCGATTGAAGTACATTAACGTTATTGCTTCCACGCACTCATCCCCTCTCTCTGTCTTTCCCCTACTTTCTTTCCTTCTTTCTTGCTTTCTTATTATATTTTTCTTCCATTTCTTTTTTTATAATAAAAACAGAGTAGTCCATTATTTAACTGAGGTGATGACACATATAAGAAATAAGAATTCGGCGAATAAGCAACACCATATAATCAGGATTTATATTTTTGCACTTCATCTTGGATACGTTGGATGGTCTCGTTTTTATCCAGTGGGTGTTGCAAGACAATAACGGTCGTACAATTTAGGAACACGAATATTAATATATAATGTTGCTGATATATCACCTTGTAGGACTCCAGTAACAATGTCAAAGTATTAAGTATTGAGTAGTATATAAAGGTAGCAGAATGGTCTATTGTCGGTATAAACCATACAGACTGTTTTTGTTGAAATGGAGTGACACGCCTAACGTCAGTTTTCTACTCTACCACACATATCAAATTACCCAAGCTATGTTACTCATGCGATGAGCTGGCGAGGGACAGTATCGAACCTGTAATCTTGCGATTTCTAGGCGGAGTTAATTGCAGACATGATTGATTGGTTTATTTTAACAGCATGTTAACCTGTCTTGGGTTATTTTTTTCCAAGAATTTATAGAATCGAATGCAAATAAAATTTAAGCATATCTATTTGACCGATACATGAGAATATAATGGGTACAACTACCGCGTTAAACTGCATTTACTGGGGAAGTTCAAATTCTGGAGTTCTGGGGAATGTAGAGTACGCCTTTATCACCATAACTCTCTGATACACTCTGACCCAGAGTTGTAGTACTTGTTAGGATCCTATCTATGGGTTAAATAGAAAAATGTCTTTTTAAAATTTGGGTTGAAAGAAAATTGAATACCCATCCAAAATGAAGTACCCCTTCAACACCATTGCTCACACGTCCACTCTAAACCGGAGTGGTAGCACATGTTAGGGTTCTATCTATGGGTTTAAAAATAAAAAATAATCTAAAGAATGTGTTTGAAAATGAGTTAAAAAATTGACTACCCATGAAGAGGGAATAAAACAAAATGTCTTTGGCATAAAATAAGCCAATAGAGGTTGACATGCCGTAAAACCCAACCACACAACAAATACTCCGGATCAGTGTAGACCTGCGAGTAATGGCATTGAAGGGGTGATTATATACTCCCCATATCTCCAGATGGAGGCGCATGGTCTAATGGTTAGAATCGTAGGAAATGGACATCGAACCGAGTTCAATTCCTAGACGAAACTATTTTGATTTCACAGAGTGCTAATACCCTTGTTAAAGGTATTAATCCAATTCTCCCTCCAGCTATGGCTAAATAGCAGGGAAGACTGGTCACTTAAGCCATGGCTAGTTAATCAGTCTAGGAGAAGGAAATCTCTGTTAAACTCCGCTTAAGAAATTGACCTTGTGTCGCATCCTGCTCGTGTGGTGGAGTTTGTAAATATACACATATCGGTAAAGAAGAACAATTTCCTCGTAAATTCCTACAATAAAATAAACTGAACCCTCATTTTATGTCCGTGTTTTTGCAATAAATGTTTTATTTTTCTTGCACCCGTCATTTTACAATACTAAATATATTTTCTTGGTTCTTTATTCTTTACCAAATATAGAAAATATATTTAGTATTGTAAAATAACGAGCGGACTGATAGAGAAATAAAACATTTATTGCAAAAACAAGGACATAAAACGAGGGTTCAGTTTATTTTATGGTAGGAATTTACGAGGAAATTGTTCTTCTTTACCCACATATCTCCAGATAAGGAGACTCACCATCCGATACAATTTAGTTTCATACCAAATCATCTCTTTTTACACGGTATTTATTTACAAATTTACTGATTATTGTTATCTTAAGATTTTTAAAATATTTATTTACACATTTCTTGATTGATTTAGATTGAAAACATTTGGTGTTATTTAGCATTTTATTAGATTAGAAAAAAACAAAACAAATACTCTTCCTTATTAGGTTCCTGTCTACAATGGCTGAGAACATGTGATTTATTGCAAGCACTAACGATCCTTTAAACAAATTTGCACTCCAAACATATGTTTTTACTTTTGTTATTTTTGGGGAACGTAAATACTATCTCCGCCTCCACGTATCAATATTTTTTCAAATGACCTAATTTTTGAGAGTTTAGAAGGGGAAAAATTACTGTGTCGATTGTTCATTCACACACTTTACCAATCATTGCCAGTGGCTGAAGAGTGATTAAGAGAGAGAGAGAGAGAGAGAGAGAGAGAGAGAGAGAGAGAGAGAGAGAGAGAGAGAGAGAGAGAGAGAGAGAGAGTAGAAGTAAGGGTTAGAAAAATAAAACAGAAAGAAACGAAAGAGAGAACTTAAGAACGGGAAAGAGAGAACGAAATTCAGAGATAGAGAGATAGAGAGATAGGGAGAGATAGATAGATAGATAGATAGATAGATAGATAGAGAGAGAGAGAAGAGAGAGAGAGAGAGAGAGAGAGTAGAAGTAAGGGTTAAAAAAAATAAAACAGAAGGAAAACGAAAGAGAAAAAGAGAACTTAAGAACGGGAAAGAGAGAACGAAAGTCAGAGAGAGAGAGAGAGAGAGAGAGAGAGAGAGAGAGAGAGAGAGAGAGGGGGGGTAAGAAAAAAGCAGCCAGAAAAAATAAAAACAAACAACAAATAAATAAAAAAACATATTTTAAGTGATTATAGGAATTAAATTGTATATACAATAATCCGGAACTAGAAGTAAATACACACGTGATATTAATGAACTAATCAGAAGTCTTCAAAATTAGATGCAGCTGAGACGGGGTTTATTGGGTGGGGGGGTATATTCATATTGGCCAACAACTCCGCCCGAGTAGGATGAGATACAAGGTCAATTTTTAAAGTGGAGTTTCATGATGATCATCATGTCACACCGTTAGCACGGATATCCATGACAATCTCTCTCCATCCGTCCCCATCGCTCATCATTCTCGGGAGGTCCTCTATGCAGCATCCTGTATCCGTACAGAGCTGGTCAACGTACGTCTTGGTCGGTCCACACTGGCGTGCCCATGTGCTAGCTTCCACAGGAGGACGTCACTTATGAGTTCGTTCTTGCTACTCTAGCAGTGTCCTGCGTGTCTTGTCCGTCTTACTCGGATGGTTTGGGTGATATGGGGCAGGTGGCTATTTTCTCGTGGGGTGTTTTTTCCACGTCTTATTTAGGATTATTCTTGATTCTTGTGCAACTCCCATCTAGTTTATTTTTATTTTCTAGTCGCTTAGTTAGGGTCCAGGTGGTGCAGTCATATAGCAGTACTGAAACGACAACGGCCTGGAAGAATTGTCTCTTTAACTTGTGTGTGAGATTGGATTTCCATATCACTGATAATTTATTTATAACGGACCATGTCTTTCCTGTGCGTGTATTAACATCGTTTTCTGTGGAGGAGATATTACTGCCTAAGTAGCTAAATTGTTCTACCGAGGTTAGGAGTTTGCCATCGATAGCTGAGATGTCTCTTTTGTTTTTAAAAGACATGAACTCAGTTTTATCAGAGTCTACGTATAGGCCGACGTTACGTGCTGCCTTTTTTAATTCAGAGTTTTCCTTCTAGACTGGTTACCTAGTCAAGGTTAATGAGCTCAGTCAGCCCTACTATTTACCTATAGCTAGAGGAGGATTAGTTATTAATACCTTGAGAATTAATGAGAATTGAGAAAACAGCCATGTCCATTTTCCACGGCGATAACCATTACATCACGCGCCTCCAAAACTAAGAATGAAAAAAATTTAGCCAAAATAACCTTACCAAAACAAAACAAACAACGCAACAAACGATTAGGTTTGGGGAATGTGGAGCACCCCATTCATCACCATTGCTCCCTGGTCCCCTCTGACCCGGACTGGTTGTACCTGTTAGGGTCCCATCTATGGGTTAAATAGAAAAATGTATTTATAAAAAAATTGAGTATCCATTGAGAATTACTTTATTTCAAAACTTTATCGGCATTAAATGACCCGCTGGGATTGATATGCCGTAAAACAAACCAAACCAAACCAAAACCAAACTGGTACACGGATACCACAAAAGATAACGCGATAGTAGAGAAATTGAAATTATTCACTTGTAAGTTTTTAATCTGCTTACGACAAGACGACAATGACGTCAAGAAAATTGACAAAATAAGAATAATGGAGTAGAGGGAGTTGGTTAGTAGGATGGATGGGGGGGGGTTATGAGTTGGGCTGTTGGTGACCTAGATAAACATGAAGGAGATTGAAGAAAGGGGAGTTTTGAGTAACGGTAGGCATGATTCCATTTTATTATTTATTTTATTTCATTTTATTTTTTTATTATAATATTTTTACAGTACTTTAGTTTATGTATCTATGTATATACGTATTTATCTATCTATCTATCTATCTATCTAGTTAGCTAGCTAGCTATATCGGCCTGTTCGAATCTCTCTTCTCTCTCTCTCTCTCTCTCTCTCATATATATATATATATATATATATATATATATATATATATAAGATACATATATATACATATATAAAGACAGATAATAAAGATATGCATATATATAAAGATATATATGTATGTATATATAAAGATATATATATATATATATATATGAATATATATATATATATATATATATATATATATATATTTATATATATATAATATAATAAAATAAATATATAAAGGTTTTACATATCTATTTATTAGGTGACAAAGGAACATTCACGACCATATTGGTTTTATGCGAGGCAATCATCAGGTGAAGGTGTTTCAAATGCAAGGAAAATCGAAAAAAATTTCAAAAAAATTCAGAAAATTCAATAGACATAGGATGTGTATGATTGGATAAAGTGATGTGCGTATGTATGTGATTTTAATTTGAATGTATGAGAGTGTTTATGGACAGCATAAAGGTTGTGTACGCGGGGTACTGGTCACACACATAATACATTGTTCTATGAATGTGTAACATTTGATCATGCTGGCGTGTGAGCGCTTTGTTGTTTGCATGCGTATGTGTGTTGGGTGGTGGTGTTTTTTTGTTTTTTTTTTCATTTCTGGGTGTGAGCGGCGTGTATTGTGTTGCGGGGGAGAAGGGGATGTATATTGTCGGGTTTATTTAATGAGTGGGGGGGGGGGGTTGAATAATTCAAATGTAGTAATATCAATGGCGGGTGGGGTTATAGAATGCCGGGTCTGGCAAGTATACATGCGAATACGCACGAGGTCGTGGTGTCAACCAAACATGCTTGCACGTAGGCACGCATACACACAACATAGAAAGACGTGCATGGTAAGTACATATGCCGATGCATGCGTAAAACATTTGTACAAACGCCGTACTCATAACACGCATACCAAAACAATACTTCATGCATACCGATATGCACACACATGCCACTATATGTGCTACGTAAACCTTACATATACACACTGAATGCGTATACGCATACTACTATGTGCCCCACGCATACACATATTACACACATTACGCACACATACACGCACATACACGCGTATATACGCACCACACATAGACGCGCAACATACACGCACATATACACGTACAAACATGCATATTTATACATATATACGTACACACATATGCGGGCGCATACATACACGCACACATACACACACATACGCATATACACACACGCTTACGCACGCACGTACACACACACACATTCGCATTGATGATTGCCTCGCATGAAACCAATATGGTCGTGAATGTTCCTTTGTCACCTAATAAATAGATATGTAAAACCTTTATATATTTATTTTATTATATTATATAACAGCTCTATTTTAATATTGAGCACTCTACCAATAATACTGCCTTTGGTACACCATTCCAGCAAAAGCTGAAACAACTGACCACCCTCTCTCTCTCTCTCTCTCCCTAATATAATATATATATATATATATATACTAGACAAAACGTGAACCTACTTAGATTAGATAGGTATTGGCAAAAGTTAATATCAAATCCGTATTTACCAAAATATATATATATACATACATATATATATATATATATATTATAATATATATATATATATATATATATATGTTGTGTGTGTGTGTGTGTGTGTGTGTGTTGTGTGTATCTGTGAGTTGGAAAATAATTAGATTTACGAGAGAGTATAAAAAATACATATCATATTCTTCGCGTGCGGCCCGGAAAAAATAAGGTAGCGTTCAAGCCGTTATTATCAGAAAAATATCGTTAATTTAACCAATGAATTACATCGACTTAGTTAAACGTTCGGTAGTGTCCTGATGAAATCATTTCAATTTGATTGAAGCCATGGTAGACCCTTTATTTTTCCCCAAATAATAATATTATTAGTATTATATATATACACATATATATATACACACACATTTATATATATATACACATTTATACACACACACACACATATATAAGTATATATATATACATATATATATATTATATCTATATCTATCTATCTCTCTCTCTCTCTCTCTCTCTATATATATATATATATATATATATATATATATATATAATTTCAATTATAACAAATATGAACAATCCTTTAGCTATTATAAATTTATTTTAGCTGTAAAATCCATAAAAGTCTTTTTACGTAGCCATCATAAAATGGATAATTAAATATACTAAAATGGAGAATATATATATATATATATATATATTATATATATATATATATATATGTGTGTGGTGTGTGTGTGTGTGTGTGTGTGTGTGTTGTGTGTCTGTGTCTGTCTGTGTCTGTGTCTGTGTCTGTGTTGATATTTTCCTTTTTTTAGATTAATTTTCCTCATTTACTAAATCGCCCGGGTACAGTATAATTTTTGCTTGTATCATATCCCATTGCAAAGAATAAAACTTGGTGTCTTTGCTTCCAAAGAATATTAACTTTTCTTTTTTTATAAATATTTGGAAAGGCTGGGATTATTTATGAGAGATATGATAAATGAGTGTCCCCTGAGGAAAACCGGGAACTCTCACCGCACGCAGTCTTCAAAGAATAAAAAACAATTTAAAAAAAGTACAATATTAATAGAATAGCAGAGAAACGCACGTTTTCGAATCTACCCCCTTGTTATCACCTGCGATAAATAATGGATTATACCATTTTGATTATAAAGAGGCGGATAAGGAAATGAACACACCACTTGTTGGTGGAGAAGAGAAAGCGAATAGAGCTTATAGCGACGATACAAAGGGTCGACTAATACACGAGATCGATTTATACAAAAAACAAGTACGGAATACAAACCTCATGGATATCCATAGGAGTAACACATGGCTCGAAAAATTAATTCAATAAATTAACGATCTAGAGAATAAATCAAGGGTCGGCTAATACACGAGATCAACATATATAGTGTTGTATGGTGGAAGAACGAATATTTTTGCATATACAAATTCTTAATTTATTGTATTTCCAACTAATGAATAAACATTTACTTTTCAATATAATTAACTATACACAGATACATAATAACTATATATGTATTGACAACAGTCAAAATTTGATTTAATAGCAATAAAACATGTGTTAAAAAAGTATTCGTACAATACAAAAGAGATTCATTTAATACTTTGTAAAATAACAATTATTCACTTCTACAGCAACCCATCTATTCTTTGTAGTTCTCATTTAGGGATTTGCAAATTTAATTAGTATTTTGTTCCATTCTACTTTCAGATATGGTCGTCAGATCCGGGATGTTTGTTGGAGCTCTCAAATGGATTTAAATTTTCAAATAACGCCACAGATTTTCGATTGGGGTTAAATATCTTTAGACTGATTTGGGCATTTCAGGATATTTAGTTTTATTTTCAACAGGCCATTTCTCGTAAGTTCTGCAGTGAGCTTTAGGAATCGCTATTATTTTGGAAGATCCAATCAGGGGAAGTTCAAGCATTTTCACCTGAAATTCATTAAATTTGCTTTTCAAAATATTTTGATATGCTACGGTATTCATTCAACCATTTATTACTGATATGTTGCCAGTTTCTTTTGCAGAAAAAAACATCCGCAAACCATAATTTCCATACCTCCAAAAATTCACTGTTGGAACTGTGTTGTTAGTTTGAAGGCATGCCATCTTTCATCCATATATGATTCTAAAATTACGTCCGTTTGGACGTAAATTTTAGAAAATCATTGAGTTGGTTTAACTGAATTTTGGTTTCTTCTATCCAGGGGATACTTTCAAGCCTAGCATCTCTGTGCCTTTTCAATAGAAATGAAGTTTTCCGAGAGGAGCGGGAACTCAGATTGTTCCATTGAATTTCATGTTTATTGTCCGTTTTAGGACAGATTAATGATGCCAAAACAAAATCATTCCTGCAACATTTAACGCGTAATCATTTGGATTTTGTTTCATTTGAAAACAAAAGAAAAAAATGATTTAATAGAAATAAATACCCATTTATCGATTTATAATTGGAGGAAAAAAGTATTCGAAAAATACAAAATAGAATACTGTCGAAAAAATTATTCGACCATCATGAAGATAATAAAAAAAGAGACAAGGCCATAGAGTCCGGTAGGTTAAATCACATAGCTCTTGCGAAAACAATACCAGTTTCCCGACCCTCTGGTACTATCAAGTGGTCTATTAACAACAATCCTTTCAAGGGTAACAGTAGTATCTTTCAGTATTCAATCTCAAATATTCGCGGTAACACTGTGATTGGTATACAATACAAGTGATCCTAGAAGATTGGACAGGTTTACAATTGTAATCAGTACAACATCAAAACGATAATAGTGACCTCGCTCAGTCATTTGAAGTTCTATTATACGAAAAAGGGCAGACCTGCGCATATCCCGAGTTAAAGGTATAAATTCCCGTCAGGCGCAGATACTTTGGCCCTTTGGTATGTTATATACAGTATCCCCATAAATAAGACCAACCCCTAACCAAATTCTTAATAAAAGGTCATGTTCATTTTGAGTCTCTTGTATCAACTTTGTGTTTGTATTGAACACATGTTAACTTGTAGTCGTAACAGTTTCGTTCTCTACCAAGTACATAATAAGAAGTCAAAACTTTTTCTATTAAAGACTAATTTTATTTTATATTGGAAACATTTCCACTTATACAAAACTCCGTTATAAAGTTCTTGCTTCAGGCAACAAATACTCTTGTTAATTAACTTTGTGGGATTTGTTTCTCTCACATTTATTCCGTGTGAGGAAACAATATTCAAAAACCAACTATCATTCCACACACACACACAACATATATATATATGAAGGACGGCATGTGGATGGGTTTTGTAGGATCCGACGATAGTGCTGTGGATAGAAGAAAGTGGTCAAGAAAAGGAACAACTTCAAAACAAGTCACAGGGTGAAAACGGTTTCCGTCTGTGCTTCACAGACGCCCATCAGTCAGTATTCAATTAAATCAATTTTCTTACAGGCTATCAATACCCTCAAAACTCATTTCTTTAAGAATTTTCTTTTTTTTTGGAAAAATCTTTTTCTTGAGGGTCGGGGGGAGGGGAAACTCCTGTTGAGAAAAAGTCACAAAAGTTCAACAGCACACGGTAAATTGATAGTTTCTAGGCTTATGGTTATTTTCAAAACCAAGTTTTGATTTGAAATTGTACCGACCAAAGAAACTGTCAATTACCAAAGCGCTTTATACCAAAACTTTCTTGGTTTCGCTAACTCAACAACACACCACACACACACACACATATATTATATATACATACATATATAATATATATATATCAATATAATATATATATAATATATATATATATATCAACTTTATGTTGTATGGGAACACATGTTAACTTGTAAGGTCTTTACAGTTTCGTTCTCTACCAAAGTAGTATATATAATATATATATATATTATATATATATATATATGTGTCTATATATATATATATATGTCTGGGTACCAGGTCTATTTCTGAACATTTAAAATTCACATGCCATGCTCTCTCTTGATTACGGAAAAAATCTAACTGAAACCACACCCACACTACTTCAAAGAAAGAAACAATCTATTCACTCCCACAATTCTTGAAGGAGTTTTCTGTTGGCCATGCTTCCCGCTCTACTAAATGGACGATGGCGTAGTGTTCACGTTTTTTAATCTGTAACTGTGTGAGTGCTGAAACAGACCAATTTTTAAATTGGCAATCTCGGTGCAGTTGACTGCAAACAAACAGAGATGCTTGCCTGGAAGTAAAACTGTTGCTCTCCTTCCTTTTGGCTCTCTTTCCGACTGGCGCGCTTACTTTCCTCTCTTTTATTACTCCTTTCATTCCTTGATGACGAGGACGGTGCCACGATCGCACGATCTTCTGCACAAGCCTCGCATATGATGGTTAAGAAAAAACAAAACCTACAACAAAGATAAAATTAATTTCGAAATACAGTAGCCATGTTCTAGAATGTTTGTTACTCATCTTTCTTACCCTAATATCTCCTCTGACCTTTGTCCGCCGAATCTCCACACCGTGCGTCATTACGCTCTGCGTCGTACAGTTCGCTCTCTACACCACTGCTTCACTCTGGCTATCTGTGCACGAGACCAACATTAGGTGCGTTGTGTTAACCAATACTAAAAGTAAGCACTAACTTGATTCAATAATAAAATAACACTACCAGTCTAACACATTAGTCAGATATCCTCCAACTCACTTATGAGCGAGAAAGAATTGATTAAAATCTATCTGAGAAAGTACTCAGAAAACACAAACTAACAATTTGACAGAATAATTTGTATCAATCCACTACCAATTAACACAATCATTTCTCACTCTCTATTGCTGCGTGTACTCTAATAATACTAAATAAAATCATCATTCTAGAAGACAATAAAATTCCTCCCAATCTCGTTGATCTCACCTGATTGAACCTGGCTAGGTAGAAACCGTGCGATAACCTCTAAGACAATTCTCCTCCTCAAATAAAGATCAACTCATTTCGTATTTCCACTTACGCCCTAACTATGGGATCATATACAATGGATACAACTGTTCTACATTCAGGAATTATTTGGGAATATAACCGTGTGTATCTAACAACCTAATGTCACACCACTGCTTATGCCTAATAATCATCGTTAGATCTTTTTACATACAACACACACACACCCTGAATACAATACAACTGAGGGACATTTATATTCACACACTCGAGGATGTCATTGTAGACAATAGATTCGCAATAATGCTTTTTATAAATAACTATCACCCATCACGGGCGCAACCACACTATATATATCTGCCTAATATATGCAAGAGTGAAAACGCGAAATTTGGCGTAAGTAAAAATATATATTTACAGATACTGCACAACAACTACTTAAACTCACTATTAACATAAAGTGCGACACTCAGTGTCAAAACAAGAATAGATTTGTATCGTTCAAGCTTATATTATCATAAACTGTACTATGCTGTATGATCTATTAAAACATTAAGGACTTATTGCTTCAACATACGCGTTCTCTCGTCTATCCGTGTAGTAAATAATAGAGTAACCTTGTGATTACCCCACTATACCCTCATACTCACTATAGCCATCAGAGATAGTCGAAGAAGTGAGAGATAAGACATAAATTCACACGTGAGAACAGCGTGATCTCCGAGACGTCACGCACTATATACTCATCTACAACTAATATCATCATATGCTAACAGACACAATCAACTGACAAATACAACATACCGTCGCATCAACTCCTATGTGCTCAGCAGGCAATACAACACCACACAACTAAGCACGACAACAACTACATTTATCATCTGGCGACAATATACCAATCAATTATAAGGAATATTTCAATAAACAAAATATTCAAGAACAAAATATTATAAGTACTGTCTTTACTAAAAGTACTTTCGATACTAACTTTATTTAAAATATAAATACAAAATGTACATAAGTCCTAAGGAAAGTGAATCATGATATAAAATTAGATAAATATTATATAACACAACCACACACGCTACAACACACACACACACAACACACTACACACACACAACTACACACACACACATTAATTATCAAACGGATATTGTAGATTTAATACATATATATATATTAACAAATATATATAGTACATATAAACCCTATAGAATGTTATATTATATGTATATATATGCGAAGTACACTATGTACATTACATACAACCCATACTGTCCTTATTACATTCATATATATGTAATCTCCAATTAACTACGTGCCAAGTACAGGAATGCAATGGAATCATATATAACACGTATTTTACACTATCATCATAATATAGTAAAACTCCTCGTAATAATAACATAAAATATAAAATTCAAAACTCTACCGTTATCCCCCCCCAATATTAAAAAAATATATGAATGAAATTATACAATTAAAAATAACTCTATTTTAATAAGTGAAATATGAGATGAAATATACCCGTATCAAAAAAATTTCAGTAAGTATTAGAGCATGACCCAATCTAATAAGAACTATCAGATGAGAGATAAAAATCCAAATATATATGGAAAAAAAAAGCTCCAACAAATGTAATAAAAATACAAATATTTGATATAATAAATATACGCATGTTGCAAGGATATCAAGACAAGAATGATATAGGGTCATTGAACGTTGCATAATGGGATATTGGACGCTCTAAATATAAATGAGGATGATAATAAATTGCTCTCATATACTTATTTGATTATGTGATATAATAGGTGCTAATTCTTCATATCTGCTATTCTGCATACCAGCGTGGATTATGCTAGGAATGTATATGAGCGTGAGTCTGTTAGTTGACTTGCATAATCTGCTAATTCATAATGGAGTCATGAAATTAACAAATGATAGAGCACAGAGAGAGTGAGAAAATAGACAGAGAGAAATGAACATAACCAGAGTGAAATGATAAAAGCAGAAGCAGAAAGGAAAGAGAAAGTTAGAAAAAGAGATACGTCAGAGAGAGAGAGAAGTGTGAGACAGTCAAGGAAAAACTAGAGGCGTAGGAATCCAAAGACATCAACAGCCAAATGAATACTATCAAAATTAAAAAGTGGTTAGATGGATGACGTGGTTAATGTAAAAAAAAGAATTTTTATGCGTAGAGAGTCTGAGCTCTCAGTAATATCCTTCTCACACTTACATCTATCCACACATTAATTATATATCGCTATTGTGATGAAAGGTATCTGGTATCCACTATACTATAACACTCGACAGCGCAACAAAAGAAGAACTCAGACAGAATATGACCAGGTAAAGGATTTAGACAAATTACCTCATGACCCCAATGCACAAGACTCAATCACAACCCCCTAACAGACTGCATTACGATTCGACTCTCGGAGCGTCCACTTACCGTCATTCAAACAAACCACACTACCTCTTGCTCCGCGTCCTAAGGCAAGGGAAGAGGTCTTTGCCAACATAGAGCGAGCTGTCCGTTAGAGATAGGCACAACCAAATCTAAAACTACTCTAGTAATACTACTAAAAAAGGAGAAGTCAAAAGAAAGATTACTAATAGCGCAAGTCAACATACATAATAGCAGATGTAATATATGGATCAAATAAAATAAAAGAAAAACAAAAAATGGGCCAAGGAAAAAACAAATTATATCGACACTTCAAACACAAATCGGAGAGGTGAGTTATGCAAGCATGTTGAATAGTATTCTTGATGCAAATTGAAGCTAATGTGATGATTAAGTGAATAAGGAAACTCATCAAAAGAGAGGGATAAACGTAGTAACGATCCCTCTATAGTAAAACTAGTCTGCAGCGAGAAAGATCAGAAGAAGCATGCCATAAGGACAATAACTTATATGTCATAAGCAAAAATTGATAAGACCCAACAAAAATAAGTAAATGTAGACTATGCTATAGATATATATAATTATATTGTGGACTAGAATGAGGAGCTGTAAATACCATGTACTAAGCGAATGTAGAATACTTATACGACAAGCTAGTGGGAGATATAATCAAAAACTAGAGGTGGCATGGAGCAGACTGTTATGATGTGGGAATGAAGGTGAAGATTCCACATGACCAATTTATGTCAAAAAAATAAAATAAAATTATGACTTAAGGGCTTTAACAAACGGCAATAATATAGAATAGTTATAGAGGTGCATTACAATTATACTCGAATTCTGTTCTTGCAGTAATATAGTAAATGCTAAAGTGAAAATCTTCATATATGGAGGACTTTAAAATAAAAAATGGAGCACCTATTTATACAAACAAATATATACTATACCTTCAGTCAGAGAGAATCCATGAAATGGCCTGTGTGGTGGTGTGTGTGGAAGAAAAGAGAGTGATGGAAAATCACGAAACACCAAGAAAGAACTTTTCAAACTGGTAGATTTGTGCATCCAGGCAGAATCACAGAGTGTAAGAAGATAAAACGAATAAGCATGGTACCTAAGATTAGTCTCGAGAAACAGGCTAAATGCAACAAAAGCAAGCAAGACAGAGAAGAAGAAAGATGATTATAGAGAATGATGACGCGTCAAATGATACCAATTGTAGTTGATGCACTTGGAACAGTCCCCAAAAGCTTGTAAATCAGAGGGAAAGATATTTAAGGGACCATCATTAAGAGACAAATCTGGTCAGAACCTACGTGTCAGAAGGATCCTGCACACGACTGAGAAAGACATTCTTGTCACTCAGCCCAGGTGACCAAAGCCTACCTGACAAAGTTGAGATGTGAGACAAAAAACTCAAAACAGAGGATTGAAACAATTAATAATAATAAATATTGAAAAGATAAATAAACTAGAACTTTAATATTTTACGTGGTACCAGAACCGCACCTGAGAAGGTAAGTACTAAAAGATAAAGTTGCAATTATTGTTGTGTAAGCACCAGTATAAAGTTATTTATTTAGCTAATAAGACTTACCAGATAATGAGACAAAAAGGACACAAGACGTACTGCGGCCACCATAGATAATCAGGAAATGCATGCCAACTAACGAATGAGGGAAAAAGCATAGCTCCGAAGTCTATGGACATATAGGCGATCCGGAACATGACCATACATCACGTGACCGGGGCATTCGTTGAAGCGGGTGGAAAATAAGAATGTGGCGTGCTATGGATCACACTTTGAATATATATTAGACATCGTTGTAGGAAATCCGCAGCGGGATGTCGAGAAGTCCCCACCAATGAGCAAGCGTCCGAATACGTGGTAGGTGAGAGCTATTAAGCGCTCAATATCAAGACGTTCAGTTGCTCATTTAATCTGAACACCGGTGATGACGGAGAGTCTACAACCAAGGATTCTTATACTAACATAACACGTAACATCTACGCGACCTCATTCTACACACAACTAACGTGAGAGGACAGCAACAAGGCGAATACCTCCCACTATAAAGTGCAGCAGCCTGCAGCCCTAAAGTGGCCCACGATAAAAACCGTAACACTACTTGCAGGCATCCTTAGGCATGTCTGTAAATAAGGAACACAAGAGGCATTGGTTTTTTCTAGGGGTGATAGTGCGTGCATATATTTCGATTTTGCTCCCATAGAAGTATGCTTTGTTGGCAACAAACTGCATCTCCCGTTCTGTCCTCCTCAAACACTCAAACCAGGACGCTGACGATCGTTAACACCGAAACTTCCTACTGACTCCACTTTCTCACTATTGAACCCCTCTCAATCTTCATCCCCTGTGTGCCACTTTTCGGAACCAATCAGAAGCTACACAGGTCCAGCCTTGCGCACACGTCATGCATAAATTCTAGGTCAATTTCACGCAAACATACATAATGTATAACTAACATTCTTGGCGTCCACATTTGTCACATCTCGTGACCCTTATTTTATCTGTTTTTTATTTTTAAATTTGAAAACATAACTGTATAAGTAAACATGTGAAGTAAGTATCTCAAATAACACTATGAACAGGATGTTAAAAAAGCTATATCATATTCTCAGTGTATCATTGAGCGAATAGCATTTAATACTTTTAAAAAGAATACAGAGGTTTGTCAATCAATTGGGAATTCAAAAAAACTGGAATCAATTGAAATATGTTGCGCCAGGGAAGATTGATAAGATCATATCAGCATTACCGGTCCGAGTTTTCCTCCATATAACTAAAAGAATCTAAAGTTTCATTACTGACTGCAACAGAGAATTATATAAATAAAAATTATCAACTAGAGATTGACTTAACCGAACAGCCGAAAACAAAAAGAAGAAATATGTTAGAGAAAAGCAAGTAGTAAAAAAAACGTAAAGGGCAGAGAATATGAAGAAAAGAGAAAGACAGAAGGAAAAAATAATAGATAAAGAGCAAAAAAAAAAACCAAGAATAGTAAGAGAAAGAAGAGAAAGATAAAAGCGAATGAATATATCCGGAATCGTTAAGGATTATATTATGAGAGTATGATTAGGAATGATTGTGAGTATATATTATCGCAGCTAATAGTTGGTGCGTCGTTAATAGCAAACGCTCTTCCGAGCAGTCGTGTGGGTTGATTTAAAGTCTGTGCGAGTACGTTAGGCTTGTAGGTTTAGTGTCTAAATAGCTGGTCGGAATATTATACATGACAAACTAGTTCCAATGTCTAGTGTATTTATATATGTTGAGGGTGTAACTGACTAATGTGGTGACGATTTTAAATATATCAATAGCGTCTGGGTTTAACACCTTCCCTGTTAAACATTGCCCGGTGGACCAAGGTATACAAAAACTTGTACATCATTCTATTACGGAGTACACCATACTCAATTACACCTGGCAAAATTCATCGGAGGAGAAGTTCAGCTCAACCCTATTATATATATACTTTCTTATGATCACTGGAAAAATGGCAGATTATAATCAGTTTAGCCCGCTAAAATACATTTTCGCCGTTATGGATCACTACCTTGCAAATGTGGTGGGCTTTCCACACCTAACATGTGGGCATAAGCCCTGGGCCTTCCCCCGATATCACAGGGGATGATCATGCTAGTTTAGCGCAAAGGTTGACCGTAACTGGAACGGCACATAATCAAATGAGTTCATACAAAGTAGATTAATCCCTCGAACCTCATTGTTAGGACTATTTCTTCTTGACGCCTGTAAGATAGGTCTGGTCTACGCCAATATTCCACTGGATACGTTTAGGCTACTTAAAAGACAATATGTCACATGGAAAATACTGTTCAGATTAATCTTGACCTGCTACCAACTCTCTATATGGTACTATCACTTTAACCGTCCTCTTCTATCCTCAATGTCGATTTTGTACACACTGACAAGTCTTAAAGAAAACTTTGTCCACCCTAGCAAGAGAGAATAACTGGGTGATTTATATCGCCTGAAGCCTATCTTGTTATTCTACATAAGAACGAGTTTGCTATCTGACGTGATACTATCTACCGCAGAAGTCTGAGAATAAGTCGAAATCACACACCGTATTTCCCTTCGCGAACACTTAACTTTGCTGGTCTACTTACGTGTCTAGTAGTGTGCTCATTACGAGTGTTGGCCTGCTAGATTCAAAGAAAATTGCCGGAAAAACTGTTGCTGGAAATAACTTACCTTCTCATTAGTGACCCATATCTTTGATTTTTCTTAACGTACGCCCTTCTCTAACGAGAGAGTTGTCTAGCACAAAAAATTATTTATCTCTGCTGACGAATATGGAGGGGTTACCGTATACCAATGGATACAAGACAAGGGTGCATTCGAAGTACCCGGCTCTTGGGCTACGAAAAATCAGGCACCATGCGATTTCTTTAATGATTCCTTACACTAATCCCTTTATATCCTAAGCTTCTATTTAATTCTAACAACAACAGGGGTGAAAAAAGGACGCGTTTGTGCGCTGACAAGCCCCACAATCCCGAGTAATCAAGTAGATCGGTTAGTGAAACCAGATATACAGTGACATAAGCAAAATCGCAAGACAATGCTCAATAAAGGATTCATATCCTAAAAACGGAGATAAAGAAGGGCAAAGAAACAGCCAAATTAGCGGTGCCGTGCTTTTCATCAAGCACACCCTATGTTTCGGTATGAGACATCTTTCTGCCGGATTTGGTAATGTCATAAAGAACTGTTCAAGTGCTGCAAATCCAGTCCTAGTGCCGTGTTGGGAAGGTTACTGCGACCATCAACTGTTCATGGAGAAGACCCACCCACCTTATCGAAAGGGGTATGAATGTCCAAAAGTTGAAATCTAAAGCCTAGACACCACCATCAGTAAGCAGGCGAAACAGTCTGCTAAAATACGAAATAGCAACTCGTGACAGGAAGACTGAAGTAACAGAAGGAATATACTTTTACGGGATTTGCTGACTGAATTATTTTACCCGAAATGAACGAGACCGACATATTTTAATTCACCTTATGAAATTGATAAGTCTTCTTAGACCATTTTCTCAGATTCTATTTGTTCTACGTAACTCTGACAACCAGATATATATATATATTAATATATATAGTGTGTGGTCGTTGTGTGTCGTGTCCTTACCATATATACATGTAAGTTAGTTATAGCTATACTTTACAGTGATTTCGGCCTCGTGGATCAATAAACTGTTCAATATCGAGCCATAGTTGACTTCCAAGTCCAAGAACCACTAAGCTATACATCTCTCTATCAACATTTGTAGCACTATTTACTTATAAATTATAGCACTCTATATTAGGAATATTATATATATTATATCTAACTGAATTATATAATATAATATAATGGATATAATATTATATATATATTATATATATTAGTACTAACAGATCTGAGACATAATTGAAATGGAAATATATTTGTGTTTTTTATTCCCTTTTCCTATTACCTTTCTCACATTTTTTGAGGATTCCTAATCCTAAATTTTTCAATAATAATAATATATAATATATATAATATATGAAAAAAGTAAATAACAAAATACAAAACAATTTACATTCAATTTTAATACATCTCTATGTTGGTATTAGAAGCTTCATCAGAATCTGATGAACCTGTGATTTGAATTTCTAAACCAAACAGACGCGATATTATAATCTAATGTAAACGGTTTTGTTTTATTCAACTTTCCCATTACCTTTTTACACACACACACACACTAATATATATATATATACCTTAAATATACGCCCTACATTTGGGGCCTGTGTGGTGTCTCAGTGATTAATCTGCAAGGTTCTTTGGGGAAGTTTCGTGTCTTCCGGCATCAGACTTCCCTTCGCATTGCTGACCCTATCAGAGGTTATCAAACCTCTGGTACAACCACCAGCAATAGACGGCTAAAAATACGTTTCGTTTCTTTCTTTCGTTTTCGTCTTCACTTCACCTCACTTCACTTCACTTCACTTCACTTCACTTCACTTCACTTCTTTTCTTCTTTTCTTTTATTTTATTATTTATTTTGACGGTTGTAGAACTATCTCATTTAAATAACAAGGCATCGCGCTGTCTGATTGGTTGTTAGCAACAGCCAATCAGATGAGCCGTAACCCTGCACTTAAATGGAAAGTGTGGCCAGAAATACTTTTCTCTTACAGATTACGAAGTTTAGATGAATTAGAAAGACAATCCTTCTTTTAAAATAATAATAAGAGAAGAATGATTTAAATGGATTTGTTGTACATTTTTTTTTCAATTTTTTAATTTAATTTATCTATATACCATTTCTACAATTTTGTTTAATTTAAATTTATTTTTTACACCCTCCTTTTGTATTTTTTATTTTTAAATCTTTTCTTTATAATTTTATTTACATATTTACATGTTTAGCACTGTATGAAACAGGGCCTCCCCTGTTTGTTTAGATTTCGATAATCTCTATCTCGGGATACTTCAGATTAAAGTTATTATTAACAGAAGGTGAAAAAATACTTCATAAATACGTCGTTTCAACATTGTATTACTAAAATATAGATAACATATTTATATTACCGAAAAATATAAAATAATTATAATACATTCCCCCCCCCACACCACACACACATTACGACGTATTTCGAAGATTATAATTACTGACTTAAAAAAAAATTAATAAATAAAAGAATACATCTTATATATGGAATAAATTATAAAAGAGTTAGTACCGTGAACCTTCCAATTACAACTTGATCTTACTGTTAATTAAAATTAAGATAATGATGAAAATTAAAAAAAAAAAAATTAAAAAAACAGTTCTACTACCCAATAAAAATTAAAATATTCAATTTAAAAAGTTTCCGTCCTAAAATTATTTGTAAACCGTTCAAATTATAAATATTTATTTACACTAGTATAACTAGAAAAAAAAAATGTTTATCCATTAAACCACTTTTTAAACATATTACATTGCCGTGCTCCCACCCTTTCTTTAAAATGTTACAGCCGCATATTATTAAGTCGAAATGAAAGCAGAAAAGAAAAGAAGAAAAATAAAAAGAAAAAAAAAAAAAATTCATATACACCTCCCACTTTTTCTCCAGCCCGAAACCTAAAGATCGCTCATCTACACCAACTTCGAAATTCTGCATTAAGCCCAAATTAAAGCATTAATTTTATGGGCTTGTTTTTTTTGTTTTTTTTAAAAACTCTGATAACACTTAATAAAACAAAACATCTGAAATAACCCCAATACGAAAGAAAAACAACTTAGGAATTATTTGACGTTCATATCCTTCAACCGGTTAAAATGAAATAGATGGTACTTAACATTTTTTTAATAATATAATTCCCTAGATGACTTCTAATCTCTAGTTAGCCCACAGAAACAATTCTAAACGTTAATTAACTTAAAAAAAAAAAATATAATGACGAAATAAAGAAATCAAACGTTTAAAAACCTAACATTATCATGGAAAAAAAATCAACGCATTTTTTTTAACGTTATTAATTTGAAACAAAATCGAGAGATAACTAACGTTTAAAAATATGACAAAAAAAAAATAAAAATTTCGCCTTAAATTCATTTTACTGTTAATTAATTTAAAAAACAACAAAAGAACGCATTTGTAACGATGATAATTAAAAAAATGGAGTTGTAACTCGCGTTTAAAATACGGAAAAAAAAATGAAATTTTACGGCTTAAAATTCATTACTAAAAAGAACTTATTTTTTTAACCTAATATTAACCCCCCTTCTTAATTTTTTTTGGGGGGGTTACCAAAAAATTTACATCACTTTGTCGATACCAAATATGGCTTACTTAAATGCCCATAAAACCACTAAAAATATAATTTTTCGATTACAAAATGCCTTCCAATGCCGCAACAGTATTTTTCTTATTAACTATATTCATTTTCAACAAAACAAAAATTAAAATATTAGAATATTTTTATATTTTAACTAAAAAAAAGACATATAAACATTTAAAATCCTGCAATGATATTAGATGTTTTTTTTTATATTCCTAAAAAAAAAAATGTCAGTCCTTATTTTGAATTAAAAAAAAAAAAAATTTATTGTAAGATCATAAGTACGTCATATGATTAGTTTACCCCATATTGAAGGAATTATGATAACTACTGTAAAAAAAGAATACCTCCGGGGGTGGGATGTGGTGGCAGACGACAATATCCAGAAAATGCCGAAGAAGGCCCGCTTTCCTGATTGTGTTGACTCACTTATCATCCGAAGGAGAATAATACATTCTACACAGTGAATTCAGAGAGATAAATAGTGTAATTATACAGTGCTTGTGTCCACAAGCTACTACTCTTATACCACCCAAAAGTGTGAAAGAGGAGTGTGAGACGTTACTTATGACGTCGGCTGTGCCATTCCTGCCACTTACAATTATATTATTCAATTTTTAGTCAAGATAACTTACTGCTCGAGTGTACGATTACTGATAATGAGTCACTCCTCCTTTTGTGGCGAGTCCACTTTTTTACTCATTTAGCAACGTAGACATGGTATACTTATCTGACCCGATGACCCCCACCAATTAAAACATATTTTATCCTTAAAAGATAATATCAACACCAATATATTTTAATAATGCGTAGTGGCGTCCATGGCAACACGCACTGGCGAGTGATAATATTGTTACTCGTATACTCATATCTATACCATTTACACATGCCCACTGTCTCCTCCAACATCCATGCGCAGTATATTATCCAGTTCGACTTTGAACATCACGTGTCCACTAGATCCGACCTCTCGAGACCAACCTCGTGCAGTGCACACTCTTTATGTTAGGCCCTTAATACTTCCGACGGTCCCCTAGATATATTGCCATGATACAATCAGAGAATTCTGATCTATATTATCTCATGCACTTATATCTAGCAAGCTCTGATTAGCCCTTGGTACAAAAATTATATAGTGACACTATAGGACATCAATTATACCGTCATACTATCTAAGAATAGTATTTGTGTACATTTTAAATTTAAACGACTCGAGCATCGCTCAATATCTACGCGGGTACACTGTCATTATTTCAATCAACTTTATTGCGAACTCGATAAAATTCGTGACAGTTGATTTGAATTAAAATAAAATGAAATACCGGAAAAATAAAAAATATTTCAACGGGCAACATTTGCTTGTTTATCGATAAAAAAAAAAACCCTGGAGAATGCATATTTATTAACGCTTGAAGTCACTTAAAAATCATGTCGATAAAAACGCCTTCAAACTTCAAAAGAAAAATATTTTATAAGGCTGAGAGGTAAAATTTACATTTACTTGTCGTAAAAAAAGGACTTGGGGCGCAAAATAGCTTCATATCGCAATTAACTTTTCGCAAAACACCTTCAAAGAGGAGGCGCATAAGGACACGGCGGGGTTAAGCAGCACTGCCTAGCGTTTTTAAGCTAGAAGCCAGGAACGCGGTTTTATGCGATATGCTTCCCAATGTGGTATTTCAATGGAAAACGATGATGTAAAAGTAGTGAAATTCCAGTGAGTAACGTCAAGTTGTGTGTAGTCGAAAAGTGATAACAAGTGGCACCAATAAAAAAGGCAAAGTGTGAAAAGTACATCGTTAATAGGTGAAAAAAGTTGTACTGTCGTGAGTGACAAAAACCACTACTTCTTGATGTTCTTGACGTGAACCTATTTAAAGACATAAGCGCCGATACCGTGGGTATATGAAGGTGAAGTGGCTCCCTATTAGGTGCAAGAATTAATAATAAAATTTAATACACTACACCGAAATAGTAATCATAATAAAAATAGAAATAAAAATAGAAATAGATGAATAAATATAAAATAAATTAATAATAGAGAACTAAAAGATAAGAATATGGCTACGAGAAAGCATAAATGTGAAAAAAAAGTAGGATAATAGAAAATAGAGCGGAAGCCGACATGGTGGTGCCCCAGCTAAAATAATAAAGGTATAAGATTAAATATATAAAGTAGTAACAAAGTCTCGCTATTGATGAGAAGTGAAAATAAACTGGGAAAAAGTAAATAAAGTATATTAAAAGTAATGAGAAACGAGAATGTAGATGATCAGCTAATAATCGTAACGTGAAGGTATAACAGTACTAGTTAGAACATGGGCGACCGACGAAGTGTAGAATAAAGATATGAAGGATCCAAAGGTAAGAGCAGGGATGCCAAGGGTTAAAGTAAAAGAAAGTTGAGAACAAGAGGCACCGTCTCCGGAGCCCTTAATATTGCTAAAGTACATAAAGATCAACAAACACCCACACTAGAGATGTCGACGTAAAGTATTTAAAAGTCGCATAGTATACTTTGGGGTATTAATTTCTGCCCAAAGTAGACCAGCGTTCTCGCTTCCTCTCGTAATACCTGCGAAGTAGACCTGCCGTCGAGTAATACGATTTGATTGCAAATAACAAATTATATATGAGACAAGCAAAGTCTCTCTCAATCCCCAATATGTGGTACTAGGCTACTTAAGAATAAGCGTATGAAGGTAGTAGAAACCTGATACGTCACCTAAAGTAATATATAAAGAAGGTGGCCTATATAAAGATATATATATCGTCCCTCTTCCCCTGTTATAATTCAGTACTTTGTTCACATATTCCTTAACTTACACCAAAAGGGGGGATACCCAGTATCTTTATTCTAGAAGCTTTGCCATTAATATCATGTCACTCGTAACCCAACGCGTAAGTATCACACAATTCCATCATCTCCTAGTGATCTAATTCACACATAGCAACAAGAACGTTAATGTTAATAAATCTTCCAAGCTACAGGAACGATACCAAGCGAGTAGATTTACTAAACTACTCATAAATCATGCTTGGGAACCAATATCGAAGATAGTGACAAGAAAGAGTGTGAAGCAGAAAGAAGGTGTAGATAATCGACGGAAGGAGATTATAGAAAATACGGAACAAGAGAAAACTATATGAAACCTAAAAGATATAAGATAAAGGTATAGTCATATGGATAATCATACAAATGAATAATGAGTGAAGAGATACATTAAACCAAGCGTATACGAAAAAGTCGACAAGGACACACCAGTAAGATGATGTGACGAAGAGCTCACTTAGATAAAATGAAGACGATTATGAAGTAGAAAGACACAAAAACGAGTATATAGCCTTAAATCCTACTAACGTAACAATAAACATCAACTCGTCCTCCAAACCATCGTTATGTCACCCTGCGCAGAATACTGGATGCTGGGCGGCGAAAGCAAAAACACAATACACACAAGAATACAGAGGGAATTAAACCAGAGAATGTTTAATATGATATTAATACAACGGTCGTTAGATAGTAGATAATAGAATTGCATAAAATCAGATATAAATATAATGCCGGCACCATGATTATATATATAGTGAAATACTACATTACATTTTTCAAGGTCGTACACTAATTTGACCACTGTATCCTTGAGAGCAATATTATCTATCAAAGTACAAATCAACATAACGAGTCGTCTATAAGTTACAACTCGAGTATATATAATGAACTTTCTATTACTAACTATATTAACTTAGTGCATTTAGTCATCTCTCTTATTCTCTTAATGTGATCTCAAATCAACACTATAAATGTAGATAATTCACTCACTTAAGAGTGCTATTAAATACTTGCATTTAGTACTCTAGTTTCTTTCGAGCGAAAACTTTAAAAATTTTAAATTAAATTATTTTTTCAGAGGTGGATATCGTATTTTCCAATGTCACCAACTTGTACTATATTCAGGTGGCGCGAGGGGATATATGTTGAGAGATGACCACCAAGGAACGTTAATAATTCTCTTCTTTGCCTCGTAAAGTAGGTTTAACCTAACGCATAAGATATCAAATAGTATAAATAAAAAGTTAATGCAGAAGAGAAAGAAAAAGATAATAATGATGAAGAAGTAAGATTAACAATAGAATCTAAATGAACACACACATATGAAGAGATGCTTACGTGAACTCGCATAATAAGATCACGGAAATTCTCTTATATTACAGACACGAGCAATACAAGATAAGAAGAAAGAAAGAGAATAAACTAATTGGCAAAGGTAAATTTAAAAATAATGAACGAAATAGAATTAAGAGGTACACATTGAGTAAACAATAAATGAATAACATGAATATTAAACTAAAGCTATAAAATACAACATGTAAATAGAAAGAGTATTATAAAAAATGTGAAGGAAAAGAGAAGTAATCACCTTAGAACAGGAATCTCATAGAAAAAAAGAAAGAAAGAACACGACCAGAAACGAAAGAAATTAAGAAACATTATAGAGGAAGATCACACATGTAGGGAATGCTCCGAAAGAGACATACAAGAAAGCGAAGTAACTAATTAGAAAGATAATATAGTTTAAATAGATAATATTACAAAGTTAATTCATCCTGAAGATGAAGACCATTATTTTGAAGGAGGTAAAAATATTTGGTTTAATTCCGTCAGATATAAACACACACACGAAAAATATTCAATCAGGAAAATAAGAAAGAAAAGACACATTGAATCAAGAAAGTGTGACAAAGATAAGAAGAAACGTAACAATAATAGTAGAGAAAAAGCATTGGTCTCACCCGAAGAGGACGGTTATCGAACGCACAAACCGAAATACCATTCTTGCATTGCGAGGTGGGCAAACTAGTAAGAATGTATTAGACAGTTATCGCCGGTCTTGATCATTATTTTATTAATAATGTGCTTAGACTCACACAAATATAATATATTTTAGCTCTGGGTGTATGAATGTTGTCCCGCCACTGTGTTGGCTGGCAAAGGATGTATAACTTTCATACATCGCGGCTCCAGTTTCTCCGTTCCTACCCATGTGGCAAATGCTTGCCTATATTATAGTGTGAGCAGCAAAGTTCCGCACACACTTGTGCCAATCCTCCTTGTCTCTCTGGCCAACTCACCCATTCACCTCCTTCCCCCACTCTGCTCTTCGCTCAACATACGGAAAACAACAACCCTCTCCCCAGTCACCCACGCCTACTCATATCTGGCGCGAAGTATCTCGTCAACATCGGTGGTAAGGATATCGGGGGGGTAACACAAACCAAATTATACCAATGGGTATTACGGTAGACCCCACCCCAAACCACATTCTTAGTAGTGTGGAGGTATGGTCACCCCCATACAGATACTAACAATACATTAAGTGACTATATATAAACTGTACAAGAGAACTACGTGCAGGTATCATTTAATAGTACATTATATCACTCATCTATGTTGACTTCATTTATTGTCATCCATTATATAGCGAAGACCCCGAAGACCGATGCTTGCTGACGAACAAAACTAGAAAGAACGGCAAACGTGATAATTGTGTTAGTGCATCTAGTGGCCTAATAGTCTATTACTGTATTCTGCATGGCTGAGTTTTATTTCTATTATAAATGCTTCATCACAATGGCTGCGGGTGAAAGTGTTGAAAGCATAATCAACGGTAAAATAAATATTGCGAACCTAAAGAGTCCTACTAGCTCCCGCATCTCAGTGATACACAAACTTCTCGGAAATGAGATTGTAGTGAGTTACGACCAGAAGAAAACGGAATAGATTAATATTATATCTTTGAACCCAACAGCCCATGAGTTTTTTTTGATACATCGTAACTGGTTGTGTCTATGAACGATTTAACCATTTTATTCCGTCACACCGTTCTTTTATTTTCCCCATACGCCGTAGCACCGGATTATAAGTTTAAAGATCACGCTCAAATGCCAGAGGGTCAAATATAGGCTCAAGACGGTAGAGCTCAAAGGGTTTAAAAGTAAATTACCTATTTTATAAATGAACTGGTCTACTAATTTTAGAAGCATTCCAGTTAATGAGATGACATCATCTTTAATCTAGATTCATGAACTATGTTTTTTTCTAATTTCACATTGAGACGAAAGCCTTTGCTGACAGCGCCACACTGTGCAACAGAGATTCGGCTAAAGCAGGTGTATTTGATAGAAGCGCTACATTATTTGATCATGATGTTAGACTATTACGCGTCTTAATTTAATATGAAAATGTTAAATAAAAAATTAGAATTTAGCCCCAATATGTTTTGTTTACACGGCGTAGTATTGTGTATTTGCCAGTGCCTTAAACCTTGGATGTGTTATACCCGTATACTGGTGCTTCTTTTATTTCCCCATACACCGTAGCTCCGGTTTGCCCGTATCGAGATTAATCTCACATAGCAGAGGGTCAAATATAAGCACAAGAGATCTATTGCCAATTCTCACAATAACTCGTAACTTGGTTCTCCGTGGTCGACTACAGACAGGCAGCAGATTACAATAAATTCCACTGACGCGACCTGCAACTGAGCAATCTCACGAACCAAAACCTCAACAAAAAAATGTTGGCTCGTATAAGAGCTGAACAAGACACAAATTAAAATACACAGTTGTTTAACAAAGTAGAAACTTCTTTTAAAACACGTTAGTCTAACGAGTTACAAACTCATGTACCGACCGTCGCAGCAAAAAATCTCCTTTTTATGCCTAATGGACAAGATCGAGAGTATGTAGAAGACAGGAAGAGCTAGCCCACTATTGGCACACGGTAGTTACGTCACTACCCGCTCACTCCTATCTTTAAATTAATTTCAAAATATCAGGCATGAAAGGTTTTAAAAGTAAATTAACTTATTTAATAAATGAACGGGTCTAGTAATTTTAGAAGCATGCCAGTTATTGAAAGGGCAGCATTTTAATTAAAAATGAACTCTATTTTATCTGATTTAATGTAGAGACGAATGCCTCTGCTGACTACTCCTGATGCACAATCAGAGATTCGGCTTAAGCAGGTGTATTTGATAGAAGCGCTTCATCATTTGCTCATATTGTTAGACCGTTACGCGTCTTTATTTAATTTGAAAATGTTAAACAAAAATGATTAAAATTCAGCCCCAACATGTTTTTTGGTTTACACCTAGTAGTTGTGTGTGTCTGTGACCGCTTTAACCCTTATATCCCGTTACAAGAGTATACCGGTCGTTCTTTTATTTTCCCATACGCTGTAGCACCAGTTTACCCGTGTAGAGATCACGCTAAAACGGCAGAGGGTTAAATATAGGTTCAAGAGAAGAGGGCTCAAAGGGTTTAAAAGAAAATTACCTATTTCATAAATAACGATTCTATCTATCATAGATTATCAATATGTTTGACCAAATCCAGTGGATATCTCCCAAGGCAGCATAACAAATTGTTTATTATTATTAAAGAACCCAAAGACGAATTTCTCGGTGAGAAAATAAATATCTTTGGTTTTCCCCTCTTTCATTCAATATTGGGCGTTTTGGCAAGTTCAATCTCAAGCAAATTGTTTTCGACACGTCTAGAATGAGGTCGCTTAAGGTATTCATTCTCTCACTCAATTCCCCTTTCATTCTATCTACCTCTCTCTCTCTTCTTTCTATATATATATATATATATATATATATATATATATATATATATATATATATATATATATATATATATATATATATATTTCTATAAAAATATACATATAAAAATTGACACACCACATATATATATATATATATATATATATAGAGAGAGAGAGAGAGAGAGAGAGAGGGGAGAGGGATTAAGAGGGACAGTTCAAGAGAATAAATAAATACCTTATATATATATATATATATATATATATATATATATATATATATATATATATATATAATACATACACATGTGGGTCTGTCAGTATAACCAACAATATTACTAACAGCAGTGATAGTATTAAAAGAGATATTAGCAGTGATAATAAACAGGAAAGTAAAAAAAATCTAAAAACAGAAAAGAAAGATTTTTTGGTTTAACCCTCCTTTTTGTAGTTTATCCAACTTTGAAATAGGAAGATACTTCCTTAAATTGATAGATGAATATTTTAATAACACTAATCCTTTAAATAAGATCTTCAACAGAAAAACCTTTAAAATTAGTTATTCGTGCACAAACAACATTTCCAAGATTGTTACTAACCACAATAAAAAATTAATCGATGAGTCATTGGTGAGCACTCCATACATAGATAGGGTTGACTGTAACTGTAGGATCAAGGATGAGTGCCCCGTAGATGGATTTTGCAACTCAGAGAAGGTTGTATACAAAGCAACCATTTCCACTTTAGAAAACAAAACAGAAGTAAAAGCTTATATAGGTATCTCTGCTGGGAAGTGGAAACAGAGGTTTTATAACCATAAACATTCTTTTTCAAACCATAAAATTAAAAATCAGACAGCATTATCAAGTTATTATTGGGATCTGAAAGATAGAGGTTTAACACCTATTATAAAATGGGAATTTATCAAAAAATCTTCCACATCAAATAGATTCAAAGGTAGGTGTAACCTCTGTCTGGATGAGAAGATGTGTATCATGAAATATAGACCAGTTGCTTAATAAAAGAAATTAATTGATTTTCAAATGTAGGCATAGAAATAAATTTAAATTAGTGTAATTTTATGAGATCGGAAGTTCGTGCTTTTTTTAAACTAATAATATATTCTTTAGAAGTGGTTTATGTAGTACTCTAATACTACACTTGATATTAATTTTAGAGTATGCCTGCAATTTATGTTGGGCTTAATCAATCGGTAAAGGATTTAAATACAATATTTTTATTGTATTTATATAGTTGATAATCTTATATACTAGGTTTTTTGTATAGAAGATAATTTATTTTTAATAAATTATCTATATAAAACCATGCCAATAGCTCATTAATCTATGTAATACCTTTTTATATTACTGGACTCTATACAATATTGACGCGTATGGATAATACGTAATAATTTATTAAATCTATGTGATGTACTGTAATATCAAAATTAGTGGAGTTTGAATTATTTATTAATGACATAAGCTTTTAACATTAGCGTGGTGATTATGTTAATGAGAGGCAGATTTTTCTATGGTTATATGTAGTGCAATTCAATAATAATAATAATAATAATAATAATAATAATAATAATAATAATAATAATAATATGGAGACACTGGTATTGTAAAATTGCAGTATGAACTGGGTAGTATGAATATACTATTATTTTTTGAAGGGGATCTAACTAGTCTGATTTTATTTTTGTTTATTTCAAACCCATTTAAATTAATGTATTCTAATTTATTTAATTTTAATTCTATTTTAATCTGATTTATATTCTTACTTTTGTTTTAAATTGTTTTCCTTTTTGTATGTATAAATGTGTGTTGGCATGTGTGTATATGTACGTATATATGTATATATTTATATGGATGGGGGTATAGTATATGTATATTAATTTTTTTTTCTTATTTTTTAATTTTATTCCATATTTTTTGTATGTATATATGTGTGGGTGCATGTATCTATCTATCTATCTATCTATCTATCTATATATAATATATATATATATATATATATATATATATATATATATACATATATATATATATATATGTATGTATGTGTTTATATATTTATTATGTAGGATATGTGTATTTTTTTATTAATATATATTTTCTATTGATATTATATTTATACAACATTATATTATCTATTATATTTTAAGGTTTTACTTTGTTTATTTGGTTAATAGTAGTAATAAATATTTTTTATATATCATAATATTTAATAATTTTCTTTATATATATATATTTTTATATTCTATGTTTTTTGTTTTATCCTTGCTTCATATTTTTTAAGAATTATTTAATTCTCAAGTTGTTAATTTGACTGACTACTATCCCCTGAAAAATCTTGGACCTGAAAAGTATTTTTTTTTTCTCATTTGACTTCCTGTCGCCTTGGTGAAAGTCTTTTTAATGTATAAATTTTGTAAAGAAAAACAATTTTTTGAGGAGAATATTTTTCTGTTATGCAATTCAAATTATTGTTGATTTCCATCTGAAGGGACGGAATTTTGGGGAGCTTTATTAAATCAACTTAGATTTATAAAGGCCCCAATTTTGCTCGAAATAAATTTATCATGAAATAACGGTGTTGAGTTTTCCTTCCTTTTAAAGATATATATATATATATATATATATATATATATATATATATATATATATATATATATATATTATATATATATATATATATATATATATATATATATATATATATATATATATATATATATATTATATATATATATATATATATATATATATATATATATATATATATATATGATAATATATATATATATATATATATATATATATATATATATATATATATATATATATATATATATATATATAAAGAGAGGAGAGGGATATATATATTATATATATATATATATATATATATATATATATATAAAGAGAGGGAGAGGGATATATATAATATATATATATATATATATATATATATATATATATATATATATATATAAAGAGGGAAGGGATATATAAATATATATATATATATATTTAAAGAGAGGGCGGGGGAATAAAAATACCTTATATATATATATAAGGTATTTATTTATTTATTTAAACAAATACCTATATATATATATATATATATATATATATATATATATGGTATTTATTTATTCTCTTGAACTCCACTATTATGTTTTCGTTCGGACTAATAACCTTGTGAAAGGTATAAACCCACTTATTTCCCAACTAAGGATGAAATACCACCATTACTGTTCTTCTAAATGATGGAATTGGTTTTAGCACCATTTGGAATCATGTTGTATGGTATTGATTAAGTTCATGTCTATATTCTATGGTATCATTTTATTTCCCTAAAATAAAACAGAATATCCTCCATATTGACATTTTCATCCTTCCATATTGTTTGCATTAAAATAACAGTTTCTGATCTGAGGAAAAAACTGTATTCCATGAATAACTTGTTAACAGTCAAAGCTGTTTGTGGTTGTTGTTCTTGTTTGAGTGCGTTAGTCTTGTGTGGCCAATGCATAATTGTGACACAATGACATTCCATCTGTGAGTTGAAAAGAAAAAATGAGTTAAAAATGTGTTAAAAATATTGAGCTTAAAAACAATTGAGTACCCATCAAGAATGAATAAAACAAAACGTCTTCGGCCTAAAATAACTTATGAGTTAACATTTCGTAAAACCCAAACAACCAACTAACCACAATTGGCGGCATCTTAAATTAAGATACATTAAAAGTTATTGGTAATTTGCTTGAAGCATTGTTAAGTATGTTATAATATATTAATGATTTGTAGGAAAATTCTCATGCTTAGCTTTTATTTCTTTAAAGAGAATAAAACCTAAGCATAAGAATTTTCCTACTTGACCGTTTTTATTTGAATTGAACATGGCTACATCGTTGCAATATTCACCGGATGATAAACAGACAATATTGGATACATATACAAGGTCGGGCTTAAACATTAGTTCTCAACAAATATTTTAAAAAAATAAGAAATTACAGTTATTCTCCCATTTCATTCATAACATAAAGAAGGGGGAAGGGAGGAGGAAAAAAAGAAGAGGAAAAAAAAGAAGAAAAAAAGTATAACCACGCAAAAAAAAACAACTTAAACACGTACATTTCTGATATTCGTCTCTGAAGATAAAGTTTTCTTTGAAATCGATAAGACAAAAATAACATCTTTTTGTTTTTATTTTTTATATGCATTGTAATTGCCTTCAAATCATTAATATATTATAAGATATATTAACTTTTATCTGATTTCACATAGAGACGATTGCTCAGACTGTTTCGGCTTAAGCAGGTGTATTTGTTAGAAGCGCTACATCATTTGCTCATGAGGTTAGAACATTAAGCGTTTTAATTTAATTTGAAAATGTGAAATAAAAAATAAAAATTCAGCTCCTATGTTTTTTTGTCTACACCTGGTAGTTGTGTATGTCTGCGAGTGTTTTAACCATTAGATCGCGTTACACTGGTATACCGTTTACTCTTTTATATTCTCATTCGCGGTGTTGGGTGCAAAATTATAATAATGTTAATTATTGTTGAACAAAACAACTCCGACTAAGATGTGTTAAATATAACAATGGACTTTAATACAAGGACAGAACGTGAAGAAGCATTTAAGACACGAAATATATATATATGAGACAAGATACATAGTAGATAATATACGTACATAGAAAAGGGATAAGATAAAAAAAAGTTATGGAGAGTCCATAAGCTAAAGTCACTTACTACATTGCCTGTGAGGGGGTGAAAACCCCTACACAAGAAGGGTGTAGACAAACATTCCTAACCGATTATTTGTCAAATCCCGCAGAAGAAAGAGAGTTCAAATCTGGCGCTTAAATAGGCAAGACACCTGGTGATGAAAGAACAGAAACACGAGGGAAGACAACTCTTCAAGCCAACCAAAGGGCAGATAATCCCACTGCTGTAACACCTTGTTATCTTTGTAGAGATCAAAGGGTTAATTTGTGCTTAAGAGATCGTGTCTCAAATGGTGTAAAAGCAAATAGCCTATTTCATAAAAAAGAATTCTGTCTATCAGGCATTATCCATGTAATTGAGCAAATCCAGCGGAGTTCTCTCAAATTGTTTTTGTTTCTTTTTATAATTAATGACCCCAAACACGAATTCCTTTGTGAGAAAATAGATATCTTTGGTTTTCCTCTCTTTCATTCAATACTGGGCATTCTTGGTAAGTTCAATCTCAAGCAAATTGTTTTCGACACGTCTAGAATGAGGTCGCTTAAGATATATATTCATTCTCTTCCCCTCTCCCTCTTTCATTCTCTGTCTCTATCTCTCTTTCTCTTTCTCTTTCTTTCTTTCTCTCTCTCTCTCTCTCTCTCTCTCTCTCTCTGTATATATATATATATATATATATATATATATATTAACAATGGAAAGGAGTAACCTACTCGAGTTTCATCGATTGATTCTTCAGGGTTACATTAGTTAAATTAATCGAGTTTTCGATTAATCTTAGATGGTATAATACATGCCCGTTGGAATGGGATTTATCCTTAGTAGAGGAACGCTTATTTATAATTTCGAAGATCGTGAATGGTTTTTGTTTATTGGATTAAAAATTTGGATTAATTTATGGGAATTATTATTATCTTAACCTCTGGATACTGTGCGCTTCCAACGATCGTACTCATACCCACTGGTAAGTTACTACTCATACATTTACATATATATATATATATATATATATATATATATATATATATATATATATATATATATATATGAGAGAGAGGGGCTCCTTCATTCTCTTAATTTGTCCCTCTTCCATTCTCTGTCTCACTCACTTAATTCCTCTTTCTCTCCCAAAGCAGAATTGGGTGGTGATACTGGAAATTGTGCCGGTTCTTGTGTAGTCATGCCTGACGCTACCTTAAACGTAATTCTGTGTCGCATTCTGTCTTTGTGGGCAAGCTGTTAACTAAACTCTCTTCTGAGAGTGCAAGGTTAAGTATAGGTTTAGATTTGAATAAAAAATAATTGTAAAGTTATAAGTGTAACACATGAGTAACACATGCGTGGAGAGAGTTTGTTAAAATTGATTTTAGAAGAATTTTGATAAAGGAAAAAAACGTAATTTGTTTAAGCGTGTGAGGAATGACACTGACCTTGGCTACTGATTGGTCGATGAATGCCATCAGTGAGAAAGGTGAAAGAGTGAGTGAAAGGTTTGGAAATCTTGCTTACGTTTTTAAAGGAGACGAACGGGAAGAATCTGGGATGAGTTTTTGAAGAGGACATGCGCAAGCTGAGTGTCTGTTCTCCAAGGCATTTTACTTGGGTTAAGAAAAAACAGGTCTGAAAAATAAAACAACACCCCCAAGTCTTGTGTTCGATAATTAAAACCTAACAACGAACACATAAAGGACCCAACAAGTGCCCAAGTCGTTCCAGAGTCGAAGAACAGGGAGAATGCCAACCAGCCTAAGAACGTAGCCAGCTATACCGATCCCGAATAGAATAGGTTCTTAGTGTTTTAGGTTTGAAGTTAAACTATCTGATGGTGAAGTTCCAATTCTGGATCTCTGGAGAATGTGTAGTACCCCTTCATCACTAGAGTGGTAGTACTTGTTAGGGTGCCATCTATGAGTTAAATGGAAAAAAATGAGCATAGAAAAATGAGTTAAAAATGAGTTTAAAAAATTGAGAACCCATCAAGAATAATTAAAACAAAAACTTCTTTGGCCTAAAATGACCCAACAAGGGTTGACATGCCGTAAGAAAAAAAATTCAGCCAACCAACCAACCTTAAATCTACCTCGCCACGTAACATATTTACATCTTGCTTTCTATTCGAATGGAACAAGTGAGAATTGTCTGAAATTATTTGAGAACAAAAAACGACTGAGACACAACAGCAGAACAACAACAATAACGACAACAAAACAATAAAGATAAATAAATGAATAGATAAATAAATAGATAAAATGAAAAAAGAGAGTAAAATAAATAGATAACCAAATACATCGACACGCATTAACAACGGGGTTGGGAGAGAGAGGGAGAGAGAGAGAGGGAGAGGGAGAGAGATAAAGGGGAGAGAGAGGGAGAGGGAGAGGGAGAGATGGGGAGAGATAGAGGAAGAGGGAGAGAGAGGGAGAGAGAGAAGGAGAGAGATATAGGGGAGAGAGAGGTGGAGAGAAATATAGGGGAGAGAGAGAGAGTGAGAGAGAGAGGGAGAGGGAGAGAGAGGGAGAGAGAGAGTAATAGATTGAAAATATAGGGGAAAATATAGAGCAAAGATGTTTTCATTGATAAAAAAATCCCCAGAATGAATGTGACATATAAAATAGAATTTTATTTTTCTTGAAATGATTACACTGGTTTACAAAAAATATTTTTTGTCAAAAATGTGAATGGGTGTTTTTTTTTATACTAATTTGGGTGTGCTGAATTCAAATTTACAAACAGTTTTGCTCTATCCCTTCTAGTTTTCTGTCTTTTAAATAGTCTTATTTTAGTATAGACAGAGTATATACGTGCTTATTTTAACAGTTGCAGCAGCTTATTACAGATAAAACAGGATAGATAAAGAACATTGACGGAATGAATATACTTGGATGACACAATGTACACAATTCATAGTACCACAGACAGTTAAAAGTGTGTTTTATTAGATGATCTGCTGTATTTTGCCTCCGGGATGTCACGCAAGTCTCATAGCAGATGGAAGGTTGGGATATTTGATCTTTTTTCTAGAAGATGCATTGTGACCAGTTATATTTGTTAGACCAAAATAAAAATCATCTGCATGGTTTCGTGGCTCACTCCAAAACCATCGGGACTGCAAAGCTGAAAGCCGCTTTCTTGCCATTAAACAATGCAGTTATTCCATTGTAGCAGGGTATACAACAGATGTGTGGAGCCCAAGATGTGTCCTGATCACCAATTTTACAGTCAAAATAAGGAAAGTAGGCAGTTCTGAGGAGGGAAGTGATGGTTCGACGCTGGGCAACTGTCGTAAAGTTCCCACATACGTAGCAGAAAGAATTGGCCTGGTTGAGACATCCTCGATGTTTTGAGGAGCTTGAAGACATTGGAGAATATTTAAAAAAAAGTAAAATTAGATCATATGTAAGGCAATAAAATGTGCGTCGATGGAAATTGTAATACAAATATATACTCAAAAGATTGTGTAACACAATTGTCGAGAGTCACCTATCTCCTGCGCTGACTGCCAGTGCACTACTGGCTGTTGATTGAGACGTGTTGGCTTCGCTTAACTGCCAAAATCCGCCTTGATATATAGCTATATATATAATGTAATGCTATCACTTACATTTATTTGATAATAACTAAAAAAGAAGACATAAATCACACACTATTAGAAACTAACCCTGAATGCATATACGCCTTTATGTACAGTATGTGTACAAAATGTACAGTAAGCATATCTAAAAAACTAAAGGGGATGAGTAAAAACGGATTTCAAATCTGAATTCAGCACCCCCAAATTAGGTTAAAACAGTTATTTTTGTCCTTGCCTCAATTTCTTTGTAAACCAGTGTTATCAGTAATTCTTTATTTTCCTAGTCACATATTTACGTCAAAATTGTGGAATTAGATAGTCTGAAGATGTTCCAATAATAACATTAAAAAATCCATTCGATGTTGTCCACAGTTCCATTTATTTCCCACCTTACGTAGAAAGTCAAATTTGCTGGAGATTTTTTTTATTAAGGGAAACGGAATAACGAAAAGTTAGTATACTATGAATAAAAAAAGACATGAACATATGGAACAATAATAAAATTGAGAATGGTATACAGAAGAAAATATAGAATATGAAATATGCAATATAGAATATGATAAAAGACTATACGATACATCAATCAATCAATTAATCAATATCGCTACCTATATATATATATATATATATATATATATATATATATATATATATATATATATATATATATATATATATATACTTTTTTGTCTTTGGTGGGGTACCAAGTTTGTTGGTATTAGGATGATTCTAAACTGGTCCTTTCCTCCAACAGTTGGGTTCTGCAAAGTTTAGGTCACGTTTGAGAGCTCAATGTTTAATTTTTATAAACAGAGCAAAGTAATTTGTAAAGAAAGAAAAAGATCTGAGACCCTTCGAGTTTCTTCAGATCTGAAGAAACTCGTAGTGTCTCAGATACCCACAGGTTGAAATGGACCATAATCGCTATACTCAGTCTTTGAGCCTTTTTATCTTTACAGATAGATATATATAAAACATTTGAGAGTCTTGTCTGATGATTGCAGTAAGCATGAAACTAATCGTAACGAGATATCAATATCCATAATATAATATATTATTTGATTATATATATATATATATATATATATATATATATATATATATATATGTGTGTGTGTGTGTGTGTGTGTGTGTGTGTAAAGGGAATGACTTACCGGTAAAAATATTGGGTTGGTCTCAATATTTGGTTGGTATAAGTGTTACTCGAATAAGTCAGCATTATAACCAATATAAGGTGCTCATTACGTAAGTAGAGTGGATTTAGTGTTATAGTGTACAGAAATAACCTACTCGAGTTTCACCATAAGGATCTTCAGGGTTAAATCCACTGAATTAATCAAGATATTGATTAATTACAGTTAACTGCGGTAGTTCATCTTGTAATTATGACCGTTGAAAACAGTTTCACAGTTAATGAACGCTGTTGCGTCATTTTGAAATGTTGAGTGACAAACACGATGTTGATGTGTCGTAAATTTAGATGTTAATATGGAATATTTAAAAACATATATTTTTTAGAAATATATTTTTTCAAAAAATCAAACTTAAACATTTTCAAAAATCCTATTTAAAAATTCTTTTTTTCTTTTTTCTTCTTCTGTCTTTTGAAAAAGTTTAAGTTTAACGTTTTGAAAAAAAAAAAAATATATATATCTCCATTTATATAGATATACATATATATATATACATTTATATATATATATATATATTTCCCCCCTCTCTCTCCCTTTCTCTCTCTCTTTCTCTCTTCCTCTCTCTCTCTCTCTCTCTGTCGGATTTTCAGCAGACACTGCTTACCTTTTTTTAAAGCAGGAGGCCAGGACTCATTTATGTAATATGCACCGAAAACACATACATCTACCCGGGAATGGAGGATGATTGCCTCTTTTACGCAAGATATATTGAAGATATATTCAGGATATGCACAGTCGGAGAGGTTTAACAAATTCCTAACCAACTTAAATAAGATGCACGACTCCATCAAATTTGACCACGAAAAATCAAAATAAGCAATCGCATCTCTAGATATTCTAATATATATCGACAAAAACAGACAACTTCAAACTCTACACACAAAACCCACAAACACACACACCTATCTCTATTATAGATCATCTTAACCCAAACATCTCAAAGACAGCATTCCCTATTCACTTGCAATTAAACTAAGAAGAATCTGCGACAATGGACTTTGACAACAAAATTGAAAAACAAAAACATCATTTTCACGCACAAACACACACACACACACACACACACACACACACACACACACACACACATATATATATATATATAATATATATACAATCAAATAGTATATTATATCATGGATATTAATATCTCGTTTTTAACCTTTTGAGAGTCTCGTCTGACGATTGCAGTAAGCATAAAACTAAAAGTAACGAGATATTAATATCTATAATATAATATATTATTTAATTGTAAAGCTGCTCTGCTATTTTAGCATTGAGCACCTTTATATGCTAATACTTTTCTCATTCATTCTCTATTCCTTCTATATATATATATATATATATATATATATATATATATATATATAGAGAGAGAGAGAGAGAGAGAGAGAGAGAGAGATAAATATAGATATATAACCGACTTTTAAAAATTCTTACATATACATAAGAGCATTTTAAACGAATTTAACTAAACTATTTTTTTCCTGAACACATGGACTCGCCACTTCTAATACATTTCTTTGCCAGGATTATTGTGGCTTGTCAAATACTTAGAAAACTTTATTAAAACTTTCTAGAAACAATTTCTTTCACAAGAAATTTTCTCCTGGCAATGACCTAGTTGAGAACAATCAAAAATAAATTTTTTTGTCTGTGTTATCACCTTTTGTGCATCTTTATATATATATATATATATATATATATATATATATATATATATATACTTACCAACCCCTACACACGAGCAGGATGTGACACATGGTCCATTTCTTAAGCGAAGTTTCCTGAGTTTTCCTTCTGCTAGATCGGTTACCTAACAGAGGTTAAAGAGTCCAGTCTGCCCTACTATTTATCCATAGCTGGAAGGAGAGTAGGATTCATACCTTTCCCAAGGTATTAGCGCTAAATGTAATGCAATTACCATATCCAGGATTTGAACTCGGGGCGACGAGTCCATTTCCCATGACTTTAACCATTACACACGTACTTCCACAATATATATATATATATATATATATATATATATTATATGTGTGTGTGTGTGTGTGTGTGTGTGTGTGTGTGTGTGTGTGTGTGTGTGTAATCTGATAAGAATATGCAATATGTCCTTGAACGCATTAACGAATAGATTTCGGAATAAGAAGCTACAGGAAATATGAACTATGTACCTACGGATAAATGCTGGATAAAATGTATTATGCATGCATATCTGTCTGTCTGTGCATGTGCTTTGCATCTCTATGTGCAGTATGGAATCTATCAAGCGTTAAAACACTGCACATTTATATGCATTGTGCAGCGACAGTGACTGTTTAGTTATTAACTGAAGTAAAACTGCAAATATTATGCATGAATATATTCTAGTAAAATCTTCACATACAAGGATTTGGAGGTGCGTGGTGTAATGGTTAAAGTCATAGGAGGTAGACTCGTCGACCCGAGTTCAAATCCTAGACGAGGCTGTTTGCATTTCACATAGTACTAATACACTTGGGAATCCAACTACTCTCCCACGAGCTATGGGTAATAGTAGGGTAGACTGGGCTCTTTAACCTTGGTTAAGTAAATTGTATTGGAAAAGGAAAACTGTTAAACCCCGCTTAGAAAATTGCCCTTGTGTTACATTCTGCTCGTGTGGAGGACTTGGTAAATATTCGTACAAGGATTTTGAATATCCACTTTACTTCTTCGGAATACCGTGAAGGTGTTATATATTTATGGGCGTATCGTCGGGTTTTTGACGGTTAGTGTTGAAAATAGATTTGGGTTCGGATGTTATTTGAATTCAAATCTGGAGTGTTAGATTGAGTGACATTTAATAACCTCAGTCTGACCACGACTTTCTACTGCGAGGTAAATGGTGAGAATATGTAGAGAATGTATTTAGTTAGTCAGTCGGCTGCTATACGTCAGGGTGAATGGACGTATCCAGCAGCTCAGCCACGCATGAGTAATGATTCTATATTTAAGAATAAATAAAATCTGATTTATAAAAATATATGCATCGGGTTTGTCCGTAAAAACAACGACAATCTTGGCATCTCTTAAGACACCAGTTAAGAGAAGAAACCTCTTGGAAAAGAAACTAAACCAGGCTACACAGAACTAAGAAAGAAATTAGAGACGTACAAGTGAGAAGTAAGGACATATGAATTAGTTTAGAGCAAGAAACAGAACAACTTACGGTAAGAAAAATATCAGCCATATACAAATGAACTACAAACTCACAACACAAGTAAGATAAGTTGTTGGCACCTTTCATTCCATTAAGGACGATGGCGTAGTGTCCAATAAATAAATAAACAAATAAAATAGAATAATTATCTGCATCTGCGCAAGTAGCTGTGCAGGCCTATCTCCGAATGAGAGTATTTGGTGCACTTACTGCACACAAACTGTGACACTTTCTGGGGCTGCTGTTTTCTTTCCCAGGTTCTGGCCCTCATTGCTGTCGAGGCTACTCTCCTCTCCGCTTCACTCTTCTTCGTGCCTTAACATTAAGGCGCCGGCCGCTAGATTTTCTGCATCTACCTTCCATGTCTTTGTGTCAATGTGGCTTATCCTCACGTCTCTCCCGCAAATATCTTTAAAGCGTAAGCGTGGTCTACCTACCGATCAGAAGCCTTTTGCTAATTCGCCATTCACCGGCTCTGTGTGGACACTGGATGCTGTGTTGATAACTTTTTAGGTACGATAGCCGATTGAAAAGGTAGGAGAGAGAGAGAGAGAGAGAGAGAGAGTGAGAGAGAGAGAGAGAGAGAGAGAGAGAGAGAGAGAGTAAAAGGAATCCGTGCTGTCAGCATGATTTGATGATGATAGTGTTGATGATAATGATGGTGATGGTGATGATGGGTATACTTATGCTACTATTGCACTGTGGTGAGTGGAGACGCGACTAAATAGCCTTCCGACCACCAAGTGCTTTCAATAGCGGTAAGAGTTTGTTTTCACTTTCAAACAGCAGACATTTACGAAAGAGTTTGGGTGTCTGCGACTGTCGCCGGACCCGTTAATATTACGTCGTTTTTATTTCTGCTCCACTTCTTGTAGTAGACAAGTAAATATTATCTATTTGTGTATCCTTATCAACATTATTGTGGTTGTGGAGAGTGTTTATCCGCCCCCCCCCAAACAGAACAAACGTATCATTGTTTATTTATCTCCTGGTTATTCCACGGCTCCCGTACTTCAGATCCTAACCTTGCGTCTCTTGAAAATAGACAACACATCCACCACCACCATCATCATCATCATCATCATCATCATCATCATCATCATCATCACCGTCTCCCCCCCCTCTGTTTCTCTCTATATATTATATTTTCCCATTTCTCTCTATCTATTCTCTTTCTCCCTCTCTGTCGTTCTCTCTATTCTCTTTCCCCCTCTCTGTTTCTCTTCATCTAATCTTTTCTCCCTCTCTGTTTCTCGATATCTATTCTCTTTCCCCCTTTCTCTATCTCTCAGTCTATTCTCTTTCACCCTCTCTCTTTCTCTCTATTTTCTTTTCCCCCACTCTGTTTTTCTCTCTATCTATTCTCTTTCCCCCTCTCTGTTTTTATTGATCTATTCTCTTTCCCCCTCTCTCTTTCTCTCTATCTATTCTCTTTCCACATTTTTGTTTCTCTCTATCTATTCTCTTTCCCCCTATCAGTTTTTTCTTTATCTATTCTCTTCCCACTCTCTGTTCCTCTCTATCTATTCTCTCTCCCTCTCTCTGTTTTTCTCCACCTATTTTCTTCCCCCTCTCTGTTTCTCTCTGTTCTTTTCCTCTTCTGGTACTTCATTTATCAGTCCATGTAGAATATCCGAAAGGTCCTCCTCCTCGTCTTCAAGTTCGTCTATTATTTCTTGATCTCTGCCTTTTGTGAATCGCTTGACTTCCCAACTTATCGTATTCAGGATTTTGCCTTATTGGATTTTCTACATAGTGGCGTTTGTAGTGTAATGGTTATCCTCGTAGAATTAGTATATTATTATATACTAGCATGACTTGTGTTATGTGCCGTCGCTGTTTATCGTTATGGCTGTATTTCGTTTAGACCAGTGGTTCCCAACCATTTTAGTACCATGCCCCACTTTTTTTTATCACAAATCTCTCTATTTCCTCCACCCGTTAATTGTTTAGTATGATATAACAATATCAGTTTTGAATAACATAAAAAAATGTATCTTTCAAATAAAACTAAAGGATTTACCTTCAAATTTAATCAAATAAAATTCATTTTATAATGT
The DNA here is from genome assembly GCA_023376005.1 of Doryteuthis pealeii. NCBI lineage: Eukaryota > Metazoa > Mollusca > Cephalopoda > Myopsida > Loliginidae > Doryteuthis > Doryteuthis pealeii. Next base: position 62,596,504 of record CM042156.1, read on the forward strand.
GTATAATTGCGGGGAAGGGCAACAGATGAAGAACTGCAAAGTCAGAAGCCACACATATAGCTGGCGCCAGATGCACGATAACATTAGTGGGTGAACACTTGACTAGATTGCACAAGCTGTTGCACTCAGTAAGGTTGTAATTACAATTTTACCCTATAAATTTATAATTTTTACCTATATACGGTGAAATAAAAAATGTTGATATTACTATATTTTTCATATTGCCCCCCCCATTATTATTGAATTGCCTCCCCAATGGGGCGTAGTTCCCACGTTGGGAATCACTGGTTTAGACGAAAGACGCGTGTGCGCGCACACACACGCGCACACACACAGATACACAGAGACTCCCACACTCACACACACACAGGCATGCGCACACACATATAAAGATACACATAGGCACATATAGACAGATACGGTATGATAATTTAATAATTACAACGTTTGATATGTTTACTTAAGAGCTATTGGATATTGTTCAATGTGTAAAAGTTAGAAGATGTTGATTTAACTCTCTCCCACTTTTTTTTCTGTCTTTCCTTCTTTTCATCTTTTCATTGTGTTCGATAGAAACAGATAAGACGTATCGCTTCGGCTGTCTGGCTGATATTGACCTTAGGCCGGCCCGGCGACTTTTATCGACTATATCATCATGACCCTCATCATCAACAGGTGGTGCTGATAGCATAGATTCCCTTGACTCTCTCACGCCATCCGTCCCTATCGACAAACGCTCTCGGTAGGGACTCTAAACTGCACCCAGTTTACTCGCAGAGCTGGGGAATGCTTGTTGGTCTGCTAACGCTGGTTCGTCCTTGTGTAGGAGTTAGTTACATAGTTATATATATATATATATATATATATATATATATAATATATATATATATATGAAGAACAGTGGTGTGCATATGTATGTCCGGTGGAAACTTCGAATATAAAACAATTAACGACAAAGTAAATATATATATACACATTACATATCATCAGGGCTTGGTTTTTGAGCAAAAATAATAGAGATTTGATTTATATTCGTGAAGTTTATTAAAAAATGAAATTTGAATGGCAACAGCATGGATGTTTTGTTTTTTTTCATTTAATATTTTAGATAGTAGACATTAACATTTCTTTTCAGAGTAGCTGGATCAATGCAAGGTCTATTATTTTACATAGGGGTTTAAATGGGGCATCTCACGAGGATTCAACTTACGATTCAGTAATAATGGATCTGCGGGATTAATTTTTAAAATCCCCCTCTACTCAGGCAACGCTGGGTAGTCGCTTCTATTTTATAATATGGTTGCAAAAAAAATTATGATAATTCTTTGTAAAAAATTATTGACATCCTTTTGTGTAAACGCAGGAATGCACAGCCAGATATTCACCAAATTTACCGTCTAACTACATTGGGTTTCAGGCTCAGCGGCGCCAAAAAGAGCAACCCCCGCTATTGCATTACGCTTGACGAGTCTTATCGGGCC
>CM042156.1:62600484-62630484 GCA_023376005.1 Doryteuthis pealeii
ACAATGGGGAAAATCACCTCGTTTGGGGGGACAACTTTACTGCATCCTCCAAACTCACCAGACTTAGAGCCTTCCAACTATCATCTCTTCGGCCCCATGAAAGAGGGTTTGAGAGGTAAACATTAATCCAATGACGAGGAAGTGAAATCTATAGTGAGGAATTGGATCAAAGAACAATCAACAGAATTTTACGGGGCAAGGAGACATGCCATTATTCGAAGGTGGAACGTTCCTATTGAGAGTAACGCTGACTATGTGAAGAAGTACGGATGTGATTTACAGAGGACCAGCTTTATTTTGATGTATGATACATGTTTGTGGTTGGCAATTATACCTGTACTAAACAAAATGGCATTACTTTTTGATTCACCCTCGTATTTTGACTCATTTGCTATTGAGAGAAAGAGTGACTTTGTGGAGAATTGGAGATGTGATTTACAGAGGACCAGCTTCATTCTCATGTAACATATATGCTCATGTGTTGGTAAGTATACTTGTTCTAAACAAAATGGCATTATTTTTTAATCCCCCTCGTAGAACCAAACTGCCGATTTGTCAAGAATGAACAGCAAATTCTGATTTGATTATTGAATAATAACTGACACCCCAAGTTTCATTCACTAAGTAAATCGTTGTATTCTATCAAAGTTTTGCTATTAATTGATGCTCACGTTTTACTTTTCGTAAAAACAAAGCAAACAAAATATCGTAAAACAGATTCCACTAATGGAGGTACGGCTATTATTCTTCATTTAATAGTTATATACTGTTAGTAATGCTTACATGAATTTCTGAGTACAGCCAATATGCCACGCTCTCAGTGGGCTTTATCCAGTCAATTCTGCTGAATGAACATTGGTAAAACCGCTGAAGATGATTATCAGTCTGAGTAATCTCACTAAGATGACTGTCATCTCATTAAGTCATGGGGACCGTCCCGCGTGTCCTGGTCATCACACTAAACAGCATCAGATGGTGAAACAGTAGTTCTTCAACAGTAGAGAGTGTGGAGGACTCCTTTATAACAATTACTCCTTGGTCGACTCTGACCCAGAATAGAACTTCTCTGATCAATCAAGCCCTAGCAGCTAAATGATTGCCCCAACACTATTGCTCTTATGGCAACCCTTAACCCTTTTTTATCACATGGGTGCTAGAAGGCCGTGTGTGAAGGTCTTGATGTCCAGGGTATGGCGTTCAACTCTACCTGATGCTGAGCTTCCAGTTCTGGATATCTGTGGAATGTAGAGCACCCCTTCATCACGATTGCTCCTGGTCCACTCTGACCCGGAATGGTAGTACCTTTTAGGGTCCCATCTATGCGTTACATAGTAATGTGTTTATAAAAAAATTGAGTACCCATTGAGAATGAATTTGTTTCAAAACTTTATCGGCATTAAATGACCCACCGAGCTTGATGTGCCGTAAAACAAACCAAATCAAACCAAACCAAACCGAAGTATCAGTACCTGATAGAGTCACATCTATAGATCAAATAGATCAGGTTTTCTATTATTTGTATTAGATAGGAATACCTGCTATCATATAGCACCTCTTAAACAACTCAGCAAAAATCTAAATATTAATGTAAAATGAACGCAATTCCTTAACATATCAGTAAAAAATAGAAGACGGTTTGACTTGCCGTTAAAATCTATCAATCTTAGGGATCAATATGTATATTAATACTCCTATTTCTTAAAAGTACGACCGTTATCATCTTACATCACCCTCGGGTTAAAAATGAGATCGTCCAAATCGACCAAGATGAAAGGCAAAAATGTAAAAAGGAAGATCATTTCAAAAATTTGCCACCAATATCTGCTTTCTAGAAAAAAAAATTAAATAAAAGTCTTTGACTCCATCCGGTGACTATTAAATAGCTTTTATATTATCATCCCGACTTTTTAATAGTTAATACAGATATACTCTTCAAAAACAAAACTTCAAAGTCCAATTAAACACAACCCTAGAGTCTACCGTACATAATGTCTGGCCCAGATGGCTCCCTTTAATCCTCATTGACAGAAGAGCGATACTTTATCAATAAATCCGCATAATGTTTCACTTGAAATGATAAATTATTGATATATTTGGTTAAAAAGAAAATTGAATCTAAGAAATGTTGACTCCTTCAGATTGGTATCAAATAGATTGCAAATACTCTACTTGCTAATGGTTAATACAGACATACTTTTCTAAAACAAAACTTCAAAGGGCAATTAAACACAACCCTAAACTAGTCATGCCTACATACATATTGTCCAGAATAGAGCCCCCCCCTTTGATCCTCACCGACAGAAGACCCATCATCATCATCATCATCATCAATGGGCAATTAACACAGATATCCATGACAATCTATCGCCAACCTTCTTTATCGTTCATTGTCCTCGAAAGGTCCTCAACGCAGCATCCAGTATATGCGCAGAGCTGGTCAATGTAGTCCTTGCTGAGCGGCCAACAGTAGCATGTCCATTTGCTGTTTCCACAGAAGAATGTCGCTTATGACTTTTTCCTTGCTTTTTCCAGCAGTGTCCAGCATGTCTTGTTCGTCTCACTCGGATTGTCTGTGAGATAGGGAGGGGGGCAAGTGGCTGTACAGCTGCTTTCTTGGGGGGTGTTTTTTCCACGACTTGTTCAGGATCGCACGCAGCATTCTTAAAAATAGGCGGAGTGACCTATTGTCGGTATCAAGCGGGTCGGCGAGGGAGTCTATCCTCTTTTCGCAAGCGCTAGAGCAAATTTCGCCAGCGCTAGACCAGATAGCTAGGGAGATTGTTTTTCATTCTGAGGTAGAGCGCCACCCCTACCATCAGCTTCTCACTTTACCGCACAGATCCAAGCCATGCTACTCATATAATGAATTGCCGTAGGCCGGTATCGAAACTGAAACCTTACTGAGCTTAACCGGAACTTTATACTGTAACATGATTTCCTCAAGCATTTGTTTACCACTAACTGATATCGTTCATCTCTCCGAGTTTCCATAGCAACAGTTTGAATTAACAAATATGACGACAATTGTGGCAAGATAACGAGAAACGTCTATGCATAATAGGAATCGTAAACGAGAAGAGAAAGTAATATAAAATTCGACGAGATTTGCACACAAGGTGCTAGGAATTTGTCCATCGTCACAAACTGTCTGGGAATTGTTACATAAATCAAACTTGGGGACAATAACTACTACTCTCAAGCGGTTGAGTATCCACCTTAAAACTACCAGGATCCAGTTTCGATACCGGCACCCGCCAACTAATTATTTATTGTAGATAAGAATACTTGAAACCATACAACTGTGTGCGAATTATTTGTATTAGATAGGAATACTTGAAACCATACAACTGTATGCAAATTATTTGTATTAGATAGGAATACTTGAAACCATAAAACTATGTGCAAACTATTTGTATTAGATAGGAATACTTGAAACCATACAAATGTGTGCAAAATATTTGTATCAGATATGAATACTTGAAACCATACCACTGTGTACAAATTATTCGTAGTTGATAAGAATACTTGAAACCATACTAGTATGCGAAAATTATTTGAATTAGATTAGAATACTTAAAACCATTCAATGGTGTGAAAATTATTTGTAGAAGATAGGCATACTTGAAACAATACAACTGTGTGTAATGTATCTGAATTTTTCACATAAGGCTTGATAGTTTGTTTTATCTAGATTCTTCGGACTATTGAGAGCACATCGGCCGAAACTTTTTGCATATAACAATAAAGATGTGAATAACCGTCCGAAAAATAGAAATAATAAAATCTCTGTAAAAATTACTTGTATTAGATAAGAATACTTGAAACCATACAACTGTGTGTAAATTATTTTCATTAGATAAGAATATTGTCAGTAGTTAGTGTGTTAGACCAATTCTTACTTTAAGGATGGAAACCTGGTGACTGAGCAGTCCATGGCATACAACAGTCCACTTTGGCCCTAATGTTAGCTTAGGTTAGACGGGCGGTCTGAGAGCCTCCCTCCGATCAATCCGCTGGTCAAGTCAAGCTCTAGCATATTGATAGTCCTGACCTTATTGCCTTCATGGAAAGCCTCAACCCTTTCTATCGTATATGTGCTAGAAGGCAGTGGCAGAGGGTATTAGTGTCCTGGGTACGACATTAAACTATATCTGATATTGAAGTTCCGATTCTGAAGCACTGAGGAATGTGGAGTATTCTTTGATCATCATTACTCCCGGGTCCACTCTGTCCGGGAGTGGTAGTACCTGTTAGGGTCACATCTATGGTTTAAATAGAAGAAAGTGAGTTCAAAAATGTATTTTAAAAATTGAGTTGAAAAAATTGAGTACCTATCAACAATGAATAAAACAACAAAAATTCGGTATAAAATAAGCTAACAAGTAAAACTCAACCAACCAACCAACCAATCAACCAATTCTTCCTAGTTCGGATTTGAATGCTTTTAGATTTCATAAACTTTCTGATTTAAATCAGACAAACCAATAAAATGCGTATTATTTCCTACAGACCCGACAAACAATTATTTTATAACAAGACGGAATAAAATTAATTCGTAATTAATCAATTCAGAATTTCGGTGCTAATTACTAGATTGAATTATATTGGCCATTTTGTGCTAAAAGCAGTCGTCTTATGTAACGTATATGCGTCTGCTAATTGAGGGTACTTCTCTCTAGGTCGGTCACTCAATTTGCGACGAGTCAGTAATGGTGTTGAAGGAGACATTTTACAAAATCAAATTTACTAGAGTTTTGTTTATTCTCCTAGACGGGTTGGCAATCAAGAGCTCATTTTTTCTGCTATGTAAAGTTGGATAGATGCCTTTCACCAAAGACAGTATTATGGGGTCACAGTTGGAGTTTAAACTCCGGGCAATTTGTTATATATCCCTTATTATACTTCGGGTATATATATTTAAGGAAAGAGAGAGACAGATAGAGTAGAGATGGGTTGAGGGCCTTACTTGTAACACGCTGCTTCTATTTCTTCGTACTCCTCGGCGGCCATACTATTCTCGATGATCAAGTGGGCTGCCTTCTCGGGCTGCTTTCTTCTTTCTTTTTCTGCCTGGTGATTTCTTGTTTAAATAACTTAATCAACAAAACTTGTTTTTTCTCATAAAGCTTTTATTTAAAACAACCCATCCCATTTTCATCCGCCGTGGTGAAGAAGCGACACTTAGAGCGAGCGACTTTCGAGTCCGCTCGCTCTGGATCTCAGGTCGCATCTGAAAATTAAACAAAAGCTAATTCTCATGCCTCTAACAGCGCTCTTTTTGGAAAGGTGAAATCAGGGCCATCATCAATCACGCATAAATGAAATGATGGAAGCGGCTATTGACATTCCTACTCTTGGCGTCTGAACACCACAGATCACATCTGTTGTACTTTATACGGTGGAAAACGTTGGCACTGAAGATCGAACTCGTTACAGTAGAAATGATATATAAGCTACAAGACAATGTCAGTAATGCTATTTACGAAACTTTGCTTACTCTAGCACTCGGTCCCAATTATGAAGCAAAAAACTGGGAAATGATCTTGTAAAAAGATTCATGTGATCATTTCCTACCGCGTAACAATATATATATATATGCATTGACCCAATTCATTTGGGAGGAGGAGAAGAACAAATACACTCACGTAATTTCCAAGTTGTTATTACATTACCAAATACATCTCTTCGTGTCGAATGCATATATTGAAGAAAATCAAGATACAGCAAAGAATGTATTAACAAACAACCCTTTTAGCAATGCAAACATATTTATATTGACAGATAAAACAATCAGATTAATGCTCAGATATAGACAATAACTAATACTAGCAGGACCTGTGGATAAACCACGTCGTCGTCGGCGTGGCCTGAAGTCGGCATGAGCTATACAGCGAGGGAGTCTATCCTCTTTTCACTAGCGCTAAAGCTCTGAAGTCGAGCGCCACACCTACCATCAGCTCCTCACTTCGTCGTCTGGGTGGCCTAAAGTCGGTATGAGCCACACAGCAAGGGAGTCTATCCCTTTTCACTAGCGCTCGACCAAGGAGATTATTTCAGCGTCTGAGGTCGAGCGCCACATCTACCATCAGCCTCTCACTTTACAGCACAGATCCTTAATACACTGAGTTGGCGAGGTCCGTTATCGAACCAGGAACCTTGTGATTCCTAGTTAGACGCTGTACCGACTGAGCTAAACCGGCCCACACATATACCACAGTATGATATTATTATAACGTTTGATATGTGTTGTAAGCCACTACTACTTAAAAAAACTGTGAGTAACACTTGAAGGAAACCACCAAAACAGGTCGTTATTTGAATCAAAGTTACGAGTTTTTTTAATGAGAAATATATTATTTTTTCCTTAATTATCTGCTTGACTAATCTAATCTAATTTGTCGTATCATTAATACAATATGATATTAGTATTATCAGCGTTAGCCGGACCATTGTCCTCATCTTCATTGTTATCTGTACAACGTTTCGGCCGATATGCCCGCCGGCCTTCTTCAGGTATTTCTTGTCAGACTCGGGAACCTTCTTTTCGGACTCAGGAACTTTCTTGTCGTAATCGGAGCCATCACGGAACTTTGAATTAACACAGCTTAACGCCCCTACCCCAGCTATGGTTCGCGGAATGAGAACAGGATACCCGCGTGGACTGAATAAAGGGTTAGGTTCAAAGTTCCGTGATGGCTCACGATTACGACAAGAAATTTCCCGAGTCCGAAAAGAAGGTTCCCGTGTCCGAGAAGGTTCCCGAGTCCGAGATGGTTCCCGAGTCCGACAAGAAATACCTGAAGAAGGCCGGAGGGCATATCGGCCGAAACGTTGTACAAATTACAATGAAGATGAGGACAATAGTCTGAATAACGCAGCTAATACTAATCTTCAAGCCTCATCTCAAACATTCAGAGAAATAACATGGTATCATTTATAAATTAGCGGGACCTGTGGATATACCACAGTATGATAATCTAATTATTACAACGTTTGATATATTTACTTAAGGGCTATTGTGAAATAGTTCAATATGTAAATAGTATAATAATCTTGATTCAACTCTTTCTCACTCTGTTTTCTTCTTTCTTTTCTCCCTTTTATTTTTTCCTGATTGAAACAGACTAGCGTTATATCTTTCACGCGCCCACCACCTCTCTCTATCTTTCTCCAACTCTCTTTCTTTCTTTGTTTCTTTCAGCAGATAATCAGGATTTACATGTCTGTCTTTCATCATGGACGATTAGGACGGTCTCATTTTTAATCAGAGGGTGTTGCAAGATGATAAAGGTCGTACTTTTAGGAAGAGATAATCAAGTTTTACATTTTTGCATTTCATCTCGGACGATTTGGACGGTCTTAATTTTAACCAGACCGTTTTAATAATCAGGATTATGACGGTCGGAAGATTAAGGAACAAGAGTATTGATATATAGATTAGAAATAGAAAACCTGACACGGCTATGGGTTTTTTATGCTATCGTATCGAAAATGTTTTAACTCCGTCTAATAGAATGGTGTCACTTTTGACGGATTAGTTAAGAGTCGACAATGATTTATTCCAGCTGGGATCTTATTTAATGCGAGCACGGACATTGCTGTAGACATAGTGGCTTCAATGGACTTCTTTTTCGATTTTTTTTCTTCATCTGAATATTTTCTTTTTCTTTTTCTAAGAGTATGAGATTACAATAATAAGACATGCTTTTTGTTGCGGTTTTTTCGTCGTAGAAAAAAAAAGAATCGGCTTCCCTGGTTCAAATTCTGGACGAAACTGTTTGTATTTCACATAATGCCATTACAAAGGCATGCATCCAAGTTTTCTTTTTCCAGATCTGGGTAAATAGTAGATCAGACTTGACTCTATTGACTTCGTGAAAATGAAAACCCATTTCAAACCTGTTAAACTTCGTGATGCGTTGGTACACACACACACACACACACACACACACACACACACACACACACATATATATATATATATATATATATATATATAATTGACTAAAAAGCAAAAAAGGCTAAGATATACCATGCAATTGTAATTAAATAAATGGAGTTTCCGCTTGATGATAAAAGCCAGAGTGATTGCATAGTATACAAGGCTAGTTAACAAATTGATGGGCAAAATAATTTAAAAAATCTTCTTGGGTCCTATGAGAGTTATAAAAAATGTACGACCACCATGAAGTTTAGCCAGTTAGAGATAATATCTTTATGTGGCTAGTTTTAAGAGAAAAAGTTAATGGTCTGAAAATTGGGGACACTGAGTCTGATAAAAAAAAGTGATGGTTATAATTTTATGAGAAAATGCAGTTTCGAAGTCTGAGATGAAAAGTTTACCCGTTTTTTTTTGTGGTTGAATCAATAGGGGTGTGGAGGGGTGGGATCTACATATATTCAGCTGGCTCATGCTTCTTCAGTAGTTTCAGACCGGCCGTTAGAGTGAGAGTGTTCGCCCGGTAGCAGTAGATGGAAAATAGGCAGGGTCCCACATCAGACAAGCCAGCATTCGACATAGTTAAGACAACTTTCTTGCCTGCTGACAACATAGACTTAAGTGACCTCTGCTTCACCACAAACTGCACAAAGTATCATAGCTTCTTTCTCCATTAGCGTCCTGTTATCAAACTTTGCGTGTTGTGTGTGTGTTTTTTTTTTGTTCCTTTTGAACCTGCCTCGGACTCTTCGAATCGGCCAGCACACAACATTACAACGTGGGAACATCGAAGGTGTACGAGGCCGACTAGGGATTATCACACTTATTCGGTTCTCTAAACCACCTGACGTATGTGGTGAGAAATTTTCTATAATCGTTATTATTCCGACTTATTCGGTTTCTTTTTTCCTACGTTTAAAATTATGACTCGGTCGATTTTTTCTTTTTCTTTAGCATTGGGAAATTCTCTTTATATATACTAGCAAATATATGCACCCTCCGGGTGCAAGTATTTAAGCTTTAATATAATAAGATATCATATTAAATTAGAAAGGCTATTGAAACTGAATAAGAATGCAAATAAAAAGATTTGGAACAGAGGGAGTATGATTGAAAAATAGAACAACTTTGAAACTAACTCTTCCATCATTTTCCGTTACTCCCGTCTTTCATTGGCAAATTTTTCTAATTAAACTGTTTAGTTAAAATAGGAAGTAAAGAATAATATTACAGTTATTTCTTCTTGTTAAGGGATTTTTTTAAAGATTTATCCCCGAGATTTTTGCTCATATTCAATAAGATAAAACCAAACAATTAGAAATTAATAATACTAAGCATATACTTATTAAAATCAAATTTCTAATATCAATATGCAAATTAGCCTTCCCATTCACACTGTAAACCGCTATTTTGTTGTATATATAAATACAATTGCATATATTAGTATGTAGTTATGGTCAACAGTATTAATTATGTAAAACTATTTTATTAATAACTGAGGTTTAAATAAAAATAAAATCATGGAGGATGTGATGTAAATAACAAAAGGAATTGTGACTTGTATAGTAATATAGTTTCGGTTACAGACAGACAAACCCACAATCTCCATTATATATATATATATATATATATATATATATATATATATATGAGGGGTAAAGGGAATGACTTACCAGTAAAAATATTGGGTTTGTCTCAATATTTGGTTGGTGTAAGTATTACTCGGATAACTCAGCGTTATAATAAATATAAAGTGTTCAATACGTTAGTAGAATGGAATTAGTATTATAGTAGTAGATAAATAACCTACTCGAGTTCGCCATAATGATCCTCAGGGTTAAATCCATTGAATTAATCAAGATATTGATTAATTAAAGTTAACTACAGGAGTCCATATTGTACAATATGAACTCCCGTAGTTAACTGTAATTAATCAATATCTTGATTAATTCAGTGGATTTAACCCTGAAGGTCCTTTTGGTGAAACTCGAGAAGTTATTTCTGTATACACTATATATATATATGTATGTGTGTGTGTGTATGTGTGTGTGTGTGCGTGTGTGCATGTGTGCATGTGCGTATATTTACATGGGGGAGGGTGCGTGTATAACAAGCTTAGCTTTGTATTTCGAAGAGTAATATTAAGAAATCGAGATATTTACTCAAATTTTGAGCAGGATTTTTCAGTTGTGTGATTGCTTCGGCATTTTCAAAGAGAACTTTGATTGTCTCTGGGGATTTCATTTGAAAATATTCCAATTCTTGTGAGATATTTTTTATTTTAATCTAAAGAATTTCCACATCAATAAATCAGTAGATATTTTGGTGGCTGAGCAGTCCATAACTTTCAACACTTCACTTTGTACATATATCATATAAAAAAATTGTCAAAAATGATAGTCCTAAGCGTATTGCTCTTAAGGTAGACTCCCAACCATTTTTATCATATATGTGCTAGAAGTCAGAGACTCCAATTTTGGAGCTCTAGAGAGTATGGCGTACCCCTTCACTGTCATTACTCTCAGGTCCATCCTGACCCGCAGGGGTGGTACCTATTATGGTCCCATATATGTGTTAAATAGACTTTTTGAAAATTATTTGTATAATGTGTTTAAAAAATAAGTATGAACAAAAAATTGAATCCTCAACAGGAATGAATAAAACAAATTAACCCAAGGGTTGATATGCCATAAACTCCAACACAACTTTTTTTGCACTTAAAAAGATATGGACACTACGCCATCATCTTTAGCAGATGTAATAATGCTAATAACAACTATATACATATATAAAGAGCAGTTACGTGTATGTGTATGTCCGGAGGAAACTTCGAAAATAAAACAATTAACGACAAAGTAAATATATATACACATTAAATATCACCAGGGCTTGGATTTTGAGCAAAAATAATAGACATTTGATTTATATTTGTTAAGATGATTAAACAATAAAATTTAAATGATAACAGCATGGACCTTTTTTTCATTTAATATTTTAGATAGTAGACATTAACATTTATTTTCAGAGTAGCTGGATCAATGCAAGTCTATTTTTTCACATAGGGATTTAAATAGGGCATCCCATGAGGATTCAACTCACGATTCAGTAATAATGGATCTGTGGGACTAACTTTAAAAAATCCCTCTCTACCCAGGCGATGCCAGGTAGCCGCTGCTAGTACATATATAAAGGACAGTTGTGTGTATATCTGTATGTCCGGAGGAAACTTCGAAAATAAAACAATTAACGACAAAGTAAATATATATACACATTAAATATCAGCAGGGTTTGCTTTTTGAGCAAAAATAATGAAGATTTGATTTATATTTGGGAAGATATTTAAAAATTCAAATTTGAAAAGTAACAGAAGGGAAAGTCATTTGCATGTTATTTTGTTTATCTTTTTTGTATGTTTTTTTCGCTTTGAAATATAATATTGATTGATTGAATTAATTGCATCATTTATATCTTTTTTTTTAAATTGTAAATCATTGGATGGAAATTCCTTACTATATTGTTATATATTTCCGTGGGGATTTTTATGGAGCAGCTAGCGAGGATCTCACTGGCGATAAGTAATAATGGAACAGCGGGACTAACGTTTTAAAAATCCCCCCTCTACCCAGGCGACGCCGGGTAGCCACTTCTAGTTACCAATAAAGATCCCTTGATATTGATTCCTGTGTTAAATGAATGAAGGAAATATGATAACTGTATTTCGAATGTTTTTATATACATCCATTTTTATCAATCATTTCTTGTTAAAGTTTTCATGAAGATCCTTCTCAGTGAAACCTGGGTAGACAACCTCGGCTACTGATTCGGTTCTCTAAACTAGCTCTACATATGTATTGAGCACTTTTCTATATTTGTCATTATTCCAACATATTCGCTTTTTTCCTACCTTAAAAATTGTGACACACTCGGTGTTTTTTTCTTTTCTTTTCCGTTCAGTCATTTTTTCTTTTAAATAAAATAGATATTGCATTGATCCAGCTACTCTGAAAAGAAATGTTAATGTCTACTATTTAATATATTAAATGAAAAAAAAATCCATGCTGTTATCATTTAAATTTCATTTTTTAATTATATTCACGAATATAAATCATATCAAATTATTTTTGTTCAAAAACCAAGCCCTGGGATATTTAATGTGTATATATACTTTGTCTTTAATTATTTTATTTTCGAAGTTTCCTACGAACATACATAAACACACAACTGCCCTTTATATATGTATAGATATGTGTGTGCAGGTGCAGGTGCATGTGCGTGCTTGTGTTTGCTTGTGTGTATGTGTGTGTGTGTGTGTGTGTGTGTGCGTGTGTGTGTGCGTGCGTGCGTGCGTGTGTGTGTGTGTGTGTGTGTGTGTGATAAGCTTAGCTTTGTATTTCGAAGAATATGATTAAAAAATCGAGATATTTACTCAAATTTTGAGCAGGATTTTTCAGTTGTGTGATTGCTTCGGCATTTTCAAAGAGAACTTTGATTGTCTCTGGGGATTTCATTTGAAAATATTCCAATTCTTGTGAGATATTTTTTATTTTAATCTAAAGAATTTCCACATCAATAAATCAGTAGATATTTTCCCAAATCAAGATTTGAAATTTTTAAATAGCTTTGTTGGACAATGTCAGCAGTTAATGAAACACACTTATTCATCTGGAAATAAAGAAGTAAAAAGAATAAAAGGAATTAGAAAAAATGTTCTGATACAAAACAAAGAATAATGTTAGAAACTTCTCTTATTCCATCCGTCGGCCGCCCTGTCGGCTAGGGCAGCGGTCCTCAACCACCGGGTCGCGACCCGATACTGGGCCGCGGGCCATTAGGTATTTATTGATTATCAGACTAAATGTTATAGAAATGATATGTATTGTCACCTGAATCGAGTTTTTTATTATTATAATTATTTCTTATTAGAAAAGATTTTCGATCTAAAATAAATATTTTCGTTTACAGAGATGTTGTTGATGATTAATTTATGAACAAAAGGTTGTTTATTGTCTGTTGATGTTTGCATTTGACATAAGACCAATGCGGATTGTTTATTATTAGATTACGTCATTAACGATTATCGAGCAAATGTAGGCCGGAGCATATGAAGGCCGGTCCGTGAAAATATTGTCTTAGTTGAAACCAGTCCGTGGCGAAAAAAAGGTTGGGGACCGCTGGGCTAGGGCGTTAGAATACACCGACTGCACCTCTGCAGAGGGGTAAGACTCCGCAAAATGGGGCCACCTGTTGGCCGTGGGTGGTGACCCGTGATGCTCAAGGACGGAGTCTTGGTGGATGAGCAGTCCATGATCTGCAACACTCCACTTAGGCTAGACGGATGGTTGGAGAGGGATCAATCGGCTGATCACGTCAAGCACTAGTACCTATATGATTGTCCCGACCCTATTGCTCTTATGGCAACTCCCTATCCTTTTTATCATATGGGTGCTAGAAGGCGGTGGCTGAGGGTCTACATGTCCTGGGAATGACGTTAAACTCTGATGGTGAGGTTCCAGTTTTGGAGGTCTGAGGAATGTGGAGCACGCCTTCATCACCATTGTTGCCTGGTCCACTCTGACCCGGAGTGGTAGTACCTGTTAGGTTAAATAGAAAAATGTGTTTATAAACAAATTAAGTATCGATTAAGAATGAATTCATTTCAAAACTTTATTGGCATTAAATAACCACTGTGGTTGATATGCCGTAAAACAAAACAAACAAATCAAATTGCCCTGTCGGCAGGGTTTGTAGAATACACCGACTGAACCTCTGCAGAGAGGGGTAAAATTCTCCTCAATGGGGCCAACGTGGTCGTGGGTGGCGACCCGTGATGCTTAAGGGCCTTCTTGGCGGCTGAGCAGTCCATGACTTGCAACACTCCACTTTGGTTCTTACTTAGGCTGAACGGACAGTCAACGGGCCTCAAATCTTTTGGTTTATCACGTCAAAACCTATATGATTGTCCCGAACCTATTGCTCTTAATGAAAACCTCCAACCTTTTTATCATATATGTGCTAGAAAGCTGTGCGTGAGGGTCTTAATGTCATGGGTATCACATTAAACTGTATCAAATTGGGAAGTTCTAGAGGTCTGAGAACTGTGAAGTGCTCCTTTATCACTATTACTCCCAGGTCCACCCTGACCCGCAGTAGAAGTACCTTTTAGGCTCTCATCTATGGTTTAAATAGAAAAATGTGTTAGAAATTGAGTTTAAAAATACAGAGCAACACATTATTTGAAAATCTCAGTTGCAGGCGATTTTTTGTTTTTGTTTTTTACTATTTTTGATCTGCTTATTTCAAATATAAAAACAATTTTGTTCTGTATGCTCTAGTTTTCATGCAATTTGAAGTATTACATTTTAACATTTTGCGGCTAAATAAACTACTTAGGCATGACACCATCGTCACCCAACTATCGGTAAATAGTAGGGCAGAATAGTTTCTTTAGCCTCGTTTAAGCAACCAGTCGAAGAAAAAGAAAAAACAAATTCAAAAATTGACCTCCTGTTGAATCCTTGCCGAGGAGTGTAACGGTTATCATCATTTAAAATTGAATCGGCAACCTGAGTTCAAATTCTAGATGTAGCAGTTTGCGTTTAACTTCTTGCTAATGCTCTTACAAAAGGCATGAATCCATCATCCCTCTACCTATCGGATAAATTGTAGGACCTACTGTTTTCTTTAGTCTAGGAATGGAAACTCTAAATTCAAACCAAGCGCACTCCCCTTAAAATGATCTTGTGCCACATCGTGCCCATACGAAGAGCATAAAGAAATCAAATGTGTGTCAATTAATTCACCTTCCTGATTCACTGGGACGCATCCACAGGGATGTTGTGTGATTGGGTTCAGCGTAGGTTTCGGGTTTTTAGACATCAGACCGCGTCACTCATCTGACCCGGCCACTTCAGTTGGGCAACAGACTATTAGAACCCTTCCATGTTAGAAAAATGGCGGAAATTGAAATGTATATATGTACGATCAATCAGCATGCCAAAAGCTAAATAGCCGCCAGGCGTCTTCGCATTGTATTCTTCTAATCCGTGTATTGACAAGACACTATTTAACCTGCTTCCAATGTGAGGAATTGCTATCCCACTGGTGCCGTCACCTACAAGCAAATTAGATTTCATTTCATTCCATGCTCATCATTTTCTTATCTTACTATTGTTCAAATTTAAATTGATTTATTACTCTTTGTGACCCAAGGGGCACATATATAACTGGAATAATGCATATGGCCTGTTTAGTTTAGTCGGTAGAACGTCCGACTAGGAACCTCACTGTTCCAGGTTCGATACCAGCCCTTGCCAACTCAGCGTATGAGTAGCATAGGAATATGTGCGGTAAAGTGGTGAGCTGATGGTAGGTTTGGTGCACCGCCCCAGAAGCAAAAAACAATATCCTTGGTCTAGCGCTAATGAAGGGATAGATCCCTCACTGTCTAGCTAATACAGACTTTAGGTCACCTCGACGACTTTACCTTTTATATATTCGAATAGGTGTAAATCTTTGATTGTTTTGTTTTAAGGCATAACAATCTTTTTCGGACCATTTAATGCCGATTAGTCAATTTGATAAACAAAAAATAGAAATTGCTTTCTATACCTGCTGTTGCTTAAGAACTTTTTTTTAAAATCACGTGAAGAGAGTGTTCAAACGCGGTCGAGAAAGACAGTTATAATGACGTCATGTCACATGCGACGGATTTTGAAACGGAGAGAGGATGGCTGGAACAAAGTTTTGTGGAATTTTAATTTTCAAAGAATGGGGTATTTTTTTTCAAACATTTCAAAAATTCTCCGCTTTCCAACGAATTTTATTTCAAAAAATAAGGATTTACTCTGAGGAAGGTCGAATCTTCTTTGTGTGCGGGACATTTCTATATTTTTCTATTATTATTATTTCATTTCATTTGGTTATTTAAAAATAATAATAGTTTGAATAATGTACCCATGGATAAACTCCTGACCGAAACACGTGTAAATAAAATTGATTAAAATATCCTATTTTATCCATTCTATACTTTCTTTTCTTCATTTCTATTTTTTAACATACCGTCAGATTCACTTCCATTTTCATTTTACACACACACACACACACACACACACACACACAACACACACACACACACACACACACACACACACACACACACATATATATATATATATATATATATATAAAATTGATCCCAATGAGTCAGATATACCTACTAATAGTTTTGCTTAGTAGCTCATCAAGACAAAAATCTGACTCTTGCTCTGGTGAGCTACCTAGCGAAACTATTAGTAGGTATATCTGACTCACTAGGATTAACTTTATTATTTGCTCTATTTAGGTCTCGAGCACTTTTAACATTTTAGAAAATCCTTGCGGTTTATATATATATATATATATATATATATATATATATATATATATATATTCTTCAAGTGATACAGCCAGCGTATTATAAGCCCGGTTGGTAGAGCTACAAGAAGTATGGGGCACCCAGTGTGAAACAAAATCATTGCAAAACACGAGGCGCTTAATATGCTCTCAGAATTTCCTAGAGATGTAATCATTCGGTGAAGGAATGTTTTGATGGATTTTAATAAGTCCTGGTTGCGGTATCTCAAACAACACTTTCTTTTGTTTAATAAGGCAATTTTCGAAGTAACGTGAGATTTCCATTTATCATTCAAGAAGAGAAGGAGATTTGCACATGAACACAATTCTTAAATTATTCTGTCTATTATAGGTAGAATGCCACCTGTTTATTTTATAAATGTGTTTTTATCATTTTCTGTAAGTATACAATGCCGTGGAACTGATTATAACGGGTTTTCTATTAACCCGAACTGTCAGATTT
The DNA here is from genome assembly GCA_023376005.1 of Doryteuthis pealeii. Classification (NCBI taxonomy): domain Eukaryota; kingdom Metazoa; phylum Mollusca; class Cephalopoda; order Myopsida; family Loliginidae; genus Doryteuthis; species Doryteuthis pealeii. Next base: position 62,617,278 of record CM042156.1, read on the forward strand.
GGAAATTCAAACTTGAAATAGAGAAATGTAAAGTGTTGCATTCTGGATCCAAAAACATTCAAGTCGAATATGAATTAATCAACAAGATCGTCCCCATTCTTTAAACAATCATCATCATCATCATCATCATCATCATCATCATCATCATCATCATCATCTCGCACTGACATAGACTAGGATTACAAGGATATCTACTGATACTACACTCTTTTCTACCAATGATTTCAAGGAACACTACAGACTAGGATTACAAGGAGATCTACTGATACTACACTATTTTATACCTAAAATTTCAAGGAACACTTCAAAACTAGGATTGCAAGGATTAACAAACTGAACTCAATACCGACTTGCATTTACCAACAGAAGAACTAAACGCCTAAAATGGCAACCCGAATCTTAACAGGGCTTTAGTTTATTCCAATTGCAACTAAATTGTAAGCTACGTGCTGTGGTTTCCAAACCGATAAACTTACGAAGACTACCTACTCAAATTGAAATCATAACTCTAACACTAAACCGTTGTTTTCAATTTAGAAACCACTAAAGATAGAATGCAAATAGGCAGTTTGTGAGATTAAAAAACAAGAGACTATTTTCTATTAATTGAAAGCTCGCTTTGAATCCCTTAATACTCTTGCATCAGTTTCTTACGTCTTCACACTGTTGATTAATTTTGCTGTACCAACCTTTAAGACATTTATTCCTAAGAGACCGTAACTTTTTTGCCTTTTCACTTCCGTGATGGGAATAATTCCGAAGTGGTTGTTAGTCTCAATAGTTCCTTCAAAACAACCTGTTTTGATGAAAAGGCTGACAAAATGTCTTAGTTTCAGATAACTTTTCTTTAATTTGTTTGGGTGGTTGGAAAATATATCAGTTGTATAGACATGTTTATTTGGCAAATCTTTCGAGACATTGGTGTTATATACCCACATCGAACATCGGGTATATCATAGAGAGAGGAAACTCGGGTGATCGAGAAAGCGAGCGAGCGAGCGAGAGAGATAGATAGATAGATAGATAGAGAGAGAGAGAGAGAGAGAGAGAGAGAGAGAGAGAGAGAGAGAGAGAGAGAGAGAGACTTCTTACTTGATTCTTGTTAACTTCATTACTCTGTTCCTGCTATCTTGTCTTCTATTTCTTCTTCTTCTCTGGCCGACATCTTGTCTAGTTGAGTTCTTCTATCTAAAGGTTGGTTTTCTTCTGTGCTTTGCTTACTTTTAACATTTAAGAAAACTAACAAGACTAATGTTTTTTCTTGGTCAAGTTTATTATTTAGCCCATAATTCAATCTTTTCCGCGCGGATGAGATCGACCCCAGCAGAGAGAGAGAAACACGCCCGCTCTGCTTCCAATCCAGGTCGAATCTAATCTCTAAACTATCTGTTCCCACGTTTCTTTGTACCGAGGTCAGTTGAGTTCATCCAAATGCCAGTCATAATTCAACGGTTATGGAAATCTACCCTCCCACGCTTTTAATTCTAACGAACCTATTTTAAACTCTACAGGGTCTGCGAACACTTTATGACTCTCATAAGTTATAACATTGGCAGCAATGTATCGAATATACATGTTTTATTTTAGCCCCTTGTATTTCCATATGTAGTTTTTATGTGGACATCCAGCATCACTAAAAACAAGAGATGTCAAAGAGGGGATGGGCTAGAGGAAACAACGGCTATCCATGCCGATATTAGTAGTATTGTGGTTCTTACTATTCACATAAATCCACAAATGGTATAGATGGGGCTCCTTAGACTTTGCCGACAATTCATCCAAAGAAAAGTATGTTATAAAACCTCCGCTTCTTATACCGACTTTACCTCATTCAAAGGAAAGGCTACGAGAGTAAACAGTAATTCCTTAGTTGGACTCCCTTATCTGGTGTGACGCGGATCTTCGACACTATCCAGCAAATCCGGCGACACTGACAATCGACGTTGTTTTTTTTACCTTTCCTTTGGAGCACAATGGCACTGTGTGAGGAGGCCTGCTTCTTTGGCGACAGCTCATCCTCCATATAAGCCCACCTAGGAGGACACTACGCCATCGTATCTAGTAGACCGGTGGATGCCAACGAATTTTATATTTAGCATACCCTCTAATGAAACATAGAAAAAGGTTCCAGAGAAAAGGTGCCATCTCAGCGCATGTGTAGCACAACTTTGGTAATCTGATCTGCGTGGCTGTTGGATTATTTGCAGTATATAAGCTGTGCTGCAATCCACCACTTACATTATAGACTAAGCAATATCACGTGGTTTAAACCCCAGCCAATCAACAGCCCGAATACGTGGTAGGTTAAGTATTTATTCGCTGATATTTACAGGCGTCCATTTGCAGTCATGACGAACGACCTGAACACTGAGGAGGACCAAGGGACAGCCAAAGGATCATACCTAATATTAAGGGACACTAAGGAGCAACCAAAGGATTGTTCTGTAAGGATCGCGCTCCGCTTAACACGAAGAAACTCCGCTGGACAGCGGACTTGCTTGAAGCCTAAGTATGGCCACTAAAATCGTAACAGTGGCTAAGCAGCATGTGGGAGCTGATAGTAGGTATGGCATTCGACTTCAATAAAAACAATCTAGCGAACAGGAAATAGGCTTTCTCGCTGATCGGTTGATACGAACAATTCCCATTCCACTTACATTTTTTAAATTATTTCTATATTTATTCAAGTCAATTCTAAAAAGCCTGGCTTACTTTTGTTCTGAGGAGGATGAAAATAATCATTGAAATATCAAAATAAATCTCAATTGGACACATAGCCTAGTGGATAAAGGAATTAGAATAAGACAATTCTAAGTGACAGTTATCTCTAAACCTTAATTATAATAACAAAATTACCGCGATTATAATACACCCCAATGCGTATAACCATACTCACTTCATAATAACTCTAATCAAAACAAAACATATTTTTTAATGAAACCGCTTTTAAGCATTATGACCCATATAGTTGTTAGACAGCCGTAATCTAGTAAAAACATTAACACAAATTGATTCACATTTATTGTTCACATTCTGAACCTTACGAAAAACCAACTTCCGGTGTGAGAACTTTTAAATCGAAAACCAGCGTTCCTCGTAACGAACACTCTAATGCAATGAACACGCACGTGTAATCGACTGCAATTAATCGAGATACCGATTAATTCAGTGGATTTAACCATTAAGATCCTTATGGTGAAACTCGAGTAGATTATCTCTTGTACCCATTTTATAATAAATTTGCTCTACTTCGTATTGAGCACTTTGTATTTGTTATATCGCTGACTTACCCCACTGAATTCTGCACTACCTAACCATCGTGATCATATTCACCGGTAAGTCACCTTTTCATATATATATGCATTTCACATAGCGCTAATATCCTTGGGAAAGGTATGAATCCATAAATTCTCCCTCCAGCTATAGGTAAAACTGGGCTCTTTAACCTTGGATAAGTTACCAGTCGTGGAGAAGGCAAAACTCTGAATTTGAAAAACCTGAGGTCAGTCGTTGATCGTATTTGTGGCATTCCTTGCGTACCAGTTCTTTCCTATCGACTATGCCAAAAAGTGCGGATGGTCCAACACAAGTTTTCACCACTATAAACAAAACACTGTGTAGGTTGTTTTATTGGATGAAATCGACGAGAGAGTCCATACAGTTATATTGTATCAAGTATCCTTAACCAATAATTTTCAAACAGATCTATTTCACTATAGATTGAACCCTAACAGGTTGTAACATTCCGGGCCAGTGTGGACCTGGAAATAATCGCATTCAGATAATACTCCATACTGCCCGGAAATGAAGCCTCACCATCAGATACAGTTTAGTGTCACAATCAGGACACAACTACTTTTGGTAGGAGCTTACCCTTCTACAAGGGATACAGCCTGACTTTTCCTAATTATTTGAGAGATCCTATCTCTCTCTCTCTCTCTCTCTCTCTCTCTCACTCTGTCTCTCTGTCTCTCTGTCTTCATGTGAGAGTTCCCGTGACATAGAGGCTAACGTGCTGGATTGCGATATCGTAGTAAGCGATTTACGAGAGATGTACCCTTCTTCAAGGGATACAGCTAGCGTATTATAAGCCTGGTTGGTAGAGCTACAAGAAGCATGAGGCACCCAGTGTGAAACGAAATCATTGCAAAACACGAGGTGCTTAATATGATTATAGGATTTACTTGAGATATAATCGTTCGGAGCAGCACTTTCTTTTGTTTAATAAAGCGGTCTTCGAAGTAAAGTGATATTTCCAATTATCATTCAAGAAGAGAAGGAGCTTTGTGCATGAACACAATTTTAAAATTATTCTGTCTATTATAGGTAAAATTACCACCTGCTTATTTTATAAATGTGTTTTTTAACCTTTTCTCTAACTATACGATGCCGTATAATTGGTTTTCTATTAACCCGAACTGTCAGATTTGGAAATTCAAACTTAGAATGGAAAATGTAAAGTGTTGCATTCTGGATTAAAAGCATTTAAGTCCAATACAAATTAAGCAACAAGATCTTCCCAATTCTTTAAACTATCATCATCATCATCATCATCATCATCATCATCATGTTGCATATATACTCAACATTCTCCAGAGATCCAGAATTTAACGTTACAATCTTATGGGCCATCCTGTCCACTGTCGCTTGTCCACTGGAATTGGATCCTTGGTAATCCTTTGATAAAGAATCCTTTGGTTCTTCTGGTAAAGAGAGCTCAGTTCCTTCGTCAGTGGTCGTAAGTTGCTCCTCAATGATTGTAAGTGAACTGTGGCAAGTATCAGTGAGTAGTGAATCAGCCACGCACTATGTTTGTTGATTGGCCGGAGGAGTAAATCCGTGACCTCGGCTAGTCTATAAATTCAGGGTGGGAATTGGTGCACACCTTATATCAGAAATATTCCAACACGCTAAGACACATTCTAGCACATATATGTTAAAAAGGGCTGGGGGCTTGCTATAAAGGAAATAAATCAAAGTTGAGTGTTGCATGTCATGAACTGCTCTGCTACCAGGGTCCCGTTCTTAAGCATCATAAATTGACAACCACAGGCAACATTGTGCTTCATTGGGGATCCCATCAATGGGTTAAATAGAAAAATGTGTTTAGAAAAAATTGAGTATCCATTAAGAATGAATGTATTTCAAAACTTTATCGCCATTAAATGTCCCACTGAGGTTGATATACCCTAAAAAACCCAAAAAAGCCAAATCCATTGAGGGGGATTTTACCCCGCTGCAGGGGTGCTGTTAGTGTATTCTATAGCCCCAGCCAACTTCTTTGGGGGAAAAAAGGATGTCCAAAATTTCATATATACTAGTACGAAATAAAAAAACACCCTCCGGCCGATGTAAAAATAGATCTTTAAAACATATTGCCTGAGGGGTGGGATTAAAATTCAATGTCAGCGAGTTTGTACCCTAAGTAAGTAAAATCATCAAATTCATTAGAGGATTAAAAAATAAAACAATTTAAAATGTAAACTTTAAATATATATATATATATAAAAACTATATAGAGATATATAATACCAGTCATATATTTATTAAAACTTGTTTTAAAAAACAATGAGGACTGTCTAATGTTGCATGTTCAAATTTTGAGTGTATTTATTCTATGTTATGACGATTTGGGGTAATGTGACGTAATTTTTGTTACAGACAAAAACCGGAAGCGAATCTCCATTATTAATAGAGATATTGAAAGGAATCTACATGTCTTATCTGTCGTCTTTGCAAATATGCAAAGTGTTTCGGAAAAGAACTATATGATTTCATAATTTTTACAAATCCTCATTCAAATGACCGCCCTGTCGCCTGGGGCATTAGATTGCACCGACTGCACCTCTGCAGAGGGGTAAGACTCTCCCAATTGGGCCACCTGTTGACCGTGGGTGACGACCCGTGATGCTTAAGGATTGAACCCAGGTGGCTGATCAGTCCATGACTTGCAATATTCAACTTTAGGCTCTTCTTGTGCTAGACTGGTAGTCAGAGAGGCCCCCTCCGATCAATCGGCTGGCCAAGTCAAGCCCTAGCACCTATATGATTGCCCCAACCCTATTGCCCGTATGGCAACCCCCAATCATTCTTATCCTATGAGTGCTAGAAGGCGGTATCTGGGGGTCTACATGTCATGGGAATGACGTTAAACTCTATCTGATGGTGAGGTTTCAGCTCTGGAGGTTTGGGGAATGTAGAGCACCCCTTCAACACCATTGCTCCCTGGTCCACTCTGACCCGGAGTCGTAGTACCTGTTAGGGTCCCATCTATGAGTTGAATAGAAAAAACATGAGTTTATAAACAAAATTGTATTATGCATTAAGAATGAATTTATTTCAAAACTTTATTGGCATTTATTTAATGCCATTGATGGGATCCCCAATGAAGCACGATGTTGCCTGTGGTTATCAATTTATGATGCTTAAGAACGGGACCCTGGTGGCAGAGCAGTTCATGACATGCAACCCATCGAGATTGATATGCCGTAAAACAAACCAAACCAAACCAAACCATTCAAATGATCTCAAATTTAAATAGTGAGTGTAGAAACAATTCAAAATTCTATGTTTCCTTGTTTTTTTTAATTTATTTTTTGCTTTTCATACATAAATGCCAATCCTTGAAAATGCGTAGGCGTGGTCTCCCTGTTTTCTTTTAGTAGTAAACAATTTACTAAGGGTGAAACATTGATATCTATTTTTTTGTATCCAACAAAAAATGCGCTGGAAACAAAAAATAAATAACAATATATAGTGTAATTAATGTGGTCTACGGGGAATCTAAGGATTAAAACGGTAATCAGGTTTCTGGAGAAAGAGAAGAAAAAGAAATAAGAACAAAAAGAGGTTAAAGTTTGAAAGAGTAAACACTCAACGGGGGACAGCCATTGACTGACCAATGATCCCGGAACTAGAGTTAAAAATAAAAACGGAAGTCCCAGTTTCTGCAGAGGAGCGGAGGTGGATGTGACCCCCACCCCCGGAAACACAAACGGAAGTAAAGAAAATTCGGCCTCTTTTTTGCCGGACCCAATGAGGATCGGACGTGTTTGAGCTCCGTCGTGACATATCTAGTGTAGCAACGAACAGCGCGCATGAGCGTTATTTAAGATAGAACAGCTCAACTTTAATCTCTCACTTTCATTCTCTCTGAAAAAAGAACCCACGAGCCTAGAAATAAATAAACAACCCCTATGTGACTATATGACTTCGTATGTTGTTCCTTCGAACAAAAGACGTCTGCGAGAGAAACATGAAGACACGCCACATCACCAACACGTGAGAGGTTGGTGCAGAAAATCGAGCGGCCTGACACCCCTTTGTCAAACAAGGAACAAAAAGGAGTGAAAAAGAGAGAAAAGAAGCCGCCAAAGAAAAGAGAGCCAGAAGGAAGGAGAAACAACAAGGTGTAGTTTATTTGTTTATAAGGCATACTGGTATTGGTTGGTTATATAATACCAAAACCATACTTGTAGAAGAACAGTAGTAGTACTATTCAAGGTATAGGTGGAGGGATCATGATCTTCATACCTTTCCCAAGTGTATTAGTTTAAAAAAAGTGTTTAAAAAACTCAGTTTGAAAAAGAAATGTTGAATGCCCATTAAGAATGATTACGATCAAGTCACGCTGAAAGCATCTGTTCCCGCTAGATCACCAAAGTTAAGCAGCGATGAGCCTGTTCAATGCTTAGATGGGTGAACATTTAAGCTACAGCAGGTAGTGTAAGTAAAATCGAATATCAAAATGACTTGATTCGACATCAAATGCCCCGAAAAGGGCTGATATGCTGTAAAACATAACAACCAACCAAGAATTAATAAAACAAAACGTTTTCAGCATAAAATAACCCAACAAGAGTTGACATACCGTAAAACCTAACCAACCAACCAACCAGATTCTAAACCTCACTGATAGGTTTGCAGGTGTTTTCGTAGCAACAACAAAAAAATGCATGACTCGGCTGATGTCAGGTAGTGCTTCGTACAGCGCCCCCTTCCGCCACTGTCTCTAACCAATAAACACCTTAATCCAGACCAATCATTTGGAAGCAATTTTATAAACAAATGTCCTCAAAACGAGATTGATAAATAGCAGAAAAAGTGACAATGAAATCGTCGCTGGGAAATTATCCAAAGAATTCTTTCCACGTGAACGTGACTCGGTGTATTCGAAATTCACTTCTAAAATAATATTGGCTATTACATATAATAGCCACAATTTCTAAGGAGTTGCAATTAAGTGCAGTGATTCGGAAAAGAAAGAAAGAAAAAAGCAGCAGGGAGTAAATAGGAAAATAAATAAAACCGACAGTATGTAAAAATAGAAAATACACGAAGTATGAACTTATTCTTGATGGTGAAGAAGAGAGATATAACGTTTTGGTTTTAGTAAACTTTCTTCAGGACTTGAGATGGAAATAATTTTGTTTGAATGGTTATGCATGACTTTCCCGTCTTTCGAAAGTCATTTATATATATATATATATATATATATATATATATATATATATATATATATATGTAAGGTATCCAAAACTGCCTGGGATTTTCAAAATCATACTGTATAGTTATTGCATGTTGTAGGTGCAAGTACAGGGATTTTTATAAATACCTAAAGAGAGCTCAATGTATAATAATCTTTTCAAGATTAAATACAGAGCAATATTTACTACCTCTCCTTAATAATTTTAAACATTCTTAATATAATCTAGACATTTTGTTCAATTTTGTGCTATTAAATCAAACATATACATTTTGAATATATCCGGTTTCAAAAGATACATTAACCTCTAACTTGAATTGTTAACTCATATTTGCTGATTGACACATTTTTGGTAAAAAATAAAATTCAGGTTTCCAATTCATTTCTATCTGTGCCGTCTGTCTGATGAGACTAAAAATGTTTTAAGGAGTTTTAGAAATTTATTCAAATTTCTAAAAGCCTTTTAAATTTTGGTCAAAATAAATTTATCACAGAATGACGTTTTTTTTTGTTTTTCCTTCCTTTCAAAAGTATATATATATATATATATATATATATATATATATATATTTGAGAATAAGTGTTTAATTGGAGTCGTACCTAATTTTGAAAATTAATTAATTAATAATGAATTAGGCGGGAATACCTATTAAATGTATCTCTGTATGTACATTTCGGCATATTAGGCCTCATCAGCAGAGCTATAGATCGGAAGACCGCCCTGTGCGTGATTTGAAACTGGACCGTCAAGCTGACAGGCCGATCCCATAACCCCAACACCAAACGAACTTCTTAGATTTTATGATTTGTTTAGAGTAGGTTAACATTCCTCTTCTAGTGACTTTTATTACACGACGATATGGTAAGTTGTAAACAAGGTTTGTTTAGAATGGCTTTTTGCCGATAATTTTTTGGAGAATAAGTGTTTAATTGGAGTCGTACCTAATTTTGAAAATTAATTAATTAATAATGAATTAGGCGGGAATACCTAATAGGAATTTAATAGGCCGAAATGTACATACAGAGATTGATTTTTCTCGATTTGTTTAGCTATACATTTAATAGGTATTCCCGCCTAATTCATTATTAATTAATTAATTTTCAAAATTAGGTACGACTCCAATTAAACACTTATTCTCCAAAAAATTATCGGCAAAAAGCCATTCTAAACAAACCTTGTTTACAACTTACCATATATATATATAAGGTGTCATAAATGTATCGACATTGAAGCTGTATATACCAAGATTTAAATGACCACAGAATAGAACGTTATTTTTTTCAGAATACAAGGTGTGTCATAAAAGTGCCGAAGCTGTATTTACTCAGATATAAATCAACAATGAATGGGACGTTAATATTTTCAAAATACAATGTGTGTCAAAATGTACAAAAAATATCGATACTTTTTTTTGCACACCTTGTATATATATGTTGTAATAGCATGACTGGAGTTCAAACTTGCCTATTGCCATTTCGCAGTCCAGTGCATTCGAAACTCCGTCATGTGGAATTCTCCCTGTGATACAGTTTTTTTTTTTTCTAATCATATATTAACCTTTGTACGTGATTTAATGTCAGCCCATCTTTGCAGTAGACGTAGACTTGTAGAACAGTCGGATACTATTTAACCAACTAACCTGATTTAAAAAAAATATAAACGTACTAACAGGACCTATGGATATACCACAGTATGATGATTTAATTATTATAACGTTTGATAAGTTTACTTCAGAGCTATTGCTAAGTACTTCAATATGTAAAAAGTATAATAATCTTGATTTAACTGTCTAACAGGACCTGTGGATATACCACAGTATGATAATTTATTTATCATAACGTTTGATAAGTTTACTTCAGAGCTTCAGTATGTAAAAAGTATAAAAAATCTTGATTTAACTTTCTCTCTCGCTTTTTTCTTTCTTTTTCATCTTTTCATTATGTCGATTGAATCAGATTAGCGATATCACTTTTGTGTGCTCATCCCCTTTCCCTATCTTCCCCTAATTTCTTTCTTTCTTTCATTCCTTCTTTCTTATTATATTTTTCTGTTTAGCATGTCCTTTGTCTTCCCTTTCTTTCTTCTTAATAAAAACGGAATGGTCCATTATTTAGCTGAGGTGCCGACACTCATTAGAAGTAAAAATTCAACGGATAAGCAACACTAGATAATTAGGAATTACGTTTTCGCATTGCATCTTGGACGATTTAGACGGTCTCATTTTTAACAAGAGGGTGTTGCAAGATGATAACGGTCGTACTTTTTAGAAAAACGAGTATTAACATATAGATCTTTATGTCACCAAACATATGAATATGGTTTGGTTTCTTTTGTTAATGGCATATAAACCATCATGGGTTATTTAATGCTTGTAAAAGAACAGTAGTTATACTATGTAATCCATAGCTGGGGGATCGGAGGTGTTCATATCTATTTCAAGGGATCAACCATCGTGGGTTGTTTAACGCCAAGGCCATCCTTGTAGAAGAACAGTAGTAGTACTATTTAATTCATGGCTGAGGGATGGGGTGTTCATACATATCCCAAGAGTATTAATCTGAAAGTGGACCTAATAGCGATATTGGATTTACTAAGATGGTGTTGTCCATCACGTTAGTTCCTATGCCACGTCAATTTCTCCCTGATTTGATAATTTGATTTGTTATTTTGGCTGAACTTGCACAACGGTCGGAAAATTAAAACGGAAAGTTTTTTGGAGGTCCTCCATGACAGTTTAACTACAGTCTATGAATTAACTTTTTGCGAATTGGGTTACGATTTAGGGGTTTGGGGATTAAGGTTGTTGTTTTTATTACATATTGCTTAAAAAACAACAAAAAACCAAATTACTATACATTTAATGTTGAAAAATAATTTTTAATTCAAGTTTAATTGAAATTATACATTGCAATACTAACACAAACAACTGAGACTAATGTGTCTACCGTTGGCTTTAATAATTAATGTCAATGGTTGTAATGATAATGTAATGTATAGTAATTTTAGAAGGCAACCATGCTAACCGTTACACCACTGACGCTTGAAGGATTAGGGAGTTAATAGTTTTTCCAAAATGAATATACATCACTCCAAAATTAAGTACAACTCGTTTTGTATGTTTTTGTATTTGGATGTTTTTAAAGGAAATAACAAGGTCAAGTGTAGAGAGGAAATGGTTCGCAGATTCGTTAAAATTATAATTTTGTTCGATGCGAAGCTGTTGGAACCGATTGGCAAGGTGCCACCAAATTCGGATCTGCTTCCTTAAGTTCATCTGCACTGATCTGTTTAATATCTTTTGTTATCTTTTGTTTTAGTTCATCCAAATCGATACGCGCGCCGGGGGTCGGTGTTCTTTAGGCGGGAGTGTCTGATTTGGCAAACCACACCTCTTTGCAATTTTAGAAAATTCCACTAACACAATTGGAACTCACATGACTAAAAATATATAACTGCATCTAATGGTGAAGTTTCAATTCTGAAGTTCTGTGGAGTGTAGTGTACCGCTTCATCGCCATTACTCCCAGTTCCACTCTAGCCCGGAATGGTTGTAGTTGTTAGGAACACTTGCGATTCTTTTATTATCAATGTGATCCCTTCCTTTATCTATGGCGGCGAGGCTTAGAATATGTTAAATGTACCCCTGCGGAGAGATAAGACCCTCTCAAAATGATTTTGCTAGTTATGACACTAAACTGCATCCGGTGGTGAGAGGTTTTAGCTGGTTTGTTGTGTGGTTGAATATTACTGTAGTTCAACACTTATTGGGTTATTTTATGCCAAAGACGTTTTGTTTTCTTTATCCTTGATGGGTATTAAATATTTATTCAAAACTAAAAGTTTTTTCAAACTCAATGTTTTTAACTGTTTTTTTTTAACCCATAAATGGGACTCCAGGGTGGCCATGGGGGAAGTACATCTTCAGTGGTATTTCTCCAAGATTCCCTCTGATCCTGAATGGTAGTATCTGTTAGGACCCAATCTATACGTCTAGTAAACATATTTAAAAATTATTCGTATTCGATAGGACATTATGTAAATAAAAAAAATTACGAAACAACTATGCAAAAATGTAAATATCAACGAACAATAAACGCGGTTTCCTAACATATGTGAAACTATGAGGTTCACACACCCCATGTGATTACCATTAGGTCCTGGCACGGCACCCAGTGTGAATTTATGAGGAATGTGACCCTATAAGCCTTGCATGCGTACCCCACTGATACTATGTTATCCATAGTACCAAATGTGATACGTGTCTTTGGTAAGAACTTTCCTTAGGGAGAGAGAGAGACTTTTATGAAAGATATTAGAGAGAGATTTGACTTACTTGAAGACTTTCTGCGATGTCCGCCGGCGTCTTCCGATTGTCCTTCTAGCTAAGGCTGATTTCGTCAAAATAAAATGAATTACAAAAGACAAGACATCCATTTTGCGACTTGATCAAGAAATTATTTATTTAACTTCATCTATGTTCACTGCACGGATAAGATCAGGGCCTCAGCCCGTCTTCACCCGTCGACCACCAGACGCAAACTCCTTATTAACTTCTGACTATCACCTATCACTCTTCCTTTCTCCCTTTCGCCACGTCATCATTCCAATCATCCAATCAAATCTACCCACGCGTATTTGCTGAATCAGCATTTAAACTTTTCCGCTGGTCATAAATTTTTCCAAAAAAATCATCAATCCAACACCGTCATTATGACCGTGTG
>CM042156.1:62635484-62757984 GCA_023376005.1 Doryteuthis pealeii
AACCGTAACGTAAATAAGTTTCCGATTTAATTTTGAGGACGATTTGCAAGTTCAACCAAATCCTGACGTTTTTGTTCCGGCAAAATATGATCTAACTTAATTTTCTAATTTTTCTACCCGGTATCTTTTTTGTGTCATTTGGATTATTAGGACTATTGTCCTTATCTTTATTGTTATATGTACAAAGTTTCGGTCGATATGCTCTCCGGACTTCTTCAGGTATTTCTTTTCAGACTCAGGAAGCTTCTCGAACTCGGGAACCTTTTTTCGAACTTGGGAATATTCTTTTTGAACTCTGCAACCTTCTTGTTGTAATTGAGAGCCACCACGGATCTTTAAACCCAACCCTTTATCTAATTCACGGGGGTATCCTGTTTTTATTCCGCTAACCATAGCTTTGTACAGTGTTAAGCTGTGTTAATTATGTACTATGTTACTATGTTACTGTCGACCTTGACCAGGATTGAACCTGCGGCCTAGACATAACTGCCACTTAGAGCTGTCTTAACTCAACGCCTATATCCACTGCGCTACGTAGAACCAGTATCTTTTTTACAAAATGCATTTCTTGCAACTGATAATAACTAGAATTTCTTTTTCAATTTGACTGTATTTTTTTCAGTCGACATGAGAGTTCTAGCGGCGTGGCCCATAGCTTTTACTTAATTATCCTTGAACAAATAATTTGGCAAATAACAACTCCATTAACCAAACTCACCAGCAACTGACACTATTGTAATTTCGAGATTCGGGTCGTAATGTGTTAATGATAAATCAGATGTTAATGTTTCCTTAATGTTTTTATTAAGAGACTTTTGACACTACTTTGAACAATTCCATGTCGCATATTTTTTCAATGATTTATTTAGCAGTGCCCTCCAGCTTATACGTTTGGCCCATAACAATTATGATAATTTGCGAGCCATAGAAATGACGGTAACATAGTAACATTCGTAGACGGGGGCATATTTTTAAAATCACTCGACATAGCTGAATATGGTTTGCATTCTTTTTTAATCAATAATCTGTCCAAGCTATTTTTTAACATTGTTTTCGGGGCAGCACAGTTTCTTCCCTGCATATTATTTACATACTTTCCAATTGTCTCAAGCACATCAGACTGTGATTGTTGTCTCAGGCGACATTACGTTTATATTGTCGTTGCTCGTTTCTGATTCGATGGTCAGACCAATCAGGATGAGCAATTAATTTTATAAATGGACTAGTCTTCTCTTATGAACCTCTTTTTTGTTACGTCAGGTTTCAGGGGAAGCAATCCATTTTTCTCTGTTGCAAAGGAAAGCAATACGTATTCTTTTTTTTCTTCGTCTCAACTAAATCATGGACCTACACGCAAGACAAGTCCCTACCCGCTTTGTTCCACGAGGTAAGGCTTTTCTCTCGTAACATATATTATTCATGAAGAATTGATATTTTCTTCACTCAATTTAAATCCATAATTTCTGTTTCTCTAGATTACTTTATCTATATGATCATCTCGCTATTCTCTCATGTTGTTTTTTATCAATACATCATCCAAAAAAGTTACGGTAAAATTTATATCAAACAGATAAGTCCAGTGGAAAGTCATCCGACAGTTATTGACGAGTAATAACTTTTTACTTGAACCCTTGAAAAACGCACGATTAGGCGTAAGATCGTAATAGATGAGATGCGACAGGTCTGCTCACTCTGAAGGATGGTCTCCCTCCGCGGCGGTGAAGATGGGCTGGGTTGTTGAAATACAATTTTAGAAGAAAACAATAAGTCTTGTCTGTTAAGTTAATTAAAAAAGGAAATTACATCCCGACGAAATCAACAAAGAAGTTCAACGTTCTGTTCTCTTGTGTTGTTTTTTTATCAGTAGGTCATCCGAATAAGTGACGGTAAAATCTGTGTCGACCAGTATATATATATATATATATATATATATATATATATATATATTTCGAAATTTTCGCGTAAAAATAGGCACATGTCGTCACTATTTGATAGCTCCACGGGCTGGCGCATTACAACTCGTTTTTCCAACTGAAATAACGTTAACGGCCCAGAGTCCTGATATTGTCATTTGGTCTGTTAATCAAAAGAAAGTTTTTATCATTAAATTGACAGTTCCATTTGAAGAAAATCTTGATTGGGCACATCAGCGTAAATTGGAAAAATATGAAGACCTACGTGAACAATGCATCAGAAACGGATGGATAACAAATGTATTTCCTATTGAAGTCGGATGCCGGGGATTTATTACCAACTCAACCTTGGCATTTTTGTCTAAACTAGGACTTTCTCCACTAGACAAGAGGAAATACATAAAAAAAGATCCAGGATAAAGCTCTAACCGCATCAGCGTGGATATGGCAATCCTACATCGTGACATCAAACCGACAAAGTCTGGTGGTATCGTGAGATACTGCTGGGGCGCTCTGGGTTAGTGGTAATGATGCTTTGGCCCCGAAACGATGCCTGAACCCAGAGTCATCGTCTGATGAAGGCTTTGTTGGTTGCAATGCTTCTGTGTAAATAGCAGTCATTGTATTAAGATTATATCACTTGCTGAGAAATTCCCATCTTTATTCTAAATGTCTTTTGAACACAAATATACACATGTGAAATTATAGCCAATAGTTTCTGAATATTTTCCACTTAAACCATTAGATACGTAGTAGATCATCATCATCATCATCATCATCATCATCATCATGTTGCGCAGGTAGCGCAGGTAGCACAGATATCCATGACAATCTCTCGCCAACCTTCCCTATCATTCATTGCCTCCGGGAGCTCCTCTGCGCAGCAACCAGCATCCCCGCATAGTTGGTCAATGTAGGTCCTTGCTGGGCGGCCCACACTAGCATGCCCATGAGTTGGCGTCCATAGGAGAACCTCGTTTATGAACTCGTCCTTGCTTCTCCAGCAATGCCTCGCATGCCTAGTCCGTTTTACTTGGATGGTTTGTGAGACGGGGTGCATGTGACCACAAAGCTGCCTCCTTGTGGGGTGCTGTTTCCACGACCTGCACGCAGCGTTTTTGTGCAGGTCCCATCTAGCTTATTCTCAAGGTGCTTCGTTAGGGTCCAAGTGGTGCAGCCATACAGCTGCACTGATATAACCACGGCCGGGAAGAGTTGTCGCTTTAGCTTGTCAGTGAGATCTGATTTCCATATTAGTGATAATATGTTTGTGGCTAGCCATGCCTTTCCTATTCGTGTATTAATATCACTCTCTGTGGATGAGATGTTACTACCTAGGTATGTGAATTGTTCTACTGGCTTAAGAGGCTTACCGTAGTAGATAGACAGGTTTATTCTAAAACAATAAAAAAAATGCTCAACCACTAACTTTTGCAAAAATATCCTCAGATATTTGCAGGGGTTATTGATAAGACAGTGAAATTACATTCAGACCGGTAGAAAAGTTAGTACATACTAGTATATGTATTTACCAACCGCACGAGCAGGATACGACACAAGGTCATTTTCTGAAGCGGAGTTTAACACGTTTGAATTCTCTTTTCTCCTTCGTTTTTCCTTCTCCTTGACTGGTTACCTAGCCATGCTGATGATCCCAGTCTACCCTGCTATTTTTCCATAACTGGAGGTAGAAATGGATTCATACCTTCCCCAAGGGTATGTGAAATGCAAACAGTTTCGTTCAGGAATTGAACTCGGGTCAACGAGACCATTTCCAACGAAATTATACCATGTGCCTCATGCATAATAGTATAGTTTTCTTTTTCTGTTTGATGTACGCAATAGGGGCCGCCGGATAATCTGTTTTCGAAATAACTCCAAGATTCTTATATCTACCGACTTCATTATTAATGGTTTACAAAACAAGGAATGGTGTCACGTTTTTAAGGGCCTTTCCTTGGCCTTATAGCAGAAGCGCTTATCTGGTGAAATCCTTGATAAAGAGTCCGTCGATCATGAATCCTGTTGGTTACTTAAATGTTCTCAGTTACTGGTAATCATATAAGTCCTTCGAAAGTATTGGTAAAGATCCGGCAATCCAATGTCTGTCCGTCCTCACAGAGTTCAGTTTTAGTTATGACCAATGTGGGGGGTTTAAGTATTCTATCAAACCAGTAGTATTGTCAGTGATTGGTTACAAGAGTCAATCACGTGACCTTGGCTAGTCTATAAATCTAAGTGGGTATTTATAGCACATCTTATATCAAATAATCCCAACAAATGGCATATTCCACTTTGACTTAAATACACATAATATGGAGGCGCTAGGTGTAATGGTTACTGTCGTAGGAAATGAAAAACGGCGAGACGATTTCAAATCCTGGACGAGGCTTTTTCACACAGCGCATTTGTTAATACAATTGCATGGAGCACTTTCGCTTTTTGTTTTTTTTTTCTTATTTAATTTACTATTTTTGATTTTGTTGATGTTTCCGGCAACATGAGGCAACTATAAATCAATTAAACAGTGTTTTTAGTAAATATTCAATATAATTTGTGTGTGTGGGGGGGGGATGAACAATGTTTTTTTTTGATATTCCGAAAATATTTAATGACTATATTGAACGGGGGTGAATACCATAGAATATTTCTCAAACTTCTATTCTTTCTCTCACTAGGGCTGGAGTGGTTATTATCAGTTTTGTATAGGAAGTTGGTTTTAAATCCACTATTTTTAAGAGCTTGTTTTTATTCACCTTTTTTAGATAGATAGTAGGAGAGATTACAGTACCTACTAATAGTAGGACAAAACTTATACTAAAACACACATTACGACACACGCGAATACAACTAGAAAAATAATGTGGTTAATGGTATCAAACAATACACTCTCCCGATATGGGTAAATAGTAGGACAGACTATGCTCTTTAATCGTACACAAAATCCTCATTTGTCTACACAGGCAAATACAACTAAAAATAATTTGGTTAATGGTATCAAACATTGTTAAAATTATTTTATGTAGACTCTCCTAACATGTGTTCATCATTCGTCCCTATGTCAAGAGCATTCAATAACATTTTTAAAAATATCAGTGTTGAAGCTCTATTAATGAAGCAGGTTGAAGCTCTATTAATGAAGCAGGTTATAAGAATGTATTGTTAATACTATTACAAAATAAAAACACCCTCCGGGCGATGTAAAATAGATTTTTGAAACATATTACCTTAGGGGTGGGAGTAAAAAATTCAATGTCAGCGAGTTTGTACCCTAAGTAAGTAAAATCATCAAATTCATTAAATGATTAAAAAATAAAACAATTTGAAATATAAACTTTAAATATGAATTAAAATAAAACAAACTATATATAGATATATAATACCAGTCATGTATTTATCAAAACTTGTTTTAAAAAAACAATGAGGACTGTCTAATGTTGCATGTTCAAATTTTGAGTGCATTTATTCTATGTTATGACGATTTTGGGTAATATGACATAGGCAGTGACGTAATTTTTGTTACAGACAAAAACCGGAAGCGAATCTCCATTATTAATAGATTTGAAGAATTATTAGATAATCTTGTCAATATGCCCTTGGGAATTTGTTTAAAAATCTATTTGGTGTGGTTGAAACATGTGTTAACTTCGACATTATTAATTTGTACAAAACATTGTTACGAAATTTCTATTAGATTTTGTATCCTTCCATTTTTCTGAAATGAAAAACAATTTTCATTGTGGTAGTCCGTCTACTATTTCTTCATCGTTTAGACAGCAGGATTTTTTTATGTCCAAGTCTTCCACATATGAAGTATGTTTTTTTTTAAGTCATGCAGTTTTTTTCCCATTGTCGTTCACCACAACTATGAGGGTGAGTCACAAAGTAATGC
Organism: Doryteuthis pealeii; assembly: GCA_023376005.1. Lineage (NCBI taxonomy): Eukaryota > Metazoa > Mollusca > Cephalopoda > Myopsida > Loliginidae > Doryteuthis > Doryteuthis pealeii. The sequence goes on from CM042156.1 coordinate 62,641,290, forward strand.
CGTTTTCTTTATTTCATGTTAAGTTTTAATAAAACTAACTGAAACGATGAGACCCTAACGAGGATCAGAGCAAGAATCCAACGAGTAAGACCCAACTTACCGATGAAAAATCGGTTCAGTTTGGATGCAAGCTTCAATCAGCTTACTAAGTCTAGCCTCACTGAAAAGACGTGATATGTCGAAACAGGACTGTCTTTATTTGACTAATATATATATATATATATATATATATATATATATATATATATATATATATATAGGAAGCACGTGGTATAAAGCGCGTAAGAAATGGACTCGTCGACCCGAGTTTAAATTCTGTGGCAATTTGCATTTCACTTAGCGCCAATACCATTGGTAAAGGTATGAATCCTACTTTCCCTCCAGCTATGGATAAATAGTAGGACAGACTGGGCTCTTTAACCATGGTTAGGCAACCGGTCTAGGAGAAGGAAAACTCTGAATTCAAACCTGTTAATCTCCGCTTAAGAAATTGACCTTGTGTTGCATCCTGCTCGTGGGTTGGTATATATATATATATATATATATATATATATATATATACGGTAAATGAAGTAAAAAACTCTAAACTTGCTTCATTACAATAATTTCTTTCAACCGTATTACTACGGCATCTTCAGGTAATCACAAGAACATGACTTTTACACACACACACACACACATATATATATATATATATATATATATATGTGTGTCTGTGTGTGTGTGTGTGTCTGTGTGTGCGTGCGTGCGTGCGTGTGTGTGTGTGTGAATTGGTATGTGAGCGTATTTTGCTGTGTGAGTGCGGTTGCTGTCGTTTTCAGAAAAATATCGAAGGTTTTTTTTTTCTAGATCTGAAGCTGCCCCGTTGGTACTTAATGCAACCAATAAAAACAGAAGGAAAACGTATAAAAATTAGAATGTGTATGATTTTTTTTACTGAAACCCGTCCCTATACCATGCAGATATTTATCTAAAGTCGAGTTATACCCGAATAAATCTTGCCCGACCCCATCCAATGTTTTCCTGTCAGCTTGTGATGTTCCCTAGCGTTTGGAGACGGAACAGTCTTAAAGTAAGGAGTCCTTGTATCTCTTCTGTATGCTTCATTGGCCGTTAGATAATTCACTTAACCATAAATCCCATTTTGTAAGCCACAGGATCCTGTTCTTGAGATGGTGTACAAACCTCCGTCGATTTGCTGTTCTGCGTGCGGTAAATTCTTGTGACTTTGTCCAAATTTGAAAAGGAAGAATGAAAGTGGTTCATCTTGAGAATATTGTAAATGTTGCATTGTGATAATTATTCAAGTGGGCGTAGATAAGTGTGTACGTATATATATGTGTGTGTGTGTGTGTGTGTGTGTGTGTGTGTTTGTGTGTGTACACAAGGGTAAGTGTATAATTCATTACAAGCAGAAGTTAATAGCGTATCTGGCCACAGGAGAGAGATGTAACGTTAATAGTTACACAATGGTAGTATACATACAAACAAACCAGGGTAGGGTAATGGGTTTATGAGACTTGCTTGGTAACCATAACACAACCATTACACAATTACACATAACACACACACACACACACACATACACACACACACACACACACACACACACACACACATATATATATATATATATATATATATATATATATATAAACATATAAACACTCACTTATCTAGGCCTACTTGAATAATTCCAACAATGCAACATTGACAATATATATATATATATGTGTTGAAAAAATGAATAAAGAAAATAAAGTATAGAATGGATAATATAGGATACTTTGATCAATATTACTTACACGTGTTTCGGTCAGGAGTTTATCCATGTGTACATTATTCAAACTATTATTATTTTTAAATAATCAAGTGAAATGAAATAATAATTATAGAAAAAATGTAGAAATGTTCTGCACACGTTCTGTTCGAGTGTGAATGTATGTTCATTAAGAAAAAATGTTTGTTTCAAGTAAGTGGCAAGAAAATATTCTTTTAACTTTTGAGTTGCTGTGTGCGTTTATTATGTAAGGGGGAAAAGATATCTACGCGTGTCAAATGTACACTTTTTTTAATAAGTAAGTGAAGAGAAAAAATGTGTGTGTGTGTGGGGGGAGTAAACATTTTCATAGTAAGAGTTAAGGTTTTTAATTTTTGTTGCTTTATAATTGTAACTGATTATATGATGATTTTTTATTAATATTACAATTATATATATATATATATATATATATATATATATATATGGTTGTTTTTTTTTGGGTTTTTTTTCAGACACTTTCACTTTCGGATTAATAACCTTGGGAAAGATATGAACCACCTCACCCCAGCTATGGGCTAAATAGTACCACTACTGTGTATTAAGCCCTTATCATCGCGACAAAGCGCTTTATCATGATGATAAGCATCTAATACGCTGCTGCTAAATCACTGGCAACAGACACGTTTTAATTGTATAGTATATAAAGGCAAAATTATATATATATATATATATATATGATTAGTTTCTTTTATCTTTTGCAGTGTTTGGCAATTTTGGCTAGCGTCATATTATTTCCAATAAGTCTGTTCTGTTGCAAGTACCAACTTAAGCTTAGTCCACAGTTATATTAGATTTAAGTAAACATGGTAATTGTTCATTTAAATATGACCTCCATTGACCTCACTAATGATAGCAAGAGGAACAGATTTGACATTGTCCGTCCCAGATTTTCATATTTCATATCAAAGTTTCTATTTTAGTCCATTTGGTCAGACACCATGTTATCTTATGACACCCAGTTACTTCAAATGATTGCTGGTGTCAAACTTAGTCTTTGTTGTTGAGTCCTAGGTCAAATCAGTATCGGCGTGTGACCTCTTAGAGATCTACAGGCAAATATAATTAGTTGTATAGAAAAAGAAAAGACGTAGAGTCAACGCTGAAGGAAAAGTTCAAGAAGACTTAGCTAGTTATGATAGATACTTACTGTAACTTGGCCTTGTCCAGGATATAACCATGACTAGTCAAATCCATTTCCTATGACAATAACGGTTTCACCATGTATATCCCCCCTCTCTCTCTCTCTCTCTCTCTCTCTATCTATCTATCTATGTATCTAGTATTAAGGTGTATATATAAATAACCTACTCAAGTTTCACCATAAAGGATCTTCAGGGTTAATTGCAATGAATTACTCAAGATATTGATTAATTACAGGCAATTGCGGAAGTGAATAATGCAATTATAATCGTTGGAAACAATTTCACAGTGAAGTTGAATGCTATGTAGTTGATTGCGTCATTCAAAAGTTAAATGTCAAACACGATGTTGTTGAATGCTGAACGTGATTGTTAATGTGAAATATTACACAGTACCCAAAGCGATATATATTGAATAGCGGGTCTTGTCAACGTGTTTCCAAATTCACGGCACTAAAATGGGATTCATTACACGGCGGTCGTCTTGTCGATAAAAAAGATACAACGCTTGAGATATATCTTCCCCATGGCTTTATTTCGGGCTCGTCTCGTGGGTTGTTTTGAAGAGGAGGAAAGGCAGAGAGAAAGAGAGAGAGGACACTGGTAAATTACTGTGATCCCACACTAGGGACCAGAGGCCCGTCCGAATCCTACGCTGTCGGAAATCAAAAAGAGGACGATCTTGTTGTTCGTCGTTCCTTGTCACCACGTGACTTCCGGTTCCGGTCAACACCCGAAACTTCCAGCTGGCTTTCAATTCTTTATTCGGGGGTTATGCCCCGGTCAAATTCCCGACAAACCGTTTTGTGCCCATTACTACCTTTTTAACTTTTAACTTTTCCTCTTATTTCTTCTTCCTCTCTTTCTATAGCAGTCCACCCAAAACCCTGGACGTTCATAATCCGTTTCATTTACAAATTCTCTGCCATAAACAATGGTAGTCGGCACAACAGATTCTAGACTTTAACTGAATATCAACCCCTTATGGGTAATTAAATGTCTAAATTTGAGAAGAATAATTTGCACATAATTATATAATTTCAGTTTGCATACGAATCAAGTTCTATGCACTATGAGTACAAATTAATATTCATTCCTTTTGCGTACGAATGAAGTTCTATATACTTTGAGTACAAATCAATATGTATTGAATACATACATAAGTACGTACATTCAATATCTATTCTCTTTCAACACAAAGCATGTACTGTACTCATTGCGTACTAGTTAGTGTCACTGCTTCAAATTCTCTGCCATAAACCATAGTAGTCGGCACAACAGATTCTAGACGAGGTTTATTTAACTGCATATCAACCCCTTATGGGGAATTAAATGTCAAAATTTGAGACGAATAATTTGCAAGGGCCGGCTTAGCTCAGTCGGTAGAGCGTTCGGCTAGAAAGCACAACGTTCCTTTGTTCGATACCCGCCCTCGCCAATTCAGCGTATGAGTAGCACAGGGATCTGTGCGGTAAAGTAAGGAGCTGATAGTAGATGTGGCGCTCCACCTCAGACGCTAAAATAATCTCCTTGGTCTAGCGCTATTGAAAAGGGGATAGACTCCCTCGCTGCATGGCTGATACCGACATTAGGCCGCCCCGACGACGATATGATTTCAGCTGGGTCGAAGTCATCGATATCTATCGGTAGCTGTTTAGTTAACTCATCGTCATATGGATATCTGATAACGCTGTTAAAGTTAAAGCGACAATTCTTCCAAGCTGTGGTTATATCATTATTGCTGTATGGCTGCCCCATCTGGACCCTAACGAAGCACCTTGAGAATAAGCTAGATGGGACCTGCACAAGAATGCTGCGTGCAGTCCTGAACAAGTTGTGGAAACAGCAACCCACAAGGAGGCAGCTATATGGCCACTTGCCTCCCATCTCCCAAACCATACGAGTAAGATTGACTAGGCATGCAGCACACTGCTGGAGAAACGAGGACGAGCTTATTAGCGACATACTCCTATGGAAGCCAACCCAGCCAGGACCTACATTGACCAACTATGTGAAGATGCTGGATTAAGAAGAACTCCTAGAGGCAATGAATGATAGGGAAGGTTGTCATGGATATCTGTGCTACTTGCGTGACACGATAATGATGATGATGATGATGATATGATTTCAAATACTCCCATTTAATACTAATTTTCATGACTTATATTTTCATAATACTTTTTTCCTCACCCCTTCCATACGCTAGCAGCAGCAGCAGTAACAGCAACAGTAGCAGCCTTATTGAACCTGATCCCCAAGTGTTTAGAAAAAATACAAGAGGAACTGGAAATCAGAAGAAGAATCCGAACCACCCAGACAACAGCATTTTTGAAGCCGGATAGAATATTCAGAAGATGTCCATGAGACCTGAGTATATTTGTTTTCATTCAGACTCCAGTGAAAGACAACCAGTTAGCACTGGTGGGAAAAACTCACATATACATGGATTCTGGTTCAAAAAATTTACGACTATCCACAAAAGAATGGCCCAGCAACTGAACAGATGCCTACAAGAAACGGAAATACCCGAATGGATGACAAAAGGAATAACTACACTAATCCAGAAAGACCCACAAAAAGGAAATGTCCCCAGCAATTATAGACCAATAACTTGTCTACCCATGATGTGGAAAATTCTAACTGCTGTTGTAAGAGAAGAAGTATACTTTTCACTCAATTGGCGGAAACTTCTCCCAGAAGAACAGAAAGGATGTCGCAAGGGAAAAAGAGGAACCCACGACTTACTCTATATAGACCAATACATTCTTAAAGAAGTCAAAAATAAACGGAAAAATATTGCAATGGCCTGGATCGATTACAGAAAAGCCTATGACATGGTCCCACATACCTGGATTTTAGAATGCCTACAAATGTATAAAATTTCCAACAACATTATAAACTTCATTAAAAAAGCCATGGAAAACTGGCGAGTTCAATTAAAAGCTGGAAAACAATCCCTGGCAGAAGTAAAAATCCAAAGAGGTATCTTCCAAGGAGACTCATTATCACCACTACTCTTTATTATTGCAATGATGCCGCTAAACCATATACTGAAAAAATGTACCGGGGATACAAATTTAGTAATTCACAAGAAAAGATCAACCACCTTATGTACATGGATGACATTAAAATTTTTGCAAAAAATGAAAAAGAATTGGAGAGCCTAGTACAAACTATTAGGATATATAGCCAGGATATAGGGATGGAATTTGGAATCGAAAAATGTGCTATGCTTGTAATAAAAAGGGGTGAAAGAAAACTATTAAATGGAATACAACTACCAAATCAGGAAACTATAAAATCTCTTGATGAAAATGAAAGCTACAAATACTTAGGAATTTTGGAAGCGGACAATATCATGCAAGCAGAAATGAAAGGAAAAGTTAAAAAGGAATATCTCAGGAGAACTAGAAAACTTCTAGAAACGAAACTTAACAGCAGAAATCTGATCAAAGGAATTAATACCTGGGCTGTCCCCATTATAAGATACTCAGGACCATTCTTAAAATGGACAAAAGAAGAACTCAGACAGATAGACCAAAGGACGAGAAAATTAATGACCATGCACAAGGCTCTCCACCCTAGAGATGATAGAGATAGATTGTATGTGTCAAGAAAGGAAGGGGAAGAGGTCTTGCCAACATAGAGGAATGCGTAGAAACCACAATCCAACAACTTGAAGATTACACAAGGAAGAGCAAAGACAAATTACTTATGGCGACCAACAATAGTAGAAACGGCAGATGGACAAACAGAAGAACGACAAAGACTAGAAAACAAAAATGGGAAGAAAACAATTATATGGACGCTTCAAACGACAAATAGATGAGGTTGCACATCAAAAGACTTGGACATGGTTAAGAAAGGGAAACCTCAAAAGAGAAACAGAATCACTTATAATTGCTGCACAAAATAATGCCATAAGGACAAACTACATCAAAGCGAAAATTGATAAGACCCAACAAAATAGTAAATGTAGACTTTGCGGTAATAGAGATGAGACTGTTAACCATATACTCTGCGAATGTAGAACTAGCACAACGAGAATACAAAACTAGACACGACTGGGTTGGGAAGGTGATCCACTGGGAATTATGCAAGAAATTAAATTTTGACCACACAACAAAATGGTATATGCATAAACCAGAATCTGTTCTTGAGAAAGAAACGCACAAAATTCTCTGGGACTTTGAAATTAGAACGGATCACCTTATCCCAGCAAGAAGACCAGACCTAGTGTTGATTAACAAAAAAGAAAGAACTTGTCAACTGGTGGATTTTGCAGTGCCAGCGGATCACAGGGTGAAGTTAAAGGAAAATGAAAAAATTGACAAATATCTGGACCTTGCCAGAGAACTGAAAAAGTTATGGAATATGAAAGTGAAAGTTATAACAAATGTAGTTGGTGCACTTGGAACAGTCCCAGCATTAGAAAAGGGTTTGGAAAGTTTGGATATCAGAGGAAGGATTGAAACCATTCAGAACACTGCACTGCTGCAATCTGCCAGAATACTCAGAAGAGTCCTGGAGACCTGAGAGAACTTGCTGTCACTCAGACTCCAGTGAAAGACCATCAGCTAACACTGATGTGAAAACTCAAAAGGAGTAAATAATAATAATAATAATAATAATAATAATCGAATGCAGCACACTAGCACAAGGAGAATATAAATCTAGGCACGGCTGGGCTGAAAAGGTGATCCACTGGGAATGATGTAAAAAAACTAAATTTTTAACACACAACAAAATAGTATATACTCAAACCATAATCTGGTCTGAGAATGAAACGCATAAAATTCTATGGGACTTTAAGATAAAGATGGATCGCCTTATCCCAGCCAGAAGACCAGACCGAGTATTGATTAACAAAAAAAAAGAACTTATCAGCTGGTACACTTTGCAGTTCCAGCAGATCACAGGTTGAAGATGAAAGAAAACGAAAAGATACACAAATACTTAGACCTTGCTAGAGAATTGAAAAACTGTGGAATATAAGAGTGAAAAAGATAGTAATTACGGCCCAAGTAACGGTCCAAAATCTTGGAAAAAAGACAGGAGGGACTGGAAATCAGAGGAAGAATTGAGACCATCCAGACAACTGCATTGTTGCAATCGGCTAGAATAGTCAGAAGATTCATGGAAACCTGATAAGACTTGTTTCACTCAGACTCCAGTGAAAGACCATCAGCTCACGCTGGTGTGAAAAACACACAAGGAGTGAATAATAATAATAATAATAATAATAATAATAATAATAATAATAATAACTGGAATCTGTCCTGAAGAATGAGACGCATAAAATTCTCTAGGATCTGAAGTACAAATGGATCACCATATCCCAGACAGGAGACCAGAGCTGGTGTTGATCAATGAGAAGAAGAAAACTTGTCATCTCGTGGATTTTGCCGTCCAGGTCGATCACCGAGTGAAAGTGAAAGAAAGCGAAAAGATAGACAAATACTTGGACCTTGCCAGAGAACTAAGAAAACTTTGGAACATGAAGATGAAGATTGTGCCAATTGTAATTGGTGCTCTAGGAACGATCCTTAGGGTACTGTAAAAGAGTCTGGATGAACTGGAAATCAGAGGAAAAATCCATACCATCCAGACTACAGCATTGTTGAGATAGGCTGCAATACTAGAGACATGAGGAGACTTGCTGTCATTCAGCCTCCAGTAAACCAATGGCTAAGACGGGTGTGAAACACTCTAATGGAGTGATAATAATAATAATAATAATAATAATAATAATAATAATAATAATAATAATATGTTTTCAGTTAACTTGTTTTTTGAGGAACACACGTGCAATATGCCTTTTAAAAAAGTATTGTATTGGTCCATCTCATTTCTTTCGATTCGGGTGTTTGCTAGAGAAAAAAAAATCATTTTTGTTTCCTAAACACGCTAAACTATTCGTTATTGTGTCGCTTTTGCGTTGAAACACGGCACAAACCAAAGAAGGTAGAACCTTATTCAGTTGTTAACAGAAAACACTGCATTCTCCTCAACTCTACAATTTTTGGTTTTTTTTCATTCTTTTCTTGGAAAAAAAAGAAGAAATAATTCCCCCAAAACATGCACATAAACAAATCTCTTTGAACCCACTCACTGTTTCCACAATTCCATTTCAATAACCTCGTTTGGATTCTTTCTCATTATTATTTTTTTCTTCCATCATCCACAAAACATACCATCTTTATTTACAAATACGAAATCATACACACATGACTGGAAACAGTCCGCATATAAAAAAGAAAAAAAAAGAAATATTATTTGCTTTTAGATTTCCCCAGTTGTTTTTCACCATCGTGTCTCGTTTAAATCGCATCTTAGAAAAAGAAGAAGAAAAAAATATGCTGTTTACTTCGGCATAGTCTCTTTAAGAAGCTCAGTCTGAAAAAGTCGCCAATAAACTTTTTAACCGAATGTAATTTCTACCAAGAAAGCATCGTTTTTTACTAAAACGCCCGTCTACGCAATTCTGTTAGTCTAAGCCGATAGAGCAAGTTCATCTAGTCAACAAGAAGAATCATCAATACTAGCGGGACACGTGAATATACCACAGTATAATCATTATATTAACTAGCAAAAAAAAAAAAAAAACGCCCGGGCGGTGTAAAAACAATTTTTTGAAAGATATTGCCAGTGAGGGGGAAAGTAAATAAATAAAATAAAACGTTTAATATTTTTTAAAAAATTACTTTCTTAAAAAGTATCATATCCACTCCACACCACTGGGATTAAATTACGAGCGGCACCTGTGGTATGATAATTTTGTTATTACAACGTTTGATATGTTTACTTCAGAGCTATTGCGAAATAGTTCAATATGTACAAAGTATAATCTTAACTTAACTCTCTTACTATTTTTTCTTTCTTTCCTTTTTTCATCATCGATTGAAACAGATTAGCGTTATTGTTTTCGCGTTCTCACCTCTCTCTCAATCTCTCTCTCTCTCTCTCTCTCTCTCTCTCTCTCTCTACCTTTCTCCTTCTCCTCTCTCTTGCTCTCCCTCTCTCTCTCTCATTCTTTCTTTCTAATTATATTTCTTCTGTGTAGCATGTCCTTTCTTTCTTTATGATAAAAACGGAATGGTCCCTTATTTAGCTGAGGTGAAGACTCTCATTAGAAATAAGAATTCGACGGATAAGTGACACCAGATAATCAGGATTTAGTTTTTTGCATTTCATCTTGGACGATTTTGATGGTCTCGTTTTTAACCAGAAAGTCTTACAAGATGATAACGGTTGGAAGATTAAGGAATACCAGTATCTATTAACAGGTCCCGCTCGTAATTTAATCATTCCAACGTTTAATCAAAAGTTATTGGGATTAAAACAGGGAATTAAACCTGACAGTAAGCAGAAAATTGAAAAACACGAAGTAATACAAAAGATGTTTTATTTATGATGGTGAAACCGACGTTATAACGTTTCGGTTTTTGCAACCTTCATCAGATAACCAGGATTTACAATTTTGCAATTGGACGATTTCGACGGTCTCATTTTTAACCAGAGGGTGTTGCAAGATGATAACAGTGCTACGAACGTGAGTATTAATATAGAGGTTATTCAGTGTCAGGAATATTATTTATTTTGATTTCAATTGTTTTGGGGTTTGTTTTGTTTTTTTGTTTTTTTTTATTATCGACACACAATTGGTAATTCCGATGTGTAGTACAGGCAAGCAAGCAACACTCGCAGATCAGTTACGACTCCATAGTGAGTTCGATTCTTAATACTTGAGTTCAAACTCCATTTTCGCTATTGCGTTCACTTTTGGACTAATGCCCTTGGGAAACTAAGAATAATCTTCTTTTATAAAAATGACTTTGGCATTAAATAAGTCACAAATGTTTATATGCCATCAAACAAATGCAAACATTTTTTAGCTGAAGAAGACACGTCAAACATTCTATTGGCGAAAGGTTTATTCCCACCTAGACAGTACAATTATAGCACTTACCGACATCCATACGAGAAATATCATCCCCACACAATAAATAAAGGAATAAATTCTAAAAGATCTTTTGAGCCAATATTTTATCACCAAATCAGTCATATTTATATATTCATAGTATTTATAGAAATAAAATGAACAACATCCCCGTCAGTTGCAATAAAAAGAATTTAATGCATGGTTGGCAATTTTATAAATATCTCAAAAATAAAAAATAAAAAATATTAGAGTATGAATGTAAAATTGTATTCCTAAAACTAAAAAAAATAAAATTAAAATATGTCCTAGAATAGCAATTTTGTGCCGTTTTTAACCTTTCAAAAAAGTAACATGTCCATACGAACAATGTCATAAAAAGCGAAATAAAATGTATATCTCGATGGCATTCGTCGTTTAATGACAACAAAATAATAAAAACGAACAAACAAGTGAACATGTCTCCTAAACATCGAGTAAAAGTTTATTCTGATAAAAATGTTGTATCTTTTTATTGCTTCAGCAAAGGAAAATTCTATTAGAATCAGATAATATAAGTTTTTGTTGTGGGGCGGAGGATTTTTAAAAGGAAAAGTGCTTTTGGTGGGCGTTTGTGTACAGACCTATTATTATTATTATTATTATTATTATTATTATTATTATTATTATTATTAGTTTTTCACGCCCACCATAGACGGTGCTTTACTGAAGGCTAAATGACAGCAGCTCAGATCTCCAGGACTCTTCTGAGTATTCTTGCCAATCTTAGCTATCCAGTAGTTTGGATGGTCTCGATTCTTCCTCTGATTTCAAATTCGCCCAAAATCTTTTGCAGACCGTTTCAAGGGCACCAATTACAATTGGCACGACGTTCATCTTCATGTTCCATAGTTTTCCCAGTTCTCTGGCAAGGTCCAAGTATTTGTCTGTCTTTTCGCTTTCTTCCACTTTCACTCGGTGGTCGGTCGGAACGGCAAAATCCACGAGATGACAGGTTCACTTGTTCTTCTTGTTAATCAATACTAGGTCTGGTCTTCTGACCGGGATTAGGTGATCCGTTTGTATCTCGAAGTCACAGAGAATTTCATGCGTTTCATTCTCCAGGACAGATTCTGGCTTGTGCATATACTATTTAGTTGTATGGTGAAAATCGAATTTCATGCACAATTCTGCAGTAAGTCACCTTTCCCATCCAGTCTTGGCTAGTCTTGTACTCTGTGCTAGTTTGCTGCTTTAGCTAATCATATGATTAACCGTTTTGTCTCCACATATTCAGCACTTGTTATTCTGCTGCATCTTATCTATTTTTGCCTTCATATAGTTTGTTTTTATAGCATTGTCTTTTGCAGCGATTATAAGAGATTCCGTTTCGTTCTTGAGATTTCCTTTTCTTAGCATTGTCCACATCTTCTGATGTGATATCTCTTCATTTTGTCGCTTGAAGTACCCACATACTTGCATTTTTTCCCATTTCTGCTTTTTAGTTTTTGATGAATTTCTGCATGTGAATATGTTGCAGTTGCTATTCCTGGCAGCTGTAATTAGTATTTCCTTACTTTTATTAGTGTATTCTTCAAGTGCTCGGATTGTTGTACCTACACTACCTTCAATGTTGGCTAGATCCCTCCTCCATTCTTTTCTTGACATATATATTATGTCGATGTCGTCTCTCGGGTGTAAATGCCTTGAGCTTTCTTTTTCTTTGGTCCATCTGTCGGAGCTCTTCTCATATTATTATTATTATTATTATTATTATTATGTTAACAAGCTTATTTCTTAAAATTCGGACCGTTATCAACTTGCAACATCCCTGGTAAAAAATGAGACTCTTTGATGAAATGCAAAGTGTAAATCCTGATTATCTGGTGTTGCTTATACGCCGAATCCTTATTTCATATGAGTGTCGTCACCTCAGCTAATAATAGACCATCATGATTTTATCATAAAGAAGGTGAGGAAAAACGACATGCTACACAGCATGAAATATAATAAGGAAGAAAGAAAAAAAAAGAGAGTCACAGAAAGATATAGAGAGCGGAGTGTGCGTGGAAGCGATAAGGCTATTCTGTTTCAATCAAACATAATGAAAAGATGAAAAGAAGGAAAGATAGATAAAGAGAGAGAGAGAGAGAGAAAGAGAGAGAGAGGGAGAGAGAGAGAGAGAGAGAGAGAGAGTTAAATCATGATTATTATACTTTTCACATGTTCAACTATCTTGCAATAGCTCGTGAATAATCATTATTATTATTACTAGCAAATATATGCACCCTCCGGGTGCAAGTATTTAAGTTTTAATATAATAAAATATCATGTTAAATTAGAAAGTCTAATGAAACTGAATAAGAATTCAGATAAAAATATTTGGAACAGAGGGGTATAATCGGAAAATAGAACAACTTTGAAACTAACTGTTCACCATTTTCCCTTACTCCCGTCTTTCAGTGGTAAATTTCCCTAATTTAACTATTTAGTTAAAATAGGAAGAAAATAATAAAATTACAGTTATTCTTTATGTTAATAGATTTCTGTTAAGATTTATCCCCGAGATTTTTGCTTATATTTATTAAGATAAAACCAAACAATTAGAAATCAATAATACTAAGCATATTTATTAAAATCAATTTTTTAAGATCAATATGCAAATTAGCCTTCCCATTCACACTGTAAACCGCTATTTCGTGAATATATAAATATAATGCATGTTATTAGTATGTAGATATGTTAACAGTCTTAATGATGCAAAACAATTTTACTAATAATTGAGGTTTAAATAAAAAAATAAAATCATGAGAATGTGTGTAAATAACAAGGGAATTGTGACTTGTGTATTACAGACAGACAAACCCACAATCTCCTTATAATAAGATTATTATTATTATTATTACTTCAATCCTTGCAATTTCGCACACCAGTGTAAGCTGGTGGTCTTTCCCTTGAGTCTGAACGGGTCTCCTGGACTCTTCTATGTATACTAGCTGATCTTAACAATACAGTTGTCTGGTTGGTCTCTTACTCTGATTTACAATTCCTCTAGTTTCTTATAAAGTATTGCAGACAGTTCCAAGTGCACCAACTACAATTGGTATCACTTTCACTCTCATATTCCTCAGTTTTTTTTTCAATGTTCGACCAAAGTCCAGGTATTTTTCTATTTTTTCGTTTTCTTGCATCTTCAACGTGTGATCTGCTGGTGCTGCAAAAATAGCAGTTGACAAGTTGTCTTTTTCTTGTTAATCAATACTAGGTCTGTCCTTCTGGGTGGAATAAGGTGATTCGTCTCTATCTCAAAGTCACAGAGAATGTTATGCGCTTCATTCTCAATACCAGTTTCTGGTTTAGGTATATACTATTTTATTGTATGATGAAAATTTAGTTTCCTGCACAATTCTCAGTGGATCACATTTCCAACCCAGTCATGCCTATTCCTGTATTCTGGTTGTACTAGTTTGCAACATTCGCTTATATTATGGTTGATCATATCCCCCCCTCTCTCTCTCTCTCTGTGTCTGTCTCTCTGTCTCTCTCTGTCTCTCTTTTCTCTCTCTCTCTCTCTCTCACTCACTCTATACATCCTACATTTGCTGTTCAGTTGTGTCTTATCTATTTTTGCTTTGATATAATTCGTTCTTTGGGCATTATTTTCTGCTGCAATTCCGAGCGACTCAGTTTCTCTCTCGATGTCTCCTTTTCTTAATCATGTCCAGGTCTTTTCCTGTGCAATTTCCCCAATTTGTCGCTAGAAGTAATTGTTTTTCTTTCCGTTTCTGTTTTCTTGTTTCTGCTGTTTTTTTTTTTTTTTTTTCTCCAATTGTCCATATGTTGCAACTGCAATTATCGGCTACTGTAATTAACCTTTCCTTACTTTTTTTTCTTTATACCCTCGAGTCCTTGGATTTTGGCATCTACACAATCATCAATGTTGGCAAGACCTCTTTCGCCTTCTTTTCCTGATAGAGATTTCCTGTCTCTATAATCTCTCGGGTTTAATGCATTGTCATTAATTTCCTTGTCTTTTGGAATATTCTGTCGGAGTTCCTTTTTGTCTATTTTGCTAATCGTCCAGTGTATCTCATAATTCGAACAATGTAGGTATTTATTCCCTTGATAAGTTTTCTGCTGTAGAGCTTGGTTTCTAGAAGGTTTTTGTTCTTCTGAGATATACTTTTTTAAAACTTGTTCTTTCATCTCTATTTGTTTTAGGGTGTCCACTTCCAAAATTCCCAAGTATTTGTAATTATATTTTTCTCCGGACCTTGACACTAATAGGCACCCCAACCCAAATCCGTTTTGAAACGGACTGAATTTGGCATTT
Source organism: Doryteuthis pealeii (assembly GCA_023376005.1). Taxonomy (NCBI): domain Eukaryota; kingdom Metazoa; phylum Mollusca; class Cephalopoda; order Myopsida; family Loliginidae; genus Doryteuthis; species Doryteuthis pealeii. The sequence continues at coordinate 62,656,502 of CM042156.1, forward strand.
TCACCGGTTGTTAGTAAACAAAACAACCGGCCGATAAAAACCAGTAACATTTTTATACTAAAATAGTTTTTGATTTTAATTTTTTAAATATTAGTTATTTCATGTTGTTGTTGTTGTTAGCATATGTGAAAAATAATTTTGCTCTGAAGATAAACTAATATTGTTATTAAAAAAAAAACTTAAAATGAAAGAAATGTTTATTTATTTTCCATGTGCCCCTACGGATAGTTAATATTAAAAAGTATTTATTTAAAACAAGATTTTGCTAGTGGTAGGGTTACGACTATAATTAAAAAAGAATTGCTATTGAATTGACAACAGCATGAAATAAGTAAAAAAAGTGTCTTTAATATAAAAACGTACCTTTTGTTTATAGTTTTATAATTAAAAAAAGACCGTCTAAAAATCGTCTGTTAACAAACAACCGGATTTTGACGGTGAAAAGCATAACATGTCCTTTTGAATCTAGGTCTCAACTGGGGTGCTTAATGGTGTCAAGGTCCTCTTCTCCAACTGTTCTTATATTTTCCTGATTCGGTAGTTGCATTATGTCTACTAGCAAAATAAAAAGACGGCCTCCGGGCGATGTAAACATGTTTTTAAGATATTGCCTGAGGGGATAGGAGCTGAAAATTCAATGTCATAGAGTGTGTACCATAAGTATGTAAAATCGTCAACTTTATTAAAGGAGTAAAAAGAAAGAAAGAAAGAAAGACAATTTGAAATGGAAACAGTTCCGATAACTTTAAATATTATATTGGAATAAAACAATCTATATATAAATATATAACGCTGGGCATCTATTTATTGAAACAATGAGGATTGTCTAACGTTGTATGCTCACATTTTGAGTATATTTATTCTAAATTATGACGTTGGATTATGTGTTGGGTAATGTGGCGTAAGCAGTGACGTAATTTTTGTTACAGACAAAAACCGGAAGCGAATCTCCATTATTAATAGAGATTGTATGTCCTTTCTTCTTTTTAGATATTAGAATGGCACATTTTTCGAAGCTGAATTCCATTCCTATATTCTGGCTGAACATCTTTTTGACTTGTACAATGGTTTTCGGTGCTTTTTTTCGTTTTTAGGAAAAATCTTTTTATCATACATTCTGTTGGATCCTTTCCCTCCACTAAGGACGATGGGGTAGTGTCCAAAAAAATAATCTGCATCTGCATAAGTGACTCTGCAGGCCAATTTTTGAGTGACAGTCTTTGGTGCACTGAATGCATACATACTGTGATGCTTTCTGGGGCTGCTGGCTTTTCTCTCTCTTTCTAGCTCTCCTTCCTGTCGATGCTACTCTCCTCTCTGCTTCACCCCTCTCCGTGCCTTGCTTAACGTTGAGGCGCCAGGCCGCTCTATTTTTTGCATCTACCTCCCACGTGTTTGTATCAATATTGCATAGCCTCATAACTCTCCTGCAAACATCTTTAAATCTTAGGCATGGTCTACCATTCATTCACATAAGGAGATTTATCATTTTCCTGTGATTTTGTGATTTTTCATCCCCCTGTACATTTTGCAAGTATATAGTTGAGTGACATCATTGCTATAACAAACAGAAGGAGGGGATATTGGGTTTTCATTTCACCTATGAATTGTTCTCCTGTTGTTAATTCTACTTTCCAGTTTTTCATAGTTTTGTGATGAAATTTATGACTTGTCGAATAATTTTGTAGTCGATCCATTATTATCTATATATTGATAGTTACGTTCCTTAAAAGTACGACCGTTATCATATTGCAACACCCTCTTGTTAAAAATGAAACCGTCTAAATTGTTCAAGATGAAATGCAAAAATGTAAATCCTAAATATCTCATGTTGCTTATCCGTTGAATTCTTATTTCTTATGAGTGTCGTCACATCAGCTGAATAATGGGCCATTCTTTTTTTTTATTAAGAAAGAACGGGAATAAAAAGGATATGACTCACAGAATAATATAATAAGAAAGAAAGACAGAAAGATAGTAGGGGAAAGGTATATAGAGAAAAAAAGCGCGGAAGTGATGACGCTAATCGTTTTCAATCGAACATTATGAAAAGACGAAAAATGAAAAGAAAGAAAAAAAGTGAATGAGAGTGAAATCAAGATCATCATACATTTTACATATTGAACAATAGCAATAGCTCTTAAGTAAACATATTAAATGTTATAATAATTAAATTACCATACTGTGGTATATCCACGAGTCCTGCTAGTAAAATATTAATAAGTAATCGGAATTGCCTAAAGTTGATATCAGATAGATGGCTATGGAGTCTATCCCCCTTTCACTAGCGCTAGACCAAGGAGATTGTTTTTACGTCTGAGGTGGAGCACCACACCCACCATCAGCTCCTTATTTTCCCCCCCCACATCCCTATGCTACTCATATCGGAATTGCAGCACAAAATAATGCCGTAGGAACGAATTATATCAAAGCAAAAATAGATAAGACACAAGAACAGCAAATGTAGGAGAGAGAGAGAGAGAGAGAGAGAGAGAGAGAGAGAGAGAGAGAGAGAGAGAGAGAGAGAGAGAGAGAGAGAGAGAGAGATGGTATCTAACCAGGAACCTTGTGGTTATTAGTCGGTCACTCTACCGACTGAGCTAAAAACATGAAATATTTTTAGAGAATCTAATTTTTTATTTTTTTGTGGTTGTTATCGTAGTTTACTTCTGCTAAAATATGACAATTTCCTTGTATTATTTAACAGTTATTTACGTTTTTTCTTTAGTTTGGAAACCACTGTGAGACGTCCGATGGCCCCGGGGATGGTCCTTTTTTATTCAATCAATATCCGAGAATACGGAACTGTATTCGCACTGTGCTCTTCCTGAGTCGGCTTTCATAAACGGAGGAATCAACACCACTTGTGCTCTTCTCTCTCCCCACCCCGCTACTCAACCCCCACCCCACTCACCACGAACAGAACAAAACGTAAACTCTTACAGTTTCTTATCGATTATTAAACAGCAGCATCAGCTGTCTGACAAAGATGTGGGAAAACCACAAAGTGAATGACTTACGTTCTTCTTACTTTGGTGATTGTCTGAATGGACGACAGAATGCTGACGCGTTTTGCACACGACCCAGTTAGAATTTTAGCTCTATGACGTCAGTTTTTTTTTTTTTAAATATTATCTTTTGATAGAATATATTTATTTCTTAAATAGATAAAAAATATATAATTGAGTTTTTATAAATTATTCTTTTTATTTATTTAATTTGTTGATATTTATTTTTATGTTATACTAGCAACAGAAAACACCCTCCGGGCGTTGTAAAAATAATTTTTGAAAGACATTGTCTTAGAGGGTGGGAGTTAAAATTCAATGTCAGAGGGTTTGTATCATAAGTAAGACAAATCCTCATATTTATTAAAGGAGTAAAAAAAAACAATTTGAAATGAAAACTGAACCCCGTCCCTCTCAAATAAAATGTTGCGTGCATGTAACAATTATTTTGAATATTTTCCACATCAATTTTACACAAAATCGTAGGTATTTATTTATTTTGAAACTTTTTAGTTAAATTCTTGTTACTGTAAAAAAAAAGGACGAGAGTAAAAAACAATTTAAAAAATTGCTTACTCAAATTTTTATTCCATTATTTTAATTTTTCTTTATCTTATCTTATTTATATTTATTTATTTATTTTTATTACATTATTTTTCATTAATTTATTTATTAATATCTATTTTTCATTATTTAATTTTTATATATAATATATATATTTATATTAGATATATATATATTTTGAAAAATATATTAATTTTAAAAATGAAATATCTATAATTAACCTTTTATAAATTATATTTTTATTATGATTTTATAAAAAAAAAGGTATTATTTATTTGAGGAGAGAGTGCTAACGTTTTTTCAGATGATCCAGTAAGACTTTTAGTGCTATGGCGTCACTTTTCAAAAAAGTATGTTTTATAAAAGATATTTATTTCATAAATGAAATATATATATTCAAACTTATATAAATTATACATTTTATTTATTTATGAATTTTTTCAAATATCATATATATATGCATCTCTCTCTCTCTCTCTCTCTCTCTCTATATATATATATATATATATATATATATATATATATATATATATATATATATATATGTATATGTGTGTGTGTGTGTGTGTTTCATGAATGATACTTTTTATTTATTTTATGAAATTTTATATATATATATATATATATATATATATATATATATTTCATGAATGATACTTTTTATTTATTTTATGAAATTTATATATATATATATATATATATATATATGTATGTTTCATGAATGATACTTTTTATTTATTTTATGAAATTTTAATATATATATTATATATATTATATATATATATATATATATATATATATATATATATATGTATGTATATAATACTGAAATACTTAAGTATAGACACATCAAATTATTCCTCTGATCGTAACATCCTGTGTTTGTTATATTTTTTGAAAATATTTTCTTCATATATATATATATATATATATATATATATATATATATAATTATACTAAAGCTGAGTTTATCAACCTTCTCCAGCTAAAGGATTTTTTTCTATTTATGTTATGGACACAATATTTATACTTAGATATACCTTGGTGTTAGCACTACAAAGTGTATGAAAAAAAATTCAGTTTAATTGGCTTTAATTAGGCGTAATTAGCAATTAAATCAACGACCGACCAATCCCTGTCTTAGAGACTCCTGTCTCTCTTCCCATCTCCGTTCGTCAGTTAAGTTAACTCTCCTCCCACCCTCTATTTGTCAGTTAAGCAGAGGGGAAAAAAGAGTAAAAAATCCAGCAGTAAGTGAGATCACCTCACACACACCCCTAACCCCCGTAGATTCGCCCACGTCCCTTTCTCCAGGCGAATCTTATGCAAATGAGCAAACGTTTTGGTTTGTTTTAATATATAAACAAAAGTATTTTTTACGGCATGATTTCAATTTTAGTTGAGCGTAAATTTACGAAATTGAAATCATGCTTTAAAATAAATTTTTTAAATTACTTTAATTATTAATTCATAGAGTATTAAACTTACTTTAAAAAATATTTCATGTTGGGTAAAAAAAATAGTTATGTATTTAAATATTATGGAATTCAAGTGAGCAAACATTGACTGTTTAAGTGAAAGTTTTCTTCGGGCTTAAAAATTTGTTTTAGTTAAAACTAAAACAAACTAGACTGACTTCTGATTTAGGTCGGTAAAATTAAAACGGAAAGTTTTTTGCTGGTACCAAATGACAGTTTAACTGCAGTATATGAATTAACATTTTGCGACTTTGGTTACGGTATTAGGGGATTAAGGTTGTTTTTAATTACGTATTGCTTAAAAAAATAAACAACAAAAAACACAAATTACTAAAATTTTATGTTGAAAAATATTTTTTAAACTAAGTTTAATTGAAATTATACATTGCTATATTAACACAAACAACTGTCTGAATAATAGATTCAATAATTCATTTCAATGGTTAATTAAATGTATAGTAATTTGGGGTTTTTGTTGTTTATTTTTTAAAGCAATACGTAATTAAAAACAACCTTAATTCCCTAAAACCGTAACCCAATTCGCAAAATGTTAATTCATAGAATGTAGGACTGACTTCTGACTTAGGTTGGAAAATTAAAATTGTTTGCTGGTACCCAATGACAGTTTAACTACAGTCTATGAATTAACATTTTGCGAATTGGGTTACGGTTTTTAGGGGATTAAGGTTGTTTTTAATTACGTATGGCTTTAAAAAATAAACTCTGTCTTTAGACTTTTTATTTATGCAGAAAATAGTATCAATCAAATATATACCACTCCGATATTACAGTCTGAATAATACAAATAATTGTAATCTTTGCGGAGTTCCGTCATGGCCTCTTGCCTCAAAACATGCTTGCCGGTGACTGCTGAAAAAACAAAAAAACAAAAGAAAAACACCAGCTACGATTGAAGTCCGTAGCGGAAGCGGCGTGAAAAACAAAAACAACTAGGGTTTAGGGTTTAGGATTTGGGGTTGGGGTTTAGGTTTAGTTTAATGAAAAATAAATAAATAATTTGGGCTCTGTTTTTTCTGAATCACCCTGTATACAGAAAAAAATAGAACTTTGTAATAAAACAGTTAATTTAACTAGAGGGTTCAGGGTTAGGGTTGGGTTTTCAGTGGGAAAATGCCCTAAGTTGGTTCTTTTTTTTTTTTTTTTTTTTCAAGTGATACCGCTTCGGATGCAGGAAGCCAGGACGGAACTCCGCAAAGATTACCATTATTTGTATTATTCAGACTATTGTCCTCGTCTTCATTGTTATCTGTACAAAGTTTCGGCTGATGTCCCTCCGGCCTTCTTCAGGTATTTCCTGTCGGATTCGGGAACCTTCTTGTAATTGGGAGCCATCACGGAACTTTGAACCCAACCCTTTATTAGGTCCACGGGTGTATCCTGTTCTCATTCCACTAACCATAGTTGCGGTACAGGTGTTAAGATTTGTTAATTATTATTCTATGTTACTGCTGTCCCTGACCAGGATTGAACCTGCAGTCTAGAGATAACTGGCATTTAGAACTGTCTTAATCTAACTCCTTTATCTACTAGGATATGTGTTCGATTGGACAATCCAGTGTTAATTTTTTCAATTGCAAAAGTTACAATTTATTTTGTAAAAACGGATTTTAAGTAGCCTCTTGGCAGGCATCTTGATCAAAATGGACGAAAAAAAAAACGTTTTAAATATATCAAAAATAAATTATGTGTGTAATATTATTTTGCTTTTTTACTGATGCTCATTATGTTACTACTTTTCGACTTAGACAAAAATTTGACCTTAAATAATCAATTTAATAAATTTTAGTTCGTTTTTAAAAATGAAAAGCAGATGATATTTTGGCAAATCCTACTCTTTTCCCTAATCATCTAGAGAGAGCTTAATGGGTGATCCAACGGGTCACGTTTTGTCTAGTATATATTATATATATATATATATATATATAATAATATATATATATATATATAGTCATCCGCAGACACGTGTTTTGACTTATGCAGTCTCTTCGGTGTGGCTAGACATTTGTAAGCTACCCACAGCCGGGATTGAAATCTGATCAATTCAGCATCACTCGAACAGCTTAACAGCTCGGCCATTGTCACTTACAGAATGCGAAGGGGATTTTAACTGTTTTAGTACACACATCTATATCTATGTAAAGGCCACCATTATATATATATATATATATATATATAATATATATATATATATATATATATATATATGAGGTAGGTAAAAGGATAGTGAACAAGAAATAATAACTCAAAACAAATCTATGAGTTGAAATATTTCGTCCGATTTATACCGACAACCTCAGTCGAAAGATTTTTATTGAAAGCAAAATTACGTGCATGTACATGTGATTTGGTGAGGGGGTGAGTTAGTAGCAGAGGTGAAGGGAGGGAGGATAGGGGCTAACATGAATGTTTACAGGAAGTAGAGAGTAGGTTGGAAGTAGATGGGCACAGGGGTAGATCAAGGGAGGAGAGTAAAGTTCTTGGTAGTGGTGTGTTTGATGTCAGCGGAAGATAAGGAGGAGGCGAGAGTCACTGTGTCTCTCCCCCTACTCCTTCCACTAAACTGGGTAATCTGATCAGAAAGTGGGGAGCTGGCGGTAGGTGTGCCACTTCACCTCAGCAAAAACAATCTCCTTGGTGCTAAACTAAAGGAGATTAATTTTGCTAAGGTGGAGAGGATAGACACCCTCACTGTCTGGCTGATACCGACAATGGGCCACTCCGCCAACATTTTGATATTTATTTTTATTCATTTATTTATTTTTTATTCTATTTTTTTTATATTGGTTTTATCTCATTTATTGATATTTATTGTTTGATTTTATTTTTTATTTAAACTTCGATGATTAATAAAAAGAATTATTAATAATGTTGGTTTTTATTTACGCACCCCCCCCCACATATATATATATATATATATATATATATATATATGAATAAAAATGGATCTGTGTATATATGGTTATATACGTGTATGTATTGTTTTGTTCTATATGTATATTAAACGTTTTATCTATTAATCTTCTTATTTTCTAAACATTAATATCCATATGAAATACCTCATATCTTTGTTAGCATTTCATCTCGGCCTATTCACGTTCTGCATGCGTCATCCTATGATCTTCATTTTCCATTTTTTCACATGCAATGATCACGTCATCAGTTTTCGTAAATAAACGCACATATAATAATTAACGGTTAATAACATTATATTCACACATTCACTATACACTTAATATTTTCCATTTTTCTACCTCACAAAAATTTCTGTAACTGTCCTGATGATGGTTTAATACCGAAATACTTAAGTATAGACACATAAAATTGTTTCCTCTGATCATAACATCCTGTGTTTGTAATATTTTTTGAAAGTATTTTCTTCGCATATTGTCGGATTAATTTCCTCATCGTTTTTCCATAATAATAATATGCAATTGTATTTATATATACAACAAAATGGCGCTTTACAGTGTGAACGGAAAGGCTAATTTTCATATTGATATTAAAGATTTGATTTTAATAATTATGTGCTTAGGATTATTGATTTCTTTTTGCTGTGTTTTACATTAATGAATATGAGCAAATATCTCGGAGATAAATTTTAAAAGGAAATCCATTAACAAGAACAAATAACGGTAATTTTATTCTTTATTTCTTATTGAAAATAAAATACTTAAATTTGGAAAATTTAGCAATGAAAGACAGCAAGGAAGGAAGCGTATTTTTAAGTTGTTTTATTTTTCGATTAAAATTTCAAATCTTGTTATCTGCATTCTTATTTAGTTTAATTAGCCTTTATTTTTGTTTTGTTACATTTAAACTTAACTATTTGCTCCCGGGGGTCATATATTTGCTAGTGTATGTAATTTATAATGTACCTATGGATATAGATGCAACACTTTGATCCCATAAAGAAGGTATATCATGGTGGGGCATTTTGAAAATAGGTAAAGGATATAAATGTAAACATTCACTGTTCAAGGTAAATTAGAGGTGCCTACTCACACGTTATCATAAGATATTATTCTCTATTTTAAATGCTGCATATGGCTCTCAACCATATCACAGAAAACACTGCGAGCCATGGCTCTCAAGGCAATGAAAGGATTAAGAACATCTATTATTGATTCTCATTTGCATCCTTCTGTCTACTAGAGACGATGGCGTAGTGTCCCAAAACAAGTGAAGCTGCGTAGGCTGGGCGGGTTTATATGGAGGATGAACTGTTGCCTAAGCAGCAAGTCCCCGCTCTCAACTCTGCCGTTGTGATCCAAAGGAAAAGCACACAAAAAAGGAAAAGCAACAAAAAAAACGCAGTTTGGCAACGAGAGTGTCTCGGGAGTTGCTGGATAGCGCTGAAGTTCATCATTACCTCACGATAGGGACACCGGATCCGGATTTAATTTCAGGTTTTACTCCCCTAGCCTTTCTGTTGTGGGGGTTTTAAGGGTAAAAAATAAGACAAACGACTGGTAACAATGAATAAAAATGTATTGAACAAAAAGGAGTAGAAATTACAACAAAGAAAGTGGAGATTGCGTTTGACCATACAGTTACGAGCTGACTCGCTTTGCTTCGTGTCAAGCCACAATTGTTCCTGCTACTTATAGTAGTCGTTGGCGCATTCCATTTATGTACATAGGTTATATCACCTATAACACTTTCCTAGAAAGCGGATGTTTTATTATAGACTTTTCCTTGTCTTACATGGATTGTCGACCATAGCTAAGGAGCCCCATCTACCCCATGTGGGGATTTATGTGAGTAGTAAAAACACCAACCCTATTAATAAGAACATCTAAGTATATGATGAAAATGCAATTTTTGAAAAAATCAGGATGACGATTTTTGCGAAGGAAAAATGTTTGACACATTTAGAATAGAGAGGCAATTAATTATTCGCCTTCAACGTGCGCTTCACTCAACAATAAGTAACTAGTAACAAAGACTGACATCTTTCTTTCGTAATAAACGTTATTACAATAATGGGCGGACATTTTCTAATGGACGGACATTTTTTACAGCACATCTCCGGGCGCCATCTTCCTCAATTCTGTCATATTTTTGTGTTTAAATGTTGTTGTTTTTTCTAGGTTTGTTTTTGTTGCTCCTATTTATTTGTTCTCTTTTACTGTTCAAACTATCTATTTCATTTCCTTTACAAATCCCAAGTCAGCTATTTTTCCGGCATTGAGAATAATTAGAAACTGTTTGATTGTGTTAAAAAAATCATCAACTGGAATTATTTTTGTTTTTTTGTTTTCTTTTTAATGTGCTCTCGATAAAATCAGCCATCGGTTCCAATGAGATAGACAAAATTGTTTTGATCACTTCAGGCATCTAAGGCAGAAGGGATATGAAAAGTTCTCAGCCCGACAAAGAAAGGAATGATCAAGAACCAGTAAATTTAAGTTGGACTGTTTTGATATAAGACACAAACAGAATCGCTCTTGATAAAACAAGCCATTGGTTCCGGTGAGATAGAGAAAATTGTTTCGATCACCTCAGCCCTTTATGCAAAAAGGACATACCATGTTCTCGGCCCGACAAGGAAAGGAATGACTAAAACCAATAAATTAAACTTTGCCATTTTTTTTAGTATAAGACTCAAACAGAATCGCCACTTTTATATATAGACTTTATCAGCAGGAGTAGAGGCAACAATTTCCGGTATGAGTGGCCAATAAAGGACGATCAAAGAGGCCCGAACGGATCAATCGGCTGGTTATTCCAAGCCCTAACACCTTTATGAGTAAGTCCTGGTTGTAGTCTTCACATTGTGCTTATGGCAAATACCCAATTCTATTAGTTGGGGGTCAACAAACAGTTTATTAATTCTATTAATTAATTGATACAAATAAAGATAATTACAAGTATGTCGACCAGTTAAAAAAAAACAAATGAATATTTACTTACAAACCAACATTTGAAAATCTTATTGTAATGGAGATTCGTTGTCTGTCTGTAAACTACGAAACTACATCACTGCTTATATCACAATACCCTCAGGAAAAGTTTATCTATGAGTATGAGTATCCAATTTATAGTTAAAATCATTAATGCATAGACTAAATCTTATCTATTAATGATGTTGCTATGAAAATCTGAGTTCGATTTGTTATTTACCGTGCATCCCACTTATGTGAGTCAAACACAAGGTCCTATTAATGTTGAACCACCCACGAATCGAATCTCACGGGATGTTAGGCACAAAAAAGCGTAGATCACCTAAGCTTTTCCCCTCAAGGGGACGCCTCGGGTACTGGGCAATAAACCCAGCCCTGTCTCTTTAAATCAAGGGAACATGTGTTGCCTGTGGGGATGGCGTTAATTTTCACAAACAGTCCAGTAGCCGAAGCCACTGGACACACAGGTCCCAAAAAGCCCGTGTTATTAGTGTAGAACACTGAGTGGCCTGGTGCCTCTTTGTCAAACAAGGCACGAATAGGAGTGAAAAAGAGACGAAAGAAGCCACCAAACAAAAGAGAATAAGAAGGAACCGTATATATATATATATATATTATATATATATATATATATATATATAGAGAGAGAGAGAGAGAGAGAGCGCGAGAGACCCATCAGACACCCCCCATATATATATATATATATATATATATATATATATATATATATAATAAAAATAAAATAATAATTACAACTTTAACTAATAAATTTTACACACACACACATACGCACACACACACACACATACACACTTTCTCATTCACGTACTTGAAATAAAAACAAATAAATAAATAAGCAAATAAATAAACATACACACACACGCGCGCACTCAATTACACACGGTCACACAGACACCCAAATAAAAACGATTAATCTACTTACTTTTCCATACACACTCTCTCTACCCCCTTCTCTCTCTCTTTTTCTCTCTCTCAAACGCGCGCGCGCACACACACACACGCGCACACACGCACACACACACGCACACACACACACACACACACACACACACACACACACACAACGTAAGAAAATGTTGATGTCATCTTTCAAAACCGTTTATCCCAGCGTTTCATAAAATTCGAACTATTCTAAACGCGCTAATTTTCCATTCAAAACATTTTTAAACAAACTGATCAACAAAACATTATCACAGTCTCCTTATTATTCTCTGATAAATTTTACTTTTCCTTATATCAACAAAAACCCTGAAGAAGATCTACTAAACAGATTGAAACACTGCAGCATTGTCTGAATAAATACCACTCATTTTATTTGAACCTGTGTTTTTCACTATATTACACACACACACACACACACACACACACACACATATATATATATATATATATATATATATATATATAACAATCCAGTTGTCAAAGCCACCGGGTACACATATCCTGTAAGGCCCATGTTATTAGTATAGAAAACTGAACGGCCTGGCGCCTCCTTGTCTAACAACGCACGAAAAGGAGTGAAAAAGAGAGGAAAGAAGCCACCATAGGAAAGAGAATCAAAAGGAACTATATATATATATATACATTTAATATAAATAAATATATATACTCATCACACGCACACATGCATACACGCATATTTATATATATATATATATATATATATATATATATATATATATACGTTTGTAGGAAAATTCAATTGTTATCTACATTTTGCCAATTCCGTCTTATAGCCAACATCTAACCTAACTGACTTTCTCCATTCTTGTGGTTTTCTTTAGATTCCAATTTACTTTTCTTTTCTTTATTTATTTTTCTTCTGTCGAAGATTCATGCACAACCCACCACTTCAGAAGGTGACAACAACTTCCTGACATTCTTAGTTGATTGTATTTCCTACAAAAAAAGGGGAAACCAAGTTCATTGCTATTATTTAACAATTGATGTTAACACTAACGTTTTTTTATTTATGGGACACTAGCCAATAACCCTAATTCAGTTGAAAGCACACGATTCCCTTCGTGATTCTTGGGAAATGGCGCGTTTTCCTATCTTTCAAGATAAAACTCTGAAATCAAACCAGGTTTACACCACTGAAAAATTTTGCCTTCTTATATAAATACATACATAAAACTTGAGTGAATACATACATACCTAAATAATTTGATGTACGTGTATGGATCTTTCATAGTTGCAAATATTTCATTTTAAGGAACATCGACCTCATTGTTTATTGTAGTCAGTAACTATACACGTACGTGTATAGATCCTGACATACTGTAGAGTAATTATTAGGGTCTACCAGAATTTGCGTTTAAAAATAAAGCAGTGTTCGAATTTCTAGAGAAAGAAAGGAAGAAGAAATAAGAGCAAACAAAGGTTAACAATTGGGAAGAGTAAACACAACTTGACCGAGGAATGAACCCGGAAGGGGAATTGAAAGTAAAAACAAAGTTTCGGATGTTGACTGGAAGCGGAAGTGACGTAGGGGCGAGTAACGGAAGAGAAAAAAAATCCCTCGTGTGGGACAACAGTATAGAAGTTGATACCATGTTAGAAAGTAGAATAATTTAACCGTATCCTCTTTTTTTCTATCTTTCCTTCTCTCTCTCTCTCTCTCTCTCTCTCTCTCTCTCTCTCTCTTTCTCTCCCTCTCTCTCTCTCTGAGAAAAAGTCCATGAGCCTGGAAATAAATACTCGTGACTATACAACTGCGTGCATTGTTTCTCTACTAACGACGACTACTACTAAAACCTGAGTTGACCCGTACTACATATATCGTTCCGGAGTTTGCCACAAATACACTTTGGTACTGTGACCATACCGTTATACTACAATACACAAAGTCCATTATGTGCAGAAAAATCTTCACAGATATCTATTCATGTATATATTTATATATTCATTCTTTTTCCCGCAACCATTGAATAGAAAATTCCTCGTATACTTACGCACATTCAATTTAATGAATGACCAGCTAAGTGTAAATAATTTAGCAACTCGATACAAATTGACTAAACCGTTCATTATATTTGTCTCTTAGCGTCCTAAGGGGTCGAACTCTCTCTCTCTCTCTTTCTCTTTCTCTCTCTCTCTCTCTCTCTCTCTCTTTTACTCTCATGCTCACTCCCCTTTTCCCTCTCTCACTCCCCTCTCTCTCTCTATTCTGCCTTCTCTTATCTGCTAAGATCAGACAAATATCTAAACTAAGCGGTCTTTAAGAACATCAAACAATTGAATGAAACAACAAAAAAGGAAAAACTGAAGACAATACATATGACATATAGGCGTACACTGTTGGATTAACTTCTTGGTATAAGCCATAAACAGTTTCCAGTTTGAAATATAGAAATCTGATGTTGTATTCTGGAGAAAAGTGATCATCTAATTATTATAAAATGTTTAGCGATTTAATTTGAAGTGTTTCTGCAGAATAGGGTGCATCTCATGACTGTTTCTCAAATGCTGAAAACTGGATTTTAATAATTTTTATTGACTAGGGACCAGTTACAAACCATTTATGAGTTTACAAGTTTTATTCTCTGTATGTCCGTTTGGTATTTTAAACCTTCTAACATTACCACTGGGCATGGCGTCGTAGTGTAATGGTTAGCAAACTAGTCTCACAAGCCAGTTACTACTGAATAGCGAGTTTGGTCCTCGCTGGATACCCCATACCCGTGACCTTGTGTCACATTCAAGCCGTGGCAAACAGGTTTGATAAACAGCAACTTTACACTGGCAGATTTCCTGAGATAAACACTCAATATGCACGGTTTACCAAATTAGTTTAAAGGTAATATAAGTAATTAAAATCATACGATTATCACCGAACAAAGGAAATGATTTCTCTTCCAGTTTCACCAGCCAGAATAATTAGATGGAGGCCGTGGTGTAATGGTTCGAGTCGTAGTGCAGTAAAGTGGTGAGTTGACTGTAGGTGTGGTACTCCAACTCAGCTAAAATCAATCTGCCTGATCTATCACTAGCAAAAAGGGGATAGACTCCCTTGCTGTTTGTCTGATACCGACAATAGACCACTCTGCCAAATTTACTTACTTCTCACTTTATGATTAAGTAATAGGTATCAGGTGATTTTTACAATATCACAATTTTTCCTTACGCCCCCACCCCTCGGTTTTGGGGTACATGTCCTGTATGCAAACTCTGCCACCTAGATTACTGTCTGGATAAATTTGTGACAATATCTTAAAGAGTAGTTTTTGTTGAAACATGGGTTTGTGCAAGTGCAGCACTCTCTATAATCATCATACCTAGCTCCATGCAATTTTTTCTTGTTTTCTAAATTTAAAATTACACCATGTCAATAAGGTTTAAAACATTGACTGTATCCTTTGCACAGGGGTAAGACTACCCCCCTCCCAAAAGTGGATATGGACTCGTCAACCCGAGTTCAGATCTTGGACGAAGCTACGATTCACATATCGCTAATACCTTGGGAAAGGAATGAATCCAACTAGGCCCCTCCAGCTATAGATAAATAACTAGAACCTTGGCTAGGCAACCAGTTGTTATATAATCGCCGCGCTGCACCTATATTTGTGGCCTTGTGCCGGACTTGGAAAAGAACCTTAGAAAAATGTACTACCGATTATCTTGAGTTGCTGGGTGGTCTTTGAAGAATCACCGAAAAAGGTAGTTAGGATAGATAACATCTCTTTAACGAGAGAAAGCAGACGATAAGTCTGGGATTAAGGAAAAGACAGTCTTTGGGACTCCAAGAAGCCTTTGATGTTTAGGTTAGTGAACTCTGATTGACCAGTGAGATTGGAACGAATGGATTGAATCGAAAGGTCTCGAACGTTCTAGGGTGGAACCTTCTGGAGGATTGTTTGGAAATACTATTTAAGACCCGCGGATAGGATCACAGGAAGTCAGGTCAGTTGGATTTGGAGTGAGTTGGAGTGAGAGTCCGCGAGCAGAGCGGTTAGTTAGGGTCTGCGATCCGAGAAGGAGAGTCAGGCAGAAATCGTACGGAGTTAAGCTGTTGTCGCTAAGGACGATAGGGAAAGGCTAAGAAAAGCTTGTTCACCGAGAAGTTTACTAAGGACTAAAAACTCGAAGTTGAATCCAGTTAAAATACACCTCTTGCTAAGACAGAGATTATTAGGGACCCTCTCTCTCTCAAAAGTTGTAGGAACATAATAAACTTTTGAGAAGTTAAATCCAGTGTTATTAGTCTGCTCTATTTACAACGAAAGAAATCATTTTATGAATGGACTCACGATACAAACAAGATAGTAAAAGTCACTATCGCAAAGAAATCGTACTCATGAATGAAAGTCATTAAAGTGTAAACTTGTCAACACGTCAATTGGCCGTAACGAAGGAGCACGCGGCCGTGAAACGTGATACCTTTCCCTTGACCAAAAGAAGGGAGGAAGAATTTTGGGGCTAGCTAAGACTGACTGCTAGACCTAGATCGGTGTATGTAAACAAACGAAACTCCGTACGTACGAATATACGAGTAGTAGTGCCGAAGAAGGAAAGGCACTAAGGTTATACACGAACTGGCACCCCAACGTAATAGATCCCTAACTGAACCCACAACGTTACGTATCGCTAATTGAAAGCCAATAACGTAACATATAGCTAATTAGAACCCAATACGTTACATATCGTTAATTGGTGCCTGTGAACCACGAAAGTTCCCGCAAGGACTTGTAAGAACCTGGTTGCCACAAAACACAACGTAGGGGCGAGACAGATTGGCCGGAATTTTTTTTTACGGAAAATAAACGTAAAAGAAAGAGAAAAGAAAAACACCAAACAGAAGAAGAAAAAAAAAAAAAACAACGAAAACAACGAAAATCAACAGGAAAAGTTCTGATACACGGAAAGGGAAAAACGAACGAACGGAAAACAAAAAAAAAAAAAAAAAAGAACTTTCTATAGACTTTGAAAAAAAAAAAAGAAGACATTTATTACGGACATAAAAACAAAGAACAAAAAAAAAAAAAAAAAAAAAAAAAGAGTCAAATTGTAACGAGGGACATTTTGAAAGGAAAAGATTGAATTTTTTATTTACAACGATACGTAAGTACAACTTCCCACTTATTTTTTTGGCCATTTTCTTTTCTTTTCGCTCTCTTGTTTGTTTTATTGTTTTGATACTGTTATATATTAATGATGGAGTCACAAATTTTTAGAGACTTCTTTCAGGGCCTTACAACAGAATTAGTAGAGGCAGCACGATCTATAAAAATTCGCTGAGAAGCGAAAGTTATCTAAAAAAAATAATCCCCTTAGTAAATAGAGATGACGGCCAGTTCGAGGCCTGGATTCAGGACATGGAAAAGTATTTTTCCATAGTCGAGGCCAGGGAAGAAGACAAATGTCGAGCGGCCCTGGTCACGACAGATGGTCACGTGGGTACTTTCGTGCACAAAATCATAAGGGACAACGAGAGTATATCCTGGACAGACCTAACATACATGCTTAGGGATTACTACGGGATCACCTCCAACCCCCATGAATCCTTTTTAAAGTTGGCTAATGTTAGACAGGGTAGAAGTGAGGGCATCCAGGACTACATGCAACGAGTTTTTAAGTTGGCGGATAGAGCTTATAACGGTAGGGACAAAGGAGACCCAATAATTAGGGACCAGGTGAAGACGTTTTTTACAGAGGGCTTGAGGGACACTGGAGTTAAACTGGCCGTGTTGAGAAGTGACCCCCCGACAGTGGAGAATGCTTATCAGAAAGCACTCTCGGAAGATAGGTGGCGAGTACGGATCAATACCCCATCCAATATCGACCATGAGCCGATGGAGGTTTGCCACGCCCGAAGGCGAATAATACGAAATGACGCCCCGATAGGGGCAGTAGACAGGCCGATAGGCCTAGGGGTGCAGGTGCCCCTATGGTAGAACGTGGAAGCACCCACCCCATCGGGTACGACAGGTATAGGGGCCCGGAATGTTGGCACTGTCGGAGAAGGGGCCATACATGGAGACAGTGCCAATGGCGCATCCCTAATTCGGGAAACGGCCCAGCACCGTTCGCCATGAGCCGGGCGCACGGAAACACTCAGTACCGGCGTATGTAATCGGTAACGTAGGCTCACCCAATTCGATCACCGTTAGATTGGGTTCTAAGAATTACAGGGCATTGATTGACACAGGGGCAGAGGTCTCGGTAATAAATAGAAAGGTATACCGAGCTCTAAACCCGAGACCCGACCTAATGAACAAAAAAATATCATTACAGACGGCCAACGGGTCCACCTTACAAATAGACGGGCTAGCTAATCTACGAGTTAGAATAGGTGCACAAACAACTACACACGATTTTTTTGTTGTAAAAAACTTAAATAGGAACATCATACTAGGACGCGATTGGTTGAAGCAGAATAGGGCTCGCATTTACTTTGACTTAGGGGCGCTGAGGATAAACGATGAGTACATAGCATTTGAGGAGGATAAACACATACCATTGATAGTCAGACTAGATAAACCTGTGGTTTTGAAACCCCAACACATGCACACGTGCGTAGGTAAGACACGGATTTCGAAGGGATGGGGGACACCTACCAGACAGAGCAATTAACCTCGGTTATGTAAGCAACCTGTGCGGCATATCGATAGCCAATACGGTGATTACACTTGATAGATCAAACAAAGTCCCAATATTGATAATGAACAACACCAATCAAACGGTGAGGCTGAGACGAGGCTGCCCACTCGCTAGGCTTATTGGGACTTCGAGTATAGAGGAAATATCGTGGACGAAAAAGCCGTCAAAACAAGTTACGAGTGAGGAGCTGGGTGAGGTTGAGGTAGATAGTGAATTTAAGGACGAAGTGATGGCGTTGTTAATGGATAATATAGACGTGTTCGCTAGTAAGGATAAGGACCTGGGAATGACAGACACCGTGCAAATGAAAATTGACACGGGGGACCATGAACCCATTAAAAAACAGCCATATCGCACCCCCTCCGACAGAGAAAGTTAGTGGACGATGCCATTGACGAAATGCTCGATGCGGGGATTGTTAAACGCTCTAGGATCCATGGGGGTTCCCGATAGTCTTAGTCGAAAAAAAGGATGGTAGTAAACGATTCTGCGTAGACTATAGGGCCCTGAACAAGATTACGAAAAATAACGCACACCCGCTGCCTGTTATCGATGACATTCTTGCCTGTTTGGGGACGGCGAGATATTTTTCGAAATTAGATTTAAAGTCCGGGTACTGGCAGGTAGAGCTGCACGAAGATGATAAGGAGAAAACAGCGTTTACGTGTCATCGGGGACTCTTTCAGTTCAATGTGATGCCTTTCGGGCTTGCAAATGCACCCGGAGTATTCCAAGAATTGATGTCTGTAGTTTTGGAAGGCCAGGAAGGCCACGCGCTGGCATATTTGGACGATATTCTAGTATTTTCAGATACGGTGGAAAATCATCTAGAACACATACGGAGGGTTCTAAGTAGCTTAAGGAGACATAATCTGAGACTAAAGCCGGCAAAATGTGAGTTCTTTAGGAAGGAGACCGAATATTTAGGGTTTCGGATTAGCAGTAAGGGGATTCAGCCGGATCACCATAAAGTCAAGGCGATCAAAGCTGTGACAAACCCCAGTACCGTAAGGGAAGTGAGGGGGTTTATCGGAATGTGTTCTTATTATAGACGATTTATTCCGGATTTTTCTAACATTGCTGAGCCACTGATTAAGTTAACTAGGAAGTATGCCCGTTTTCAGTGGGACGATGCATGTCAGGTAGCATTTAACCGCCTAAAAGCCATGCTGGCAGATATGGTGACATTAGCATACCCAGACCCCAGCAGGGAGTATAAGTTATACACTGATGCATCGAACCTTTCCATAGGCGCATGCCTAACGCAGTGTGTTGTTGATGAATTGGAAGGTAAGGAAGTTGAGAAACCAATCTATTTCCTATCACACAAGTTAAGCGATACCCAAACGAGATGGTCGACGATCGAAAGGGAAGCGTATGCCATCCATTATTCGTTGCAAAAACTGCACCACTATTTGCATGGCGCTACATTTACCATATACACCGATCATAAGCCACTACAATACTTACTGAACTCGCCAATGCAGAATCGGAAAATACAGGTGTGGGCTCTGAGTATAGCGGGGTACAACTGTAGGATAGAATACCTGCAGGGCAAGAATAACACTTGTGCTGACTTACTATCTCGTTCGAAGGGCATACCAGGGGGGAAATTGAACGAACGGTAGAGATCGATGATAGAACTTACGAAGTAAACGCCATTAATTCCAATCATTTTGAGCCTCGGTACTTTGCATCGTACAAAAGTGAGGCTCCCCACCCCATAGAATTGGAAAAACCAGTATTACCCGGCATAGATATGATTAGGGAACAGGATGCTGATAAGGATATTGTAGAACTTAAAAATAGAATAAAAAAAGGTAGGGCCACCAAGTTAGAACAAAAAAAATACATAATAATGGATGATGTGGTGTACTATCTATCCCAGCCCGATGATGAGCCGATGTTGCGACTATACGTCCCATCGCACCTAAGAACGCGCGTCCTTGTACAATACCATAACGACAATGGTCATATGGGTACAGAAAAGACGTTCCAAGCAATTAGGCAGAAATATTTTTGGCCTTGCTTGTTGAAGGAAGTTGTTGAACACGTAAATGGATGCATCCCGTGTCAGACAAGAAATTTGCGCACACTTCGTCCGCGGATGCAGGAATCCGATCTTCCGCCGTTTCCTTTCGCAAAGATCGCGGTAGATATTTGCGGGCCCTACCCTCAGACAACGTCGGGGANACCAACTATTTTGAAAAATCTTAATTTTGTAATGGAAGAATTCGTTTGTCCATGTCTTGTAAACTACGAAACTACGTCATTGCTTATGTCCAATACCTCAGGAAAGTTTTAATCTATGAGTATAGTAATCCCAATTTATAGTTAAAATCATTAATGCATAGACTAAATCTTATTTTAATTCATGATGTTGCTATTGAAATCTGAGTTTACGAAATTTGTTAATAATTACTATAGTGCATCAACTTGTGAGTCAATTACAGAAGGTCTTTAATAGTCTAGACTTACCCCAGCGATACGAATCATCCACGAGGATGTTAGGCACAAAAGTTGTACGATTACTAGGAGCTATATTCCCATCTCATATTTCAGAAGGCACGCCTTCGGGTATCGGGAATAACTACCGCCATTCTGTTCTTTAAATCAATGAACATGTGTTGTTCTGTGAGGATGGCGTTAATTTTTCACAAACACGTCAGTAGCCGAAGACCACGGCACACAGGTACAAAAGGCCCTCGTGGTTATTATTTGTAGAACACTGAGTGGCCTGGTGCCTTTTGTCAAACAAGGCACGAATAGGAGTGAAAAAGAGACGAAAGAAGCGCACCAAACAAAGAGAATAAAAGGAACGTGTATATATACACTTCACCATATATATGACTACATATATATATACTACTTAAACTATATTATATAGATAGTAGTAAGAGAGGATTAGAGAAGTCTCGGAGCCATCAGACACGCACCCCACAACATATCACTCCATAAGTTCACATATGATATCTATACTAAATATATATAAAATAAAATAATAATACACACTTATAGCAATATATTCTCTACTACTCACATAAGCACATATCGCAACACACAACACTATACACACTTTCTCATATCAGTACTCGTTGAACTTATAAAAAAATTAATAAATAAGCAAATAAATAAACATACACACACAGCGCTCCTCACACACCGGTGCAACAGCCATATCAAACTAAAAACAGTTAATCTAACATATGACTTTTCATACAATCCTCTCATCTACCCATTCTGCTCCCTCTTTTTTTCTTCTCAACACAGTCACGCGGTGCGCACACACACGGCATACCAAGAACGGTAGGAGGGATGGTGGTTGAGGGTACGATCACGTTCCTAGAAAATCGCGTTTTCATACGATTAGCGCGGGGTGCCAGTACGGTTTCGAATAAATTATTCGGGAGATATGTGTAGCTAAGCATGCCGCGCTAGATTTTCCATTCTGAAAAATTTTAAACAAACTGATCAAGACAAGAGACGACTATCTACGGAGTGCTCGTTATAGATATATTGTCATCTGGATGAAGTATTGTTTTACTATTTTCCTTATATCAATTACAAAATAAACACAAATCAACCACACAGGAGAAAAATTACAATTATATTACCTGACAGATGAAGCTGAAGATCTAACCCTCAATTATAACAGCTGAAAATTACAAAAATCTATTCGTGCACCAGACTTATAAGGTCCATTAAAGTTTCTAGATCCAACTCCACACACTAACCAATATCAATTACACATACATATATATTTATGTATTGAAAGCATGGTAGCATTATATCTGCTACAACATCTATTACACCCACAACACAACAACAGTTTTTACAAAAATATACCCCGGGCCAATTACCCACACAACAACATGAACAATACTCTCACTAATCATTACTACATAAATATATACTTATATTTATATGATAGATATATTATGGTATAGTTGTAATACAATGCCAGTTGTCAAGCACGGGGTAGGGCATTTATTCTAGAATAAATTTAGTGCCATGTGTGGAATAATTAAGTAAGGGAACAATATTTGGGAAAAAGTTCGAGTGATCCTGAGAGGCTTCCTTCGTCTACCATCCTCACCCCAAGATTCAGAGCTATCATTATAGTTGGTTCAATTTCGATTCCTAAGGGGAAAAAAGTGAGTGAAAAGGAGAGTATGGAAAGTAAGCATCGCATGTTAAACAGGAGCAAACTGAGATTTATTCAAAAGGGAACTATATAAAGCATAGATGGTAACCTGAGCTTAAAACAAGAAATTTGTTTCGGATGGCTATTTTAATATATATAAATATATATAGCGTCGATGACGGGCGAGCAGGAAATGCATACAGCATATTTATATATATATATATATATATATTATAGCGATTGCTTACTAGCTATACATTAGCCTTAATAAGTATTATAAAGAAGGCGTTTGGTAGGCTTGATGAAGATTTTCAAATTGTTCATAATAAATTCAATTGAGCAAATCTACGCAGTTATATTATAGGAAAACATAGGAGGTAAACCCACTACCACTCATTCTAGCGCCTACGACTTTCTACCTACACACATTCCTTGCGTGTGTTTCCTCTATTAGATAACCAAATGTTTACTTTATACTTTTTCTTGTATTATGAAGCATAAATATAGTGCTTCATGGATCGAGAGATTCATGCCACAAAAGATTAAAATATATAGCACTTACACTTCAGAAGGTGAAACAACTTCCATGAACATTTACTAGTGATTGTAATTTTCTAACATAAAAAACGGTAGGTCAAACCAAGTTCATTGCTATTATTTACATTAGATGTTAAAACTAGACGTTAGTATGGTAAATGGTGTATAATGTTAGAAGTAAGAGGACAGAAACGAATAAGAAAACAAAAACTAATATCAGAAGGAGGATTGAAGAAGAGCACAGACAGAGAAGAAATCCCGGAAGCATGTGGCGTGATTTGGCATTGGGAAGAAGGATAAGGGGGCGTTTTTAAGTACTATGTGTAGGTAGAGATCGGAAGATAGAACACTGAGACTGAAAGGGTCAAAGGTTTACACCACTGAAGAAAAGTTTTAGCGCGTATCATGTGATAGTAAATACATACAGTAAAACTTGGAGATGAAATACATCCATAAACTAAGGGTAAACGTTTGATGATAGCGTGAGGGGTAATGGATCTTTCGAGGTACAGGGTAGATGCAAATATTTGGTCATTAAGGAAAATCGACTCATATTGTTTTTATTGTAGTCAGTAACTATACTACGTACGTGTAATAGATCTGAGGCATACTGTAGAAGTAATTATTAGAGGGGTACGTGAGCCAGAATATGGCGTTAAAAAATAAAGAGTGTCGAGATTGTCTAGAGAGGAAAGGGAGAAGAAAAAATAAGAGCTAGGAACAAGAGTTTTAGGGACAATTGAGGAAAAGAAGTAAGACACAACGTTGAACGGGAGGAATGAACGCCGGAAGGGAATTGAAAAGGTAAAAGACAAGAGGTATGTGGAGATGTTATGATGGGAAGCGAAGTGACGTAGGGGCGACGTAACGGAAGAGAAAAAAATCGTCTCTTTCTTTCGACTGTAGCAGGAGTCAGGGAACGGGCTCTTGTCCCTCGTGTGGGACAACAGTATGAAGTTGAGTACACAAAAGAGATAGAAAGAAGGAGATGTTAAAGAGAAAGTAGAATAAAAGAATTTATAAACGGCAGTATCCTTTTTTTCTATCTTACCTTATCTCTACTACAGAAAAAGAGTACGAGTGACAGGGAAAGATACGAAAGCAAAGATCTTGCAGAGGAGGAGAGTGACTGCAGAAGGAAGAGTGAGGGATACTGACGGAAGGAGAGGAGAAGAGGAGAGAGAGAGAGAGAGGAGAGAGAAGAGAGAGAGAAGGAAAGATCTAGGGAGAGCAGAGAGAGCAAGAGGAGAGAGAGTAGCCAGAAGGAGAAGGTCGTCAGATCAGATACGGGCGAAAGGAGAGAGGAGAGAGGAATCAGGAGAGAAAGGCAGAGAGAGAGAAGGAGAGAAGAAGGAGAGAAGAGAGAAGTATGAGAGAGGAGAGAAGGGAGAAAGAGAAGGATCGAGAAGGAGGAGAGAAGAGAAGAAGAGAATGCTACAGAGTCCGTCTGAAGCATCTCTGTAGAAAAATTACCGATGAGACTTTAAAATGAAATAGCTCTTGTGAAGTGATAGAGAGACAAGCTTCATAAGTGCATGTATGTGATAGTACTAGGGTAGAGGAGATCAGAACTGACAGTGTATACTGAATAAAGATAAACAGAGTGAAGTATGATGACAGCCGGTCTACGAGCATATAGAGTGCGTAGGATCCGGAGAGAAGGAGAAGAGAGAAGGGTAGGTAGTAGTGCCAACGAAGAAGATACACTTTGTAACTGGGTGACCATAGAAGAGAGGAGAGAGAGGAAGAGAGCCAGGATAGTATAAGGAGAGAGAGAGAGAACGCTACTATGAAACGAGAGACGAAGCAAGATGCATGTATGTGCAGAAAAAGATCATGTAGAGACAACAGATATCGTGAAATTCTAGGTATAAATTTGAATGAGATGATTCATAGATGTTTATGTCAACCAGCAACCATTGATAGAAATTCCTCGTATACTTACGCACATTAAATTTAATGAGAATAGAAGCAGCTAAGTGTAGAAATAAGGAAGTATATAAGGCACGAGATCGCGTACAAATTGAGCAAAACGTTGTTCATTATATTTGGTCTCTTAGCGTCTAGAGAGGAGTCACGAATCTGGATCTCTCAAAGTCGAGAGAGTCAAATCTCATACTCTCTCGTCATGCAATACTTTTACTCTATGCTCACGAGATCAGATTTGCCCTCTCAATCAGTCACCTCTCTCATATGTCTGACCTTACTGGTTATTGCTAAGATACAGGAGCAGATGAATGGGACTAAGAACTAAGGGGTCTTTAAGGAACATCAAACAATTGAATGAAACACGGGAAAAAAAGAGAAAACTGAAAGACAAGGTGAATATGACTAGGGATAGGCGATAGCAGAGTGTTGGATTAACGTATCGTTGGAATATGGAGAAGAGCCATAGGAAAACAGTTTCCAGCATTTGAAATGATAAAGAGCAATGCTGATGTTGTAGATTCTGAGAGAGAGAGATAGGATACATGACGCTAATTATATTGAGAAAAGGTGTTTAAGGAAATGACGAGTTAATAAGCTTTGAAAGATAGTAATATATTCTGCAGAATAGGGTGAATCTCATGACTGTACGACACTCAAGGGAAGAAGCTGAAAGGGAACAGAAAAAGACTGGATGGTTTAATGAAAAATTTTTAATTGACTAGGGATCGCAGGAATTACAGGGAAGAAAAGGAATGGTATATAGGTAGAGGAGAGATTTGAGAGTTTTATAATAGTCACTGCAGTGATAAGTGTCCCGTGGAGAGTGTAGAGTGAATTGTAAAAGAGCAGGTTAGCTAAAATGAGATGAATACTTAAGAGGGAGGAAGTAAGACGTAGGAGCGACAGGGGGATGCGTGAGTGGTGAAGTAGTTAAGGACAAGACACACGTAGAGTGGACTTCAGGAAGCAAGTGGTCTAGCTAGAATGAAGGGAGAGTTTGGTCACGTACAAAGGAGAGTGAGGGAACTGGATGGAGCCCATACCGTGACTTGTGTCACATTCAAGCCGTGCAAACAGGTTTGATAAACAGCACTTTACACTGGCAGATTTCCTGAGATAAACACTCAATATGCACGGTTTACCAAATTGTTTAAAGGTAATATAAGTAATTAAATATACGATTATCACGAACAAAGGAAATGATTTCTCTTCCAGTTTCACCAGCCAGAATAATTAGATGGAGGCCGTGGTGTAATGGTTCGAGTCGTAGTGCAGTGGTGAGTTGACTGTAGTGTGGTACTCCAACTCAGCTAAAATCAATCTGCCTGATTATCACTAGCAAAAGGGGATAGTCTCCCTTGCTGTTTGTCTGATACCGACAATAGACACTCTGCCAAATTTACTTCTTCTCATTTTATGATTAAGTAATAGGTATCAGGTGATTTTTACAATATCACAATTTTTTCCTTACGCCCCACCCTCGGTTTTGGGGTACATGTCCTGTATGCAAACTCTGCACCTAGATTACTGTCTGGATAAATTTTGTGACAATTTCTAAAAGAGCAGTTTTTGTTGAAACGGGTTTGTGCAAGTGCATCACTCTCTATAATCATCAGACATAGCTCCATGCAATTTTTTTTGTTTTCTAAATTTAAAATTACACCATGTCAATAAGGTTTAAACATTGACTGTATCCTTTGCACAGGGTAAAACTACACCCTCCCAAAAATGGATATGGACTCGTCAACCCGAGTTCAGATCTTGGACAAAGCTACGATTCACATATCGCTAATACCTTGGGAAAGGAATGAATCCAACTAGGCCCTCCAGCTATAGATAAATAACTAGAACCTTGGCTAGGCAACCAGTCTTGGAGAATGAAAACTCTGAATTCAAACCTGTTAAACTCTGCTTGGGTGGTCACTACTAGAATAGGCTCAGTTCTAATTAGTATCTATTTCACTAAAAATCTAGAATATTGTTATTTTAGGAACACAATATTATTATATTTTATTCATGAATTACTTAGTCAACATTAAAATAGAAGAATCATATCTAACAATCGGTTTAACAAATTAGATTAAAAGATCGATAAATAATTAAAATGATGCGTTTATCATCGGACAAAGGAAATGGTTTCTCTTCCTCTTTCATCAGCCAGGATAATTAGAAATATTATTGTTATTTTTTTAGGAACACAAGTATTATTATATAGATAGCCAGAAAAGTCTGACCCTTTCGGAATTTAAAGATCATTAATTAATAGGCTGTTTAACACGTAATCTTCACACAGCCAAAAGTGCACGGGGCAAGTAATAAACACCTTTCATTCATAAGAAACGATATTACAATAATGAATGGACATTTTTCGCGCCTGTCTGCACACAATTTCCTTCCATCGTTACAACTCACTTTCTATTGTTACTTTCATCCGATTCATTTCCTTTACAAACACAAAGTCGACCATCTTCCCCTGTTTCTATTTCTTCTCAAATAAACTGTAGCTTGTTTACTAACCTTCATAACATATCATGCCACAAAGCAATATGGCATTGGGAGATGAGTTAATCAAACCTTTGGAAACAGTTGGGATCTGCAAAACAACCAACAATTAGAATTATGTTTCGGAAACAACTAACTGTTTTATTGTTACTAGTAAAAATATGCACCCTCAGAACGGAAGTATTTACATTTTAATATAAGGAAATATTAGAAAGACTAACGAAAAAATAAATAAGAATACTATTTCTCTGAATGTTTGATATAAGGCTTTATGATTAGTATTATCTGTGTTATTCGGACTATTGTCCCCATCTTCATTGTTATCTGTACAATGTTTCGGCCATTATGCCCTCCGGCCTTCTTCAGGTATTTCTTGACGTAATCAGGAACCTTCTTGTCATAATCGGGAGCCATCATGGAAATTTGAACCTAACCCTTTATTCAGTCCACGGGGTTATCCTGTTCTCATTCCGCTAACCATATCTGGGTTCCCGAGTCCGAAAAGAAGGTTCCCGAGTCCGAGAAGGTTCCCGAACCCGACAAGAAATACCTGAAGAAGTATTTATTTATTAAACACAGTTTTGTTAAAAAGAAATACCTGAAGAAGTAATTATTTATTAAACCCAGTTTTGTTAAAACAAGTACTAAAATTAACCACACCATATGTTATGCAAACCTTTATTTCATAGGGATTTATAAGACACATTGCAATATTCTAAACGTACTAATAATATGGAGTATTTTGAGGCAAATCTAATTCAGATTTTTATAGAGACCTCGATAATAGATAAGATTTATTCTATGTATTCATGGTTTTGACTATAAATTAAACACTCATTGATAAACTTACACAATTCCTGAGGGATTTGTGACATGAGCAGTGACATAGTTTCAGTTACAGACAGACATACATCAAATCTTTATTATAATAAAATATCACGAGACAACATTTTAAACCACGAAGTCATTAGAAGAATATAGTTAATTTCGTAAAAATACTGATAATTATATATATATATTATATATATGTATGTGTGTGTGTGTGGTGTGTGTGTGTGTGTGTGTGTGTGTGTGGTGCGTATGTGCATGCGTATGTGTGTGTGTGTGTATCAAATAATTAGATTAATTAGAATGCAAGGAGCTATTATTAATTAGAATAAAAAAGCAATACTACTACTGCTACTATTTCCTACACCACCACGATCACCACTACTACTACTACTACTACTACTACTACTACTACTACTAATAATAATAATAATAATAAAGGTGATCCACTGGGGACTATGCAAGAAATTCAATTTTCACCATACAACCAAATGGTATATGCACAAAACTAAATCTGTCCTAGAGAATTAGACACACAAAATGCTCTGGGATTTCGAGGTACAGACGGATCACCTAATCCCGGTCAGGAGATCGGACCTAGTATTAATAGACAAGAAACGGAGAACCTGTCATCTCGTGGATTTTGCTGTCCCAGCTGATCACCGAGTGAAAATGAAGAAAAGCGAAAAGATAGACAAATACTTGGACCTTGCCAGAGAACTGAAGAAGTTGTGAAACATGAAGGTGAAAGTCATACCAATTGTAATTGGTGCCCTTGGAACGATCCCCAAAGCACTGGAAAAGAATTTGGCTGAACTAGAAATCAGAGGAAGAATCGAGACCATCCAAACTACGGCACTGTTGGGATCGGCTAGAATACCAGAAGAGTCCTGGAGACCTGAGGAGACTTGCTGTCACTCAGCCTCCAGTGAACCACCAGCTACGGCAGGTGTGAAAAAAATGATAATAATCCCACATACCAGAATGGTCAGTTGAGTTTTATATAAAATCCAAATGAATTAAAACTTATTTATTTTATTTATCATTTGTTTTCCTTTTTTTTGATTGCTAATTTTATATTATTGTATTTTTCACTTTTTTCGGTGATTATAAATTTAGCATCTTTGTTGAAGTCGTAGCCGGTTGAGCGGAAGTGTTTTTCTAAGGGTATTAATTTGCTGTATCTTGGTTTTTAGTAATAATAGATCTAAGTAAAACGGTGAGTGAAAAATTAATGGCATTTTGTTTAGTACAGAAATAATTACCAACACAGGAACATGAATTATACATTAAAATGAAGCTGGTCTTCTGTGGATCACATACCTACTTCGCCGTTTCTCTTAATAGCAATGTTCCACCTTCGAATTAGAGCATGTATCCCTACTCCGTAAAATTCTGTTGACTGTTCTTTAACTCATTTCTTCCCTACAGATTCCACTTCCTCGTCACTGGAATAATGTTTGCCTCTGAAACCCTCTTTCATAGGGCAGAAGAGAGGCAAATATTATTCCAGTAACAAGGAAGTAAAATCTTGTACATCTATATAAAGGACAGATATATGTATGTGAGTATTGTAGTAAAAAGAGAACCAGTGCTTTAGACTTTTGAAAGCTTTATTTTACTTTACTCTGACTACGACGTAGTCAGAGGGTTGCTTTTATACAGACAGATATTCAAGGGGAGGTAATTACGTTGGATTTATTAGTACAAGTATGCAGTCGGCGAAGATAACTTGACTAAGATAACGTCTGTTTCCATAGACTGATTTACATTCGATCATTTACATTATCAAATTTTTTTGTTTTATTTTGTTTTTTTGCCGTTTCTTATAAAGATGTTGTTTTTAGCTTTTTATCTTCAAACAATAATTTCGCGGTATTTTTTTTTAGGAGGGGGTAAAAAATGTAAAAATATTTTTTGACTTTTCGCATTAAGATGTTATTTTTAGGTTTTTATTTTAAACGCTATTTTCCTAGAATTTTTTTTTTTTTTTGGGGGGGGGACTTGGGGAGAACTGTTCTCGTTTTGTATCAAGTTGTTCTTTATTAGTCATATAGAAATCCGATCTCCCTGACAAGCTAAAGAGACAATTCTTCCAGGCTGTGGTTATATCGGTACTGCTGTATGGCTGTACCACCTGAACCCTAACGAAGCGCCTTGAGAATAAGCTAGATGGGAGCTGCACAAGAATGCTGCGAGCGGCCTGAACAAATTGTGGAAGCAGCACCACACAAAGAAGCAACTGTATGGCCACCCCCCCCCCCCCCATCTCACAAACCATACGAGTAAGACGGGCTAGGCATGCAGGACACTGCTGGAGATACAAGAATGAGCACGTAAGCGACGTACTACTGTGGAAGCCAGCAGCACATGGACACGCTAATGTGGGCCGCCCAGCCAGGACCTACATTGATCACCTATGTGAGGAATGCTGGCTGATGCGCGGAGGAGCTCCCAGAGTCGATGAAGGATAGAGAAGGCTGGCGAGAGAACGTCATGGATATCCGTGCTAATTGCGTGACCTGATGATGATGGTGATGTTCTTATCATTAAAGTTTTGTTAAACGATACTTTTGTACTATTTAGGAGTGTCGTTTCTTAGATATCGCTTTAATTATTCAGTATTTTAAACTATACTTTTGTACTGTTTTTTTTTTGGGGGGGGGGTAGGACGTTTCGTAAATGTTACTTTTATCAAGGAGCACGTTGTTCAAATGTGCCGAGGTCTTTATTTAAATTTTAAGATAAAAAAATCTAGTCAAGATTCTATCTGAACAGATGGATTTGGTTGGAATCCTGTACGCCATATCTTTGTACTCTGAGCCACAAATGTATTAATCAGTCGCTGTATCTTATCCAAGAGGCAAACCAGTCTTGACTTTGTTGGGAGAGTTTCAGAGATCTAAAATACCTCCCGATAATCCTCTCTCTTACCACACTCTACAATCCCCGCTCTCTCCCTCCCTCCCTCTTCATTTTCTTTCTCTTTTCCCCCTCATCTCTCTCCCTCTCTCTACACTTTCTTTCTCCCTCTCTCTACACTTTTTCTCTCTCTCTCTCTCTACACGTTCTTTCTCTCTCCCCCTCTCTCTGTCTCTGTACACTTTATTTCTCTCTCTGTACACACAACACTCTCTTCTCTCTGTACATTTCTCTCTCTCTCTCCCCTCTCTCTCCCTCTCTCTTTCTCTCCTCTCCCCTCTCTCTCCACTTTATTTCTCTCTCTCCATCTCTCTCTCCCTCTCTCTCCACTTTCTTTCTCTTCTCTCTCTCTCTCTTTCTCTCTCTCTATATATATATACACTTTCTCTCTCTCTCCCCTCTCTCTCTGTCTCTGTACACTTTCTTTCTTCCCTCTCTTACGACACTCTCTCTCTCTCTGGACACTTTCTTTTCTCTCCTCTCTCCCTCTCTCTCTACACTTTATTTCTTTCCCCTCTCTCTCCCTCTCTCTCTTTCCACTTTTCTCTCTCTCTCCACTTTCTTTCTCTCTCTCCCTCTCTCTCCTCTCTCTACACTTTCTTTTCTCTCTCTCTCTATGCACACACACACACACAAGCACACAACACACACACTCTCTCTCTCTCTCTCTCTCTCTCTCTCTCTCATTCTTTACACTTTCTTACGCCCCTCCTCTACCCTACATTTGAGAATTCAAAGAATTATTTGCTAAGGTAAGCAGGTTATTTTTCGAAGACTTTATTTCGACATGTCTCCAGGCTCTGAAGTTAGAAAAGAACTTCTATATTGGATTTATCGATTTTTTCCATTAAAATCAGGTCTACGTGTGATTTTACATTGGTTATTTGATTTAAAGAATCAAATAGAAGAAAGTGATTATCTGTGCCTGTGAGAATACGCAAGTGTCGGTTGAAGAGAGCTCTAGTGCGCATGTGTCCCTGTGCGGGAGCTACTGTTATGTGGACGTGACTATGTGTTGATACACTAGTACCTACCTTCGTGTGTTATACTTTAACACACCCGATCCGGAGAAGCTTCGTAGATTGGGAGATAGCATTAGGAGGGTTTAGGTAGGGGGATGTGTGTCATCGTCTCAGCTAAATGATAGAACATTTTGTTTTTATTGTGGAGAAATAAAGGGAAGAAAAAGGACATGGTACATATTAGAAAAATATATAAGAAAGAAAGACAGAAAGAAAGAAAGAAAGAAAAAGAAAGTCAGAGAGAGAGAGAGAGAGAGAGAGAGAGAGAGAGAGAGAGAGGGTGAAAGATAGAGGAATGGGAGAAAGATAGAGAGATAGATGGAAATATAGATAGATAGATAGATAGATAAGACAGAGAGAGCGAAATCAATAACGCTAATTTGTTTCAATGGAATGGAATGAAAAGATGAAAAAAAAAAATATAATATATATATAGATATATAGAGAGAGAGAGAGAGAGAGAGAGAGAGAGAAATCAAGATTATAATACTTTTTACACAGCTTAGCTCAGTCGGTAGAGTGTCCGGCTAGTAACCTGGTTCGATTCCGTCCTTCGCCAACTCAGCGTATGCGTAGTAAATGGATATGTGCAGTACAGTGTGGAGTTGGTGGTAGGAGTAGCGCTTAGCCTCAGACGCCCAAAAATATACTTGGTCTAGAGCTAGAGAAAAGGGGATAGACTCCCTCGCTGTCGGGCTGATACTAACATTAGACAACCTTTACTTACTTACTTACTTACTTATTACATATTGAATTAACTATCAATAGCACTTAAGTATACATATCAATCATTGGAATTGTTTAATTATCATATTGTGGTATATTCACAGGTACCCCTAGTTTGAATGAATTTTGGAAAGCGTTGTATCGTAATTATTAATCATGGGGGATTAAAAAGAAAACGGTAATCGGATTTCAGGAGAATGAGAAGAAAAAGAAATAAGAACAAAGATTAAGTTTTGGAAGGGTAAACACGCAGCAGGTGGGGGGGGGGGGCAATTGACTAGCAAGGAACTAGATTTAAAAATAAAAACAGAAGTTCCGATTTTTGGACCGGAAGTGGAAGTGGGTGACCCTCCCACCAAGAAGAGAAAACTCGGCCTTTTCGGGTAGGCCTTAGTTAGGGACAGACCCGAGTTTCCCGCGTTGTTTTTCGCATAGTAGTACCGAACATGATTTACGATAGAATAATTCGACCTTACCCCTCTCTCCTCTCTCTCTCTCTCTCTCTCTCTCTCTCTCTCTCTGAACCCACGAGCCTATAAATAAATAAACAGCCCCTTGTGACTATACGATTTGCGTATGTTGTTCCTGAACTAACGACAACTATTACTACAACGACTAAGTCGACCGGATGACCCTATACTACAGCGTTTGGTAAAGTATTATATAGAAAGATTGTCGGGTTGGCATTTTAATGTGGGGTAGGTATTCAGTTAACAAGGTCGCAAGGAGCATCCAGTGAGGACCAAATTCGGTATTCAGTAGTAATGGATCCACGAGACTGGCTTGCTAATCATTACACCATGACGAGACGTTCTTATTTTACCCAACCCGGTCGCCACGGGTAGGATGTGACACAAGGTCTCAAGTATGGAGCATCCAACGATGATCTGCCTCGGTATTCAGTAGTAATGGATCCGCGAGATTAACTTGCTAACCATTACACCACAATGGGACGACATTTTATTTATCCAACCCGTTTACCTCGGGTAGGATGCGACACAAGGTCGCAAGTATGAAGCATCAAGCGGGGATCGAACTCGGGAAAACAGTAGTAATGGATTTGCAAAACTAACTTGCTAACCATTACAAGATCGAAAGTATGCGGCATCCAGCGAGGATCGAACGCGTAATTCAGTAGTAACAGATCTGCGAGACTAGCATGATAACCGTTACGCTACGATGGGATGACCAATGCTTGAACGTGGAATAAATGTTAGTAAGCATACCTTGATAAATATATCTGAATATTTAACAAGGCAAAATTTTCTTAGAAATCATTTCTAATGGAACGTACATTGAATACATTAAAAAAACCAAAACATTTTTAATCACGTACAACCGCTCCGGATCAGAGTGGACCGTGAGTAACGGCAATAATGTGGTACTCTCCACTCCCCAAAGGTCCCGAACTGGAACCTCACCACTAGATGCTGTTTAACGTCATTACCAGGACACACAGATTTTTCAGCTTATTTATGATCATATATATATATATATATATATATATATATTTTTTTTTTTTTTTGAAGGCGTAATAATGCACATTTATGTTTAAAAAAACATTTTTTTCTTTTTTTTTTTTTTGAGTCCTTAATATTTTCAGGCAAATGCCATCTTCAGAGGATCGAAACATTTTTTTTTAAATTTTCATCTGTATTTGATAAACTCAACTGTGTTGTTAATCCGTTGAATGTTTACGTAAATGCGAAAATTTTTTTTTTTTTTTTTTTGGCAAAGATGTAGTTATGCTCGGCAAATTCCGTTAAAATCCGTGCGGCGTTCGTGTTTCGCGGGATGTTTTGAAAATCATTTCATATATAATTTTTTTTTTTTTAATACTATAAAGGCCTGCTCGGGATATTGAAATAAAGATTTTTTTAGATCATTTTTTATAGTGAGTTTGAAGCATTAATTAAAATGTAATAATATTTTTGAAGGCGTAATAATGCACATTTATGTTTAAAAAACATATTTATTTCTTTTTTTTCTTTTTTTTTTTTTTTGAGTCCTTAATATTTTCAGGCAATACATTTTAATTAATGCTTCGAACTCACTATAAAAAATGATCTAAAAAAATCTTTATTTCATATCCCCGAGCAGGGCCTCATTATTTTATAGTATTAAAAAAAAAAAAATTATATATGAAATGATTTTCAAAACATCCCGCGAAACACGAACGCCGCACGGATTTTAACGGAATTTGCCGAGCATAACTACATCTTTGCCAAAAAAAAAAAAAAAATTTCGCATTTACGGTAAACATTCAACGGATTAACAACACAGTTGATTTATCAAATACAGATGAAAATTTAAAAAAAAATGTTTCGATCCTCTGAAGATAGGCATTTGCCTGAAAATATTAAGGACTCAAAAAAGAAAAAAAAAGAAAAAAAGAAAAAATATGTTTTTTAAACATAAATGTGCATTATTACGCCTTAAAATATATTATTACATTTTAATTAATGCTTCGAACTCACTATAAAAAAATGATCTAAAAAAAATATATATATATATATATATATATGAATTTCCCCGTTTTCTTTTATCAGAGAGATCAGATTTTCATATGGTCGATCGATAACCTGTCAATAGCAGTCCATGCTTTACTAATGCCGGTGTTAACATCCCTTTCAGTAGATGAGATATTGCCACTGAGGTATACGAATTAGTCTACTAATTTCAGACGGTTGCCTTTTAATGAGAAGATATCAGCATCTTGATTAAACCATATGAACACTGTTTAATCTGAATTCCCGTAAAGACCAATGCTCTTGCTGACTGTTCCACACTGTGTTGCAGACAGTCAGTTTATATTGGTGCTATTTTGGTTCCTACAGCGGTTCCTAGTGTTTGAGAGTAGTTTTGTCAAATTGGAAATCCCTTCATATATATATATATATATATAAGATTTGATAATTTGCTTTAGAAGCATTGTTGAGTAAAGTATATTATTGTTTATATATTTTTTTGCTTGAAGGCAATTACAATGCGTATATCGTATAAAACTCGATAATCATTGAAAATAATCATGACAAGCGAACTCGACAAATATTGCGCCCCACGTAGAACATCGTATACATCGCTGATGAGACTTAATAAAGTTGAAACAGCTGTACGATGTTCTACGTAGGGTGCAATATTTGCCGAGTTCGCTTGTCATGATTATTTTCAATAATTATCGAATTTTATACGATATACGCATTGTAATTGCCTTCAAGCAAAAGAAATATCTATTAATAATGGAGATTCGCTTCCGGTTTTTGTCTGTAACAAAAATTACGTCACTGTTTACGTCACATTACCCAAAATCGTCATAACATAGAATAAATACACTCAAAATTTGAACATGCAATATTAGACAGTCCTCATTGTTTTTTAAAACAAGTTTTAATAAATACATGACTGGTATTATATATGTATATATTGTTTGTTTTATTTTAATACATATTTAAAGTTTATATTTCAAATTGTTTTATTTTTTAATCTTTAATGAATTTGATGATTTTACTTACTTAGGGTACAAACTCGCTGACATTGAAATTTTTACTTCCACCCCTCAGGCAATAAGTTTCAAAAATCTATTTTTACATCGCCCGGGGGTTTTTTTGTACTAGTAATAATAATAATAATATATATATATATATATATATATATATATATATATATATATATATATATATGTGTGTGTGTGTGTGTGTGTGTGTGTGTGTGTGTCTGTGGTTGAGAATAGAGGAAAGTGTGGATATAACAACACAGACAGTGGAATTCAGTTGATATTTCGCCTCATTGTATGAAGCTTTTTCGAAACTTTATTGACATAAGTACTGGTATATTCTGCTTTTATAGTGAAAGGCGTAAATGAGTGAGGAGTGAGAGATCGAGTGGGGTAGGTGTTTAAGGCACGGGGCTTCTATTTTATGGGTCAGTCGGTTGACTTTAGAAGTGAAATTGATCTTTGGAGTGTGGGTCAGATGTGTTGATGTCAGATGTGTATCAGAAATTCGAGGTAGGTCAGTATAAGGTTCATACAATGAGGCAAAATATCAACTGAATTCAACTGTGTGTTTCTTATATTCTCAACCACATTTTCCCGGATTTATTCAAATCCTTTACTACTCATATATATGTATATATTTGACTTTTATCTCCGATCACAAACACCACGGATTAAACGGGCTCTGAAGATCATTTTTGTAAAATCGAAATATTGATCAATATCAGCTATGATTATGTTATAAATTGTTTTCTCTTTAACAGCATTGTGATGTTTTCATTCCACCTTTTCATACGCATACTGTCGGATTCTTTTCCTTTCTTTTAAGTTATATATATATATATATATATATATATATATATATATATATAGTTGTTAACTGTCAACTTCTGCACGAGTAATACCATTTCCTGTTCTTTTTTTCATACTACCAGTAGCATTTGACACTATATCCTTATGTTTTCTCAGATGACTCTAGGCCGGGAGAACTGACGGTAGGTGTTGTGCTCTACCTCAGAGGCCAAAACTAGATTCTTGGTCTAGCGTTAGTGAAAAGGGGATATACTCCCTCACTGTCTAGCTGATACGACTTTACATTCGTACAAAGAAGCTGTCAGGAGTTTGAACAACGAACGAAAACTGAAACTTCAGCCTAAATTCTAGACTTTTTTAGTCTTAAAACTTCCATGTTCCACAGCTTCTTGGTCGCGACACCCATGTAGTTTTCTTGCAGACACGCCTCTTCGTCCATTTAACTTGTTTCCCATTATTCATAGGTTACACACAAGCAATTCCTATGTTTATCATTAGCCATGGGTTACACTCACGCAATTTCTATTTACTCTTGGGCATGGGTTAAACCCACGCAATTTCTGTGTTTATCATTGCTCATTGGTTACACCCCACAATTCCTGTGTTTATGGGACGGGTATCACACCCACGCAATTCCTGTTGTCTGGTAGCACTTTTTTGATTTTATCCACAACCGGATGTATCTGTCAACTTCATCCATTGGGGTCACCGCCGGTCAAGGCAATATATTACATCTGAACATCTGCGATAAGTCAGTGAGGTTAGTACTTCTATCAATACAAGATATCAGCACTGCTTGCAGCGAACGATATTCATTTTGTAAATTTAACATGATTTAGTTTTCTTAAACCGGAAAGGTAAAACAAAGATACATTCATCATTTACAGTCAGCTTTGTATTAATTATGCATTAACCATTGTTTTGTTTATCTTTGAAGTTTGGAAAATAATTAAAATCAATAAGTTTACCTGTTAGACTCTTGTGACAACTGATATATCAACCTTTGTGCATAAATCGGGCAAGCATGATTTTCTGTTAACGACGCTGGTATTATGGAAATGATAAAAAGATTTGATTTAAATTAAACACAACAAAGGAAGCATAGATATCAAATCAAACACAATAAAAGAAAATCACAAAATTGATGCCCCAATAGATTAAAAGACTCTCTTTTAAATCCCACACAAAGAAAACCAGCCTCTACGTCACTTAAACAAAACTAGAATCAAGTGTTTGATTTATCGGTATTGATTTTATGTCTTCACTGGCCTGATTATATATATATATATATATATATATATATATATATATATTGTTTATATTTTTTAAGGCAATTACAATCCGTATATCGTATAAAATTCGATAATTATTAAAAATAATCATGACAAGCAAACCTGGTGAATAACGTGCGCGACATGGAACACCGTACAGCTATTCCAACTTTATTAAGTCTCATCGGCGGTGTATACGCCGGGTTTGCTTGTCATAACTATTTTCAATAATTATCGAATTTTATACGATATACACATTGTAATTGCCTTCAAAAATATAAATAATAATATACTTTACATAACAATGCTTCAAAAAGACAAATTATCAAATTAATTATTTCTTACGCCTGGGCATAGGCCTAATTTGCGATTCCCTCAACGCTCACTGTACTATGTATAGTAGTGGAGTGTTTATCACTGACAGGTTGATTCGGCATGTATCGTGTGCTACGAGCAAGTGGCCCATAGGTAGAGTTTCTGACTCTGCGTACTGGGTTCCCGGATTCGATCTCTGCCGGAGAGAGATCGTAGTTATACACTCCTGATGAGATTTAATAAAGTTGAAACAGCTGTACGGTGTTCCCCGTCGCACATGTTATTCGCCGGGTTTGCTGGTCAGGATCATTTTCAATAATTATCGAATTTTATACGATATTCGCATTGTAATTGCCTTCAAAAATATAAATAATAATATACTTTACATAACAATGCTTAAATGCTTTTTGTTGATCAGTTTGTTTAAAATGTTTCGAATGGAAATTAGCGCTCTTAGAATAATTCGAAAATTATGAAAAGCTGGGATAAACGGTTTTGAAGAATGAAGTCGAAAATTCATTTACGTTTGTGTGTGTGTGTGTGTGTGTGTGGGTGTGTGTGTAAGAGAGAGAGAGAGAGAGAGAGAGAGGGAGAGAGAGAGAGAGAGCGTGTATGGAAATGTGAGTAGATTAATCGTTTTCATTTGGGTGTCTGTGTGACTGTGTGTGTAAGTGAGCGGGTGTGTGTGTGTGTATGTACGTTGATTTATTTGTTTATCTATTTATTTGTTTTTATTTTAAGTACGTGAACGAGAAAGTGTGTGTATGTGCACGTGTGTGTGTGTGTGTATGTAAAATTTATTAGTTAAAGTTGTAATTATTATTTTGTTTTTATTATTTTAATTGTTTGTATATTTATTATTTATTTAATATACATATATATATATACTTACATACATATACTTACATACGTATATATATATATATATATATATATATATATATATATATATATATATATATATGTGCATACACATATATAATACATAAGTGGTTATTTTATTATAAATCTACCCCCTGGAAAAGTGAGTGTGTGTGTGTGAAAAAAGAAAATGTAAAGAAATATAGTGTCAATGTGATGAAATATTAAATGTTGTTGTACTACAGTATTGTAGTTACTATGATGATGATATTTATAGTAGTATTGCTGAAATGATTTGTGGGAGAGGGAGTGTGTGTGGGGAATTTTTGGGAAATTTATATATATATATGAGAAAGATTAAAAAATTATCTGCAATCTTGTATTATGGAAGCTGAGTTCATCATGGATGATTTAATAAGAAGATAAATGTATAATCTGAAGAGAACAATCTACGTTATTAATGGTAACCCCAATATCAATCAGTGGTGGATGTTAACGAGTGTTCTGCTCCATCTTCGTGCGTCATAACTTTTAAACTTCTATATCCATTCATACACACTTCTACGCGCTAATGCCCTGTCCTCGTACTGTGGTAAAAGTGTCCAATAAATTCCAGCCTCTGACACTCCTTCTGATCAAAGACATCTGGTCACATTCAGTGTGTATACTGCTACTGGAGCGGTCATGTTTTCACTGTAAAGACAACAAGCTAAATGGAGCGATCAGGCTCAAATTTCTATCGCGTCACCACAACAGGACCTACTATAAGCTCACATGCGAGGTGTGACAATCATCATCATCATCATCATGTCGTGCTAGTAGCACAGAAATCCATGAAAATCTCTCGCCAACCTTCCCTATTATCTATTGCTCACTGGAGGTTCTCTGCACTGCATTCAGTATCTGAGCATAGCTGGCATCTTCATGTGCTGTTCTCCATACAATAATAAAGATATGTTATAGCGAATGGACGGATACTTTTTTGACTGTCCCCCGTTTTTATATAATTTGCTAGTATAACGGGTTCGACGGCGATATGTGAACTGTCCGGCTTCGAGGTAGAAGCCTGCTTATATTAGTTCTCTCCTATGCCTTTCGCTTGGTTGAGTCTACTATTGCCGGTGACTGTCCAAAGGCGTCCCCATCCAATATCTGTTCCATCGTACTACTCTACAGCAAGCAATCATTTTTCAAAAATAGGTCTCGTTCGAAAGCATAGAGATTTTTTTCTCAAAAAAGAAAAAAAAACGTTTATATCGGCTTGGATTTCTTATATTTGGTTAAATCTTATATGCAAAAAATATTCGACATTTTTTTTTTCTAGAGTGTTTTCTACCATCATCTAGATATTTTTTAAAGAGGAGAATTAAGATGATATTTTCCGTTAATATCCAGTGAAAGGTCAGTATTCTTTGATATCGAAGAAGCTATTTGTCCAGAGTCTAAGAAGACTTTGAGTGTTTTTTTCGGTGGGGTGGGGGGCGTTTCTTATATTTCTGGCTTTACTTCACAATACACATTTTTACAAAATGTATCTTTACATTACGCCGCACATGGTCCGTCTACATACACGCATACATGTATATGCATATATGTATATATACACTTGCACGCACACACACACACACACACACACACATATATATATATATATATATATATATATAATATATATATACTAAAAATTAAATCGTCCTATAATCTGTTCCGTAGCAAGACACTCCAGTCGGTTAGTCCCTTAAAATACACTGACTACACCTCTGCAGAGGGGTTAGCCCTCCCGCCCCGCACACAATGTGGCCACCTGTTGGCTGTGGGTAGCGACCCGGGATGCTTAAGGATGGAATCCCGGTGATAGACCAGACCATGACAATGTAACTCTTGGATCCTATTTATGCTTGACGGAGAGGACCCTTCCGATCAATCGGCTGGTCATATAAAGCCCTAGCACCTATATGATTATTCCAACCCTACTGTTCTTATTACAAACCCCAATCCTTTTTATCATACATTTACGAAAAGGTGGTGGGTGAGGGTCTTAATGCCCTGAGTATGATGTTAAAATATATCTGATGGTGAAGTTCTAATTCTGGAGTTCTGGGGTATGTGGAGTACTCCTCGTCGCCATTACTTCCAGGTCAACTATAACCTGGAGTGACAGTTCCTCTTAAGTTTCCATCTATGGGTTGAATAGAAAAATGTGAATTTAAATGTTTAAAAATATTGAGTACCCATCAAGAATGAATAAACAAAAACATCTTCAGCATAAATATCCTTTAAGACCATCTATTAATCTGTATAAAAACTACTTAGCTCCGAAATAAAAATTAGCCAATGAGATTAGTGATTTTATCTGCCATTTTAATATCAGCCAATCGGAAAAAGTACAAAATCTCAAAATTTGTAGAATATGTCGATAAATAGAAGAATTTGGAAGATTGACAAGCCATAATTACAAAAAATGATCTGCGAAAAACTTGTTTTTAGACTAAAAAAAAAAGCTAAGTAGTTTTTATACATATTTTACTCATTTAAAACTTAATTAATTAATTATGTAACCAAGCAACCTATGTGCGAAAAGTAACTGTACTCTTTTTGTGATTTTATCTTAATCAATACGGAAAAATTATTGAGCTATCTTTACATCCGACAGAACTGAACGAAAATCGCTTTGGGACTCTGGCCTAAGAGAAGGATTTTAATTTATAGTTATCTTCGTTATATGGAGAATTTGTTACGTGTAATACAGACCACACACAAATATGATTCAGATCTATATTGGCCTGAAAATATATTCATTATTAAATTATTACATGACTAGAAGCGGCTACCCAGCATCATCTGGGTAGAAGGGAGATTTTTAAAAAATTTACTCTCATAGATCCATTATTATTGAATCGTGAGTTGGTTTCCAACAGGGTGTCCCATTGAAATCCCCACATAAAAAGATATTGTGCTGATCCAGCCACTCTGAAAATAAAACTTAATGACTACTATTAACAATATTAAATACAAAAAAAATTACATGATGTTATCATTTAAATTTTATTTTTTTAATTATCTTCACGAATATAAATCACATTTGTATTACTTTTTCTCAAAATCCGAGCTCTGGTGATCTTTAATGTGTATATATATTTACTCTATTGTCAATTGCTTTATTTTCGAAGTTTCCTCCGGACATACATATACACACAACTGCCCTTTATATATGTATAGATTATGGAAGCGTGTGGTGTAATGGTTAAAGTTATGGGAAATGGACTCGTCGCCCCGAGTTAAAATTCTGGATGTGGTAATAGCATTTCAGTTAGCGCTAATTCCCCTTGGAAAGGTATGAATCCTACTCTCCCTCCAGCTATGGATAAATAGTAGGACAGACTGGGCTTTTTAACCTTGGTTAGGCAACCGGTCTAGGAGAAGGAAAACTCTGAATTCAAACCTGTTGAACTGCGCTTAAGAAATTGAGACTGTGTCACATCCTGCTTGTGCGGAGGGGTTGGTAAATATATATATATATGTATAGATTTCCCGTAAAACCAACCAACTAACCAACCAACCGTAGCACACTTTGTAATAGAGGATATAATTTTCCAGATATAGCAGTATCAACTATTTTTATCTGCGTTATTCGGACTATTGTCCTCATCATTGTTATCTGCACAACGTTTCGGCCAATATGCCCTCCGGCCTTCTTCAGAAAGCTGGAGGGCATATCGACCGAAACGTTGTACAGATAACAATGAAGATGAGGACAATAGTCCGAATAACGCAGATAATATTAATCATCAAGCCTCATCTCAAACATTCAGAGGAATATCAATTATTTATCTTATTCAAGTATACTTTTATCATGTTCTAATATCATGGGTACTAATTTCTTTTAAAGGCTTTCTATTTCCTATCGTTGTAGGATATGGATAGTGCGAAACGAGTTCAAATCCTGTACGAAGCCCTTTGCATTTTACATAGTACTAATACCCTTGGGAAAGGTTTGCATTCAACTATTCTCGTCCAGCCATGAATAAATAGTTGGCCAGATTGGGCTCTTGGCCAGGTAACCCGTCAAGGAGAAGGAACATTCTAATTTCAAACCTGTTAAACTCCCGCTTAAAATGACCTTGCGTAACATCCTGCTCGTGTTGAGAGGATTAGTAAATATATACTTTAGGGTCCAATGGCTTTTGAATCGGTTAGTAAGGTAAAATTAATCGTGTGTTCCTAGGAAGTTGCCTCAAGGCAGAGCCTGTCTCCTAATCTAAAAGGAGCAAGACCGGATATACTACCCGGTGCCCGAGGTATCCCAAAAGGGGAATGCCAAAGGGATTGCACACTTTTGTACTGGCCATCGGAGGAGCTTCGGTTTGTGTGTGGCTCCATACGTTAAAAAAGACCTTGTGTTATGCCCGTCTGGTGGGAGGCCACGGAAATCAATAATCTAGGACAGATTTGACATCACTGCAGTATAATCAATTTCAGTTAAATCATTAAACTAAAAGTTTAAACTTTACATATTATTGCAAATATACCGTGAAATAGTCAATACTAGCAGAACCTGTGGATATACCACAGTATGATAATTTAATTATTACAACGTCTGATATGTTTACTTAAGAGCTATTTCAAAATATTTCAATATATAAAAAGTATAATAATCTTGATTCAACTTTCACCCATTCTTTATTTTCTTTCTTTCCTTCTTCTTATCTTTTCATTATGTTCTATTGAAACAGCTTAGCGTTATCGCTTCCACACGATCACCCCCTCGCTCTATCTTTCCTCTACACTCTTTCTTTCTTTCGTTCGTATAATATTTTTTCTGTGTAAGTAAAAAGTAAAGACGTCAGCCAGACAGCGAGGGAGTCTATCCCCTTTTCAAAAGAGCTAGACCAAGGAGATTATTTTTGGTGACTGTGACGGCGGGC
The DNA here is from genome assembly GCA_023376005.1 of Doryteuthis pealeii. NCBI lineage: Eukaryota > Metazoa > Mollusca > Cephalopoda > Myopsida > Loliginidae > Doryteuthis > Doryteuthis pealeii. The sequence continues at coordinate 62,701,384 of CM042156.1, forward strand.
CTCACCTACCATCAGCTACTCACTTTACCGCACATATCCCTATGCTACTCATACGCTAAGTTGGTGAGGGCCGGTATCAAATCAGGAACCTTGCGGTTCCTAGTCAGGTCCTTTTTCTTTCTTTTCTTTATTTCTAATAAAACGAAATGGTCCATTAGTTAACTGAGGTGACGAAACCCATAAGCAATAAGAATTCGGTGGATAAGCAAAACCAGATAATCTCATTTTTAACCATAGAGTGTTACAAAATGATGACGGTCGTACTTTTATGGAACATGAGTATTAATATAGAGATGGCCGTTTTAAGTTGACAGTAAAATTCAATGTGTCCTCTAATCATGAAAAGGATCCCCACCCCCCTGAAGATTTTGTGAACATGGTGAAAGTGTTTATTTTGAGTGGCCTTTATTAGCGCGTCATGTTTCTGTGACGTTTTGTTTACCCGTCCTTAATACTACCACATTCTTATTTGATATCTAATGAGCCAGTCTTTAGTGATGCGGATGTACACGGTGCGATTGTATCTATAGCCGACAGCTACGCCTGGTTTGTTTGTTTGTGTGTGTCTAAGATTTCCGAGTGTAGCAAACACATTGTGTGTGTCCATGTGTTTGAGACTTGTTCGGATATGTGGATCACTGTTAGGATAAAGTAATTCCTTTATACACCCCCCGTCCCCTTGTTTCTTGATTATATTTGAATACGAGCCGATATACTTTTTTTTATTTTTTATACTAATTTTTTATTCATTTTTTTTAACATGTCTTGAAATACAACGACGTAACACATCCACACTATTGAATAATTCGCGGGTTTTTTTTTCTTGTTTTTTTTTTTGTTTTAATTTCGATATTTATTTTTTCGTTCATTCATTTTTTAATTTGTTTTATCTATTTATTTATTTTTTATTTTTACAATTGACATTTACACAAGTTCGGGGCATGTTCTCTTGCTTTGAGCTTTAATTAACTCAACGTTCTGCTACTTCTATTTCATCCTCGTCTATTTTTTTTTTTTTTTTTTTTTTTTTTTTACATGAAACACTGGAAAATTGCCGTCAGAGATTTTATTAATCACCCCCCCCAAAAAAAAAGTATAACATTTTACTATACAACCCGCATCTCCACATCCCTCCCCCCTCATAGACACCTTGAATCTTTCAGCTAATTCTCTTAATTTCAGAGTTATTGTTTTTACCGCCGCCATTACCCGAAGATTTGGTGTAAAATTACTTTTTTTTAATTTTATGGGAGGAAGGTGCAATAAAAAAAATTATTTCACTGTATCTTCCAATCTTCCATCAGATTCTTGACGATAAGACACAAGCTGCGTATTTCTATGCCTGCATTGTTATTACGTAGAGTTGACCAAATGCTTAACGACACGGTAACAGTAATCGGTGAGACGGGTTCAAATTCAAATGAATTTACGTTCAGTTGGCATTAATCCCCTTTGGGTGAAAGCGTGAATCCACCGTTCACAATAGGTCAGGTCAAGTTAGTGATATTATATAATCGAATACAGCTATATAACCTACGAAGAGAAAATTCGCGTGGCATAGTGGCTAACGTCCAGGACCGTGACATCTTAGTAAGCGAGTTCGAATTCCTGTATTGTGTTCATTTTCGGAATACTATCATTGAGAAACTATGTGTTAAATAGTACCTCTGTTGTTCTTCTAGGAGAATGAATCTGGCATTAGATAAACCACGACGGTTAATATGCCTTTAAACAAAGAAACCAAAATTACGAATGTATGTGTGTATGTATGTATGTATGTATTATGTATGTATGTATGTATTAATCTATCTATCTAAAGCAGCTTCTATCTATTTATCTATCTATTTATGAGAGTGCGCAGTGTGTTGAGATGGCGAGAGCCGACAATTTTTGGGAGAATATGAGCTTAATTGAAGTCATACCTAATTTGAAAATTAATTAGCTGATAATTAATGAATTAGGCGAATATATCTGTTCAAATGTAAGGCGTAAACAAATCGAGAGAAAGTCAATCTCTGTATGTACATTTCGGCCTATTATGCCTCATCAGCAGAGTTATAGACAAGGAAGCTATCTATTTATCTATCAATCTAAATCAGCTATATATCTATCGATCTATCTATCTAACAGCTATCTATCTATTTCAATCCGCTTCTGTCTGTCTATCTATCAATCACAATCAACTTCTATCTAGCTATATATCTATCTATATACATCAGCTATCTATCTATCTATCTATCTATCTATCTAAATCAGCTATCTATCTATTTATCTCAACCTGCATCAATCTATCTATCAATCACAATCAGCTTCTATCTATCTATCTATCTATTTATTATCTATCTATTTGAGGAGTGTCCGTGGCATAGTAGCTAAAGTGTGGGTCCGCTATATCGCAAGTTCAAACTCCAGTCGGGCTATTATGATCACTTTCGTGTTAAAGTTCTTCGAAAAGGTATAAATAGTTTCCTCCACCCCAGCTATGTATAAAATAGTACATGATATGCCACTATCAATTGTTGATATGCCATTGAGTCGTAGTATCTGTTTAGGTCACATCTATGGTTTAAATAGATATAAAATGAGTTTAAAATGTTAAAAAATGAGTTTTAAAAATGTTGAATACCAAATAAGATTGAATAAAACAAAAACGTCTTCGGCATAAAATGACCCAAAGGTTTGACTTGGCGTAATATCCAACCAACTAACTCCCAGATCTACTCTGTCTCGGAGTGGTAGTACTTGTTGGGGTTTTGTAGTTTAAATATAGAAAGAAAAGGCTGAAAATAACTTACCTTAACAGGAAGAGAAGTAAAATTGAAGTCAGATTTGAGCGAATATTTTATATGTATTAGACTGGAAACGAGGAGGATTGTGGGAGTATGAGCGGGGTGACGACATGTTTAAAAGAATAAGGAAAGAAACGGTCGAGACCATTTTGGAACAAAACATAACGTGAGCTGATTGTGAACAGAGATATAGTACGAACTTGGAGTGAGAGATAGAAAAGAGAGAGAAATTATCAGAGAGAGAAAGAAGGCTGAAAGGGGTGGAGAGATTTTTCTGAACTAGTTTAAGACGACAGATTCCAATTATCTGTTTCGGATAATAATTAAAATGATTTTGAACTATATTTGCTCTTAAAGCATTGACAGCTATAACACTATAATAATGTTATAAAGTTGACTGGCGATAATGAATTAAATATTTAAGATTAATTAGGATGATTTATTAAAAGTTAAGTTTTAATCCTTTGAAGGAAGAATAAAACAAAACAACAAATAGATAATAGTAATAATACTAAGAATTGCACCTGGTGACCTACAATCTCTATACTGGGTTCCTTCAAAGGTCAAATCAAAAGTTAGTAACGGCGAAGGACAAAATTACGAAACAAATAAAGTTGAAAAGATCAATTTAAATTTTGATTTAGATAAATAAAATCATTTACTCATTTTGCATTATAAGTTCATTTAAGTGCTAACTTATGGAAGATTACTTATGGAATATTAAAACTAAGTCTGGCACAAGACCAGTAACCCAATGATAGAAACATTATCGAGTGGCTCATCAATCAAAGAAAAGTGGTGTTGTTTTTTTTCGCCCTCCCCGAGATGTGCAACACAGAGCCATGATTTTGATTGGCCGTCCAATTAAACGCGACCTCGAGGAGCTTTCTCCTACTCCCTGATGATTACACTATGAGGCAATTGGTCCAGCATTTCTATTGGCTGGCCAATCAGAGCCATATGTTCAAGTGTATGGACCCCCATAAAAGACGAAACCGAAAATGGAAGAAAGCAGATCAAAAGCTGGTTCCATAGCTACGAGACTTGGGGCCTTTGCCACTTCTCCGCTGCTTCCTGCTGCCTTGTAACCCAAATTCATGAACAGGATGATTTCAGCCAGAAGTAATAAGCTGTATATCGCCAGTCAACTCATTAACTCCAACTTTGACATTGAAATCCCTTTGTTGTTAGTAGTATCTGCGTTATTCGGACTATTGTCCTCATTTTCATTGTTAACAACGTTTCGGCTGATATGCCCCCCGGCCTTCTTCAGGTATTTCTTGTCGGACTCGGCAATTTCTCGGACTCAGGAACCTTCTTTTCGGACTGGGGAACTTTCTTGTAATCGGGGACCTTCTTGTCGTAATTGGGAGCCATCACGGAATTGAACCTAACCCTTTATTCAATCCACGCTAACCATAGCTGGGATAGGGGCGTTAAGCTGTGTTAATTATTATTCTATGTTACTGCTGCCCTTGATCAGGATTGAACCTGCAATCTAGAGATAACGGTCACTTAGAACTGTCTTAACCTAACTACCTTATCCACTAGGATAAGGTAGTTAGGATAAAGTTGGACAATCAATCCAGCCTCATCTCAAACATTCAGAGAAATAGTATATAATTGGTACGGACCCGATATAATCAACCAATGGAAACCCCTTTGTTGTTGTACATGATGTTGGTCACTGTATGATGAATAAAAATATTGCTATATACAATGTTAATGAGCGTTTCGTAGTTATTGCGGTGGTTGACCAGTTGACAGCAGTGGTAAATTTGGTCATCTTCAGACCCAGCCTGAACTGAGGAAGTCCGGACCAGCTCTTCTTCAACTTTCTTGTGGGTCAAACAAAACAACGTGGAACAGGAAATCCGAACGAGCAGGTTCGTCAAACTATATGTGGCCCACAGCGCAGCCCGCACTTATAGGACCACAAAGCTCTGTTAGCTGGGTCTTTAGAATACATCGACTGCACCTCTGCAGAGATGTAATAATCCGCCACCCCAATGGGTGTCAACCCGTGATGCTTATGGATGGGACCCTGATTGGCTGAGCTGTCAATGACCTGCAACAATCCACTTTCTTCCTTACTTAAGCTAGAGAGGCGGTCGGAAAGGCTCTGATCAATCGGCTGGTCACACCAAGCCCTAGCACATATTGATTGTCCCATCCTATTGCCCCTATTTCAACGCCCAATGATTTGCATATTATGGGTACTTAAAGGTGGTGATTAAAGGTCTTAGTGTCCTGGTTATGACGTTAAACTCTCTGATGGCGAAGTTCCAATTTGGGAGTGTGGAGGAACCCTTCATCACCATTACTCCCAGGTCCACTTTTACCTGGAGTCATAGTTCCTGTTAGTGTAGTACATGTTTCGGTCACATCTATGGTTTAAATAGATAAAAATGAGTTTGAAATGTGTTTTAAATGAGTTTTAAAAATTTCGGCATAAAATAGCCCAAGTGTGTAATATCCAAAAACTTCCAGATCTACTCTGGTCACATAAAGAAAATGAACTTGAAAAAATGTGTATTAAAACTGAGTTTAAAATGGAGTATACTTTAAGATTGAATAAGACAAAAACGTCTTCGGCATCAAATGACCCAATGTGGTTGACATGCCGTAAATCTGACCAACCAACCAACCAACCAACGATAAGTTCTAAGTACTAGATTTGTTTGGGTTAATGTTTAAAATGATTTTTTAACTATATTTACTCTTTAAACATTGATATTGCAACAATGTCTGAAGTGTTTGGATGGGCTTTCATCTGAACCCGCTCATCTTCGAATAAGATGTTGACTATTTTTTTTATCATAAAAGAAAAATGTTTTCAACCATCACAATCACATTAAAATTAACCATTCAAACTACAGATGCTATTATCTAAGAAAACTGGCAATTATTCGATTTTTTTCTATCCACCAAACAAACCATGGAATCATGGGCTAAATAAATAATAAAACTTGATCAAGTGAAAAGAAAGTCTTGTTTTATTTAATGTAAAACCAATGCTTAAACCAGTCCAGAAGATTAAAGAACTAAGAAAGAAATCAACACTTAGATGAGTTAACTAGACAAGACAATGGTGATCAGACAAGCTAGTGGAGACCAGCAACAAGTAATAAAGACCATCTTCAATCTAATTCAATGCATCTCTGACTCTCTCTCTCCCTCTTTCTCTCTCTCTCTCTTTCTCCCACGTCTCTCTCTCCCTCTCTCTCTTTCTCTCTCTCTCTCCTCTTTCTCCCTCTCTCTCTCCTCTCTCTCACTCTCTTTCTCTCCCTTTCTCTCCCTCTCCCTCTCCCCCTCTCTGTCTCTCTATCATGCGAGATGCACTCTCGCCGTTTATGTACCCGATGTTGGGTATATAACACATTGATATTGCAATGATGTTTGAAATGTTTCGATCGTCTTTCATTTGAACCAGCTCATCTTTCGAATAAGATGTTGACTATTTTTTTATTATAAAAGAAAAATGTTTTCGAATGACAAATCTTTCCACACATCACAATCACATTAAAATTAACCATTCAAACTACAGATGCTATTATCTAAGAAAACTGACAATTATTCGATAATTTTTTTCTATCCACAAAAGAAATCAAATTACCAAAACACTTTTGTCGGTAAGTTCCCGGATGTTTACAGCTGAAATTATCAATAAAGCCGTTAACGAACTTAGCATTCTTCTCGTCGGACATTCACCGTATATCTCCAGCTGCAAACCACTCATCTCATTCGAAAACGGACAGTTAACTTTTGTTTTAGTTCCGGCGCTCCCTTCTCGCTGAAAGAAAACGCATTGTTTATAGTTTCAATGCGAAAATGTTTCTTCCCTTTTGTTATCTAGTCTCCATTGTATTTCGAAATATGTCAATATAATACCGTTGATTCTAATTCTATATAGTCGTCTTTTTTGGCTTATTCTTTCCCTGATCGTTTTTTTAATTTTTATTTTATTTTCAGGTTTTATTCTTGTTCTCAAAATGTTTCTATTTTTTTAGATGAATCCATAATTGCTTTTTTTAATAATAATAATAATAATAATAATAATAATAATAATAATAATAATAATAAAGAGTAAGGAAAGAGTACTTTAGAACGAGCTCCTAGAAACAAAACTCTGCAGCAGAAATTTTTACTAATCTATGCGGTTGTATAATATTATTGTCAACCCCTGTATTTCTAAAGGGATGGCCCCTTTTCATATCACCGGTGGGACTTTCCATGGAATATTATAGAAAGCCCGTGAAATACGTGAAGTTACGTGGGACCTGGTTGGATCTCAGTTTCAGCTTGGACGTCAAGCAGATAAGATGTTACTGCTTTAGCTGAGACTCACTGCACACGCGCTCTGTGATTAGTTAGATAAATATGTTTAGTTAAGAAATAAAAGTTTAAATAAATAATATGGTTTTGTGGTTGATGAATGTCTTGGCAACAAGACTGACCTAGAAGACCAGACACGTAGTCCCCAAGACTAGGTCCAGACGCTGAAAGAAGAAGGTAAGATACAAAAGATGAACAGAAGAAAAATAGAAGTAAGAAAAGAAAGGGTATACGACAAAATCTCATCAAGGGTATAAACACCTGGACTGTCCCTCTTGTAAGATACACTAGACCATTCTTAAAATGGACAAGAGAGGAGCTCCGACAGATGGACCAAAGGACAAGGAAGCTTATGACCATGCACAAGGCATTATACCCGAGAGACGACACAGATAGACTATATGTATCAAGAAGGAGGAAGAGGTCTCGCCAGCATTGAAGACTGTGTAGATTCGACAATTCGAGCACTCAAGGAATATACAAAAAAGAGCAAAGAGAGACTAATAGAGAAAAAAATAATTGCAATATATGGACGAGAACAAATATAACAAAAACAAGGAAGTACTAAGCGAAACCAGAAGACATGGACATGGCTAAGAAGGGGAAACCTCAAAAGAGAAAGTGAATACCTGATAATTGCAGCACAACATATTGCCATCGGGACAAATTATATAAAAGCAAAAATAGATAAGACACAACAGAATAGCAGGTGTAGAATGTGTGGGGAAAAAGACAAAACTGTCAATCATATAATAAACGAATGTAGTAAACTTGCACAAAGAGAGTACAAGACTAGACACGACTGGGTGGGAAAGGTGATTTACTGGGAACTGTGCAGGAAATTCAATTTTCACCATTCAACTAAATTGTATATGTACAAACCTGAATGTGTCCTGGAGAATGAGACACAAAATTCTCTGGGACTTTGAGGTACAGACGGATCACCTAATCTCGGCTAGGAGACCAGATCTAGTTTAGATTGAAAAGTAGAAGACTTGTCATCTCGTGGACTTTGCCGTCCCGGTCGATCACAGAGTGAAAATGAAAGAGAGCGAAAAGATCGACAAATACTTGGATCTGGCCAGAGAACTGAGAAAACTGTGGAACATGAGGGTGAAGGTCGTACAAATTGTAATTGGGGCCCTTGGAACAATCCCCAAGGGGTTGGAAAAGAGTCTGGATGAATTGAAAATTAGAGGAAGGAATGAGACCTTCCAGACTACAGCATTATTGAAATCGGCTGGAATACTCAGAAGAGTCCCGAAGACCTGAGGAGACTTGCTGTCACTCAGCCTCCAGTGAAGCACCGGCTTCTAATGGTGTGCAAAACTCGAATGGTATGAAATGATAATAAAACAAAAACAAGAATACTAGGAAGCAAATTGAAAATATGTACATCTCTTAGATTAGAACCAGTCTTTCTAGAACCGCTCTGTAGGTGGGGCTTACAATACGCTGAAAGTATCCTCGGCAGTCCACACCCAAATGAGTGCCCTATCTATTGCACTCTATCTGATGGTGAGGCTCCAGTTCTGTTTCCCTGGGAATGAGTACCCTCGTTTATTACCATTATTCTCAGGTTAACTGTGACTCAAAGTATTAGTATAAGTCCGAGTAATCTGATATTGAGGCCCTATTTATAGAGATCTTGGGAGTGTGGAGTACCCCTTCATTGCAATTACTCCCAGTTGAACTCTAATACATTACACTGTAGCTGATATCGAGGCCCTATTTCTTGGGATTGAGAAGTACTCCTTCATGGCAATTGGTCCCACCTCCGCTCTAAACATAATTAGTAGTAATGTTAAGACCTCGTCTCGAGTGAGCTGATAGCATCCTCTGTAGACACTACCAAAGGAGTGTCCTGGGCATGAGATTACATTGTATCTGATATTGAGGGTCCCATTTCTGGTAATCTGGAGAGTGTGGAAAACTCATTCATTGAAATAGCTCCCAGCTCCACACTAACACGGTGTAGTAATAATTTTAGGATCCCATCCCAGAATACGCTAAGAACATCCTGAGCAGACCCTGCCAAAAGGAGTGTCCTGTGTATTACAGTACAATGTATTGCAACAAATTTACCCGGAGTAGTAGTAATGTTAAAGTCCCATCTATGGGCCAAGTAGATCTGTTTAAAAACATACTTGACATTTTATATTCATTTTTTACCATTTATTCTTAGGTATGCTACTTCTTTTTCTATCGGGTTGTGTCGGGCGTTGTATATCTCCGTTTCCATATTAATTATTGATTATCAACACCGAGACATATATTATGTACATATAGTTTTTACAACATGATACTCATATAACTCAAGCACGCGGTGAAGAAAGCACAGAATGCAAATATATTCCTAACCACAAGTAGTCTCTTGTCGATTCTCTAACTAAATCTATATTCCCATGAGTTGCTCGGTCATTGGATGCTACAAACCAAGAGGGATCTCATGGAGTTCAACTTAGATTCAAAGCTTGTCAATTAAAAACTGAATTAAAATTAATCACTAAATTAAAATCCTACACTTCATTACACAAATGATAGGTTATGCATATTCATACGTAAAAGTACGAGGAAAATTTCGTATTTATTCGCCTCATTCGGTCTTTCTGTTTATTACGAGAAACAGACAGTATATATATATATATATATATATATATATATACGAAAGTGATTAAACAACCCCGAAGAAGTTACTAAAACCTGAAACACAAGTCGCGAAAATAAAATAAAAGTTTCCAAATATTTTCCGATATTGAGAGAAGGTACTTTTTATATATATTATCCTATGCCAGATTTTAGCGTTACGGTTTTTTGTTAAACCAGCTTCAGGGCGATATTATACTGCGATCGTTTTATACTTCATTTGAAAAGTTAACGCCATAAAAGCTCCAACAAGAAACACCAGATGAAGGCCGGAGGGCACATCGGTCGAATCCTTGTGTAACATATCAATAAAGATGAGTACAACAGTCCGAAAAATCTAAACAATACAAATTACTTTTGACGAACACGCGTATTTTTATATAGATTGTTAGATTCGACTTATTCATGGGTGATACTGTAACTTTGTTTTTCCAATTCGAAATATTTTGCTGCCTGACTTGATTTAAATAAAAAGATAAAAGAAAATTGCTTTGTTTGTATTTTCAAAGCGGACTGTCGTTCTCTTGTATACTCTTTATTCTTTAATAGTTTTCTAAATATGCCAAGATAATTGCTGTTGATTTGTTTCCATGTTTATTGTCTTTCACTCATTTTACAGTTTATTGTCTATTTGGGTTTTTCTTTTAATAAGGTTAGTTTTTTTGTCATGACTTTATAGATCAGATATTTTTATTGTCTTTTTTGTTTTATCTTTGTAAAACAATGAACCATTATTTCAAATTTTTAAAATCATTCTTTCGTAAAAGGGGACAATATTGAAAAAAAGAAATGTTTTTAAATTGAAGCAGACACTAACTGCGCAATTATGACCCCCGACACATTGTTTACTGTTATATTGATCTTGGTTGCTATAGCCGCACCGTTTCAGTGATTGTAGTCTCCGGCCTTCTTCAAGTGTCTTTTGTCGTCTTTTTTTAATTGGTTATCATGTTTGTTAGATTGGTCGCCCCCAGCTGCGATTCAAGGATGTCTGCAAGAATGATCTCAGGTGCTTTGGCATTGCCACTTCTACCTGGGAAAATTTGGCTCAGGACCGCCCGCGGTGGCGGCAGAATCTCCGTAGAGGACTGTTCATGTCAGAAGTCACACTGACGCAACACCATTAAGCTAGGAGATCTAGAAGAAAGCAGCGGTAACAAAGCACCGGAACATCAACATCTTCAGGGACAGCCTTCAAATGTGACATCTGTGGTCGAGAATGTTTTTCAAACATTGGGCTTCACAGTAACAGGAGGCGCTGTAACTTCAGGGCACACAAACTTTTTTATAGTCTTCTGAGACTGAAAAGCTAATACAATGAATGAGTTTTTGATATTTTATTGTCTTTTTTGTCTTGTCTTTGGAAATGGATAATTCATTATTTCAAATTTCTAAAATTATTCGTTTATAAAAAGGCACAATATTAAAAAATAATTTTAAATTCAAGCAGACACTAGCTGCGCCATTATTATTCCCAACAAATTGCTTTCTGTTATACTCATTGTGGTCGCTATACCACAATGTTTTTGACGCTCTACTCTCTGACCTTCTTCAGGTTTAATTTGTCATTTTCTATCAGGTTATTTTTTTTTCATAACGTTATTGATATTATATTTGTATTGTCGTTTTTGTTTTGTCTTTGTAAAACTCATCTAGGTTTCAATACCCATAAAGTATCGGTTGCTCTACTCTACGGCCTTCTCCAGTTGCCTTCTCTCGTACAGTGTCCGAAACGTTCTGAGTATTATAACAACACGTCATCGTATTGTATCTATACAATGAAGACAGTTACAGCTGGAAGATATTTACAGCTATTATTCTTTTTTAAAAATACAGAATATTGCACCCCCGCCAAATATTTTGATTTTAAATTGAAGAAGACACTATTAGCGCAGTTATTAATCCCTATGTATAGCTGAATACTATATTCATAACCTCAATAAAAGAAAAAATGGAGGCGCGTGGCCTAATGGTTAGAGTAATATAAAATGGACTCGACAAACCGAGTTCAATTCCTGGACAAAGCTGTTTGTATTTCACATATTGGTAATACCCTGCGAAAAGGTATGAATCAAATTCTCCCTCCAGCTATGGGCTCTTTAACCATGGCTAGGAAACCAGCTTAGGAGAAGGAAAACTCTGAATTCAAATCCGTTAAACTCCGCTTAAGAAATTGACCTTGTGTTGCATCCAGCTCGTGCGGAAAGTTACATATATATATTATATATATATATATATATATATATATATATATATATATTAAAAAACCGAATAGACAATAAACTGTAAAATGAGTGAAAGACAATAAACATGGAAACAAATCAACAGCAATTATCTTGGCATATTTAGAAAACTATTAAAGAATAAAGAGTATACAAGAGAACGACAGTCAGCTTTGAAAATACAAACAAAGCAATTTTCTTTTATCTTTTTATTTAAATCAAGTCAGGCAGCAAAATATTTCGAATTGGAAAAACAAAGTTACAGTATCGCCCATGAATAAGTCGAACCTAACAATCTATATAATAATACGCGTGTTCGTCAAAAGTATTGTTTAGATTTATCAGACTGTTGTACTCATCTTTATTGATATGCACACAAAGTTTCAGCCGGTGTGCTCTCCGGCCTTCATTAGATGTTTCTTGTCGGAGCTTTTATGGCGTAATTATTTTCAAATGAAGCAGAAAACGATCGCAGTCTAACCTCGTCTTGAAACTGGTTTAACAAGAAAACCGAAACGCTAAAATCTGGCATAGGATAATATATAAATAAGTGCCTTCTCTCAATATCACAAACACTTTTAGTTTATTTTCGCGACACGTGTTTCAGATTTTAGTATCATCTTCAAGCATGTTTCATCACTTTCCTATATATATATATATTATATAATATATATATATATATATATATATATATATATCTTCTATTATTATACTAAAGCTGAGTTTATCAACCTTCTCCAGCTAAAGGATGTTTTTCTATTTATGTTATGGATACAATATTTATACTTACATATTCCTTGGTGTTAGCACTACAAAGTGTATGAAAAGAAATTCAGTTTAATTGGTTTTAATTAGACGTAATTAGCAATTAAGTCAACGACCGACCAATCCCTGCCTAAATCAGACCTGGCTCTCTTGCACTCTCCCTCTATATAGAGTTAAGGTGAGGGGGAGAGTTATTGTGAGTAGTCGAGTTATACAGAGTAGGAGTGCCTGCTGATTTTTTACAGGCAAGCACCCTGGTCTGGAGAAAGGGAGGGGCGAATCTACCTAGAGTTCTCCTAACTCTAGGTAGATTCGCCCCTCCCTTTCTCCAGACCACAGAGAAACAAAACAAAAGAATCTTTTTACGGCATGATTTCAATTTTAGTTGAGCGTAAATTTTACGAAATTGAAATCATGCTTTAAAATAGATTTTTTAAATTACTTTAATTATTAATTCATAGAGTATTAAACTTACTTTAAAAAATATTTCATGTTGGGTAAAAAAATAGTTATATATTTAAATATTATGGAATTCAAATGAGCAAACATTGACTACCGTGGGGGTAGTTTTCTTCGGCTTAAAAGTTTGTTTTAGTTAAAACTAAAACAAACTAGACTGACTTTTGAATTACGTCGGTAAAATTAAAACGGAAAGTTTATTGCTGGTACAAATCACAGTTTAACTGCAGTCTATGAATTAACATTTTGCGAATTTGGTTACGGTTTTAGGGCATTAAGGTTGTTTTTAATTACGTATTGCATAAAAATAAACAAAAAACACAAATTACTATACATTTAATGTTGAAAAATATTTTTTAAACTAAGTTTAATTGAAATTATACATTGCTATATTAACACAAACAACTGTTTCAATAATAGATTCAATAATTAATTTCAATGGTTAATTAAATGTATAGTAATTTGTGTTTGTTGTTGTTTATTTTTTAAAGCAATACGTAATTAAAACAACCTTAATCCCCTAAAACTGTAACCCAATTCGCAAATGTTAATTCATAGAATGTAGGACTGACTTCTGACTTAGGTTGGAAAATTAAATCGGAAAATTTTTTGCTGGTACCCAATGACAGTTTAACTACAGTCTATGAATTAACATTTTGCGAATTGGGTTACGGTTTTAGGGGATTAAGGTTGTTTTTAATTACGTATGGCTTTAAAAAATAAACTCTGTCTTTAGTCTTTTTATTTATGCAGAAAATAGTATCAATCAAATATATACCACTCCGATATTACAGTCTGAATAATACAAATAATTGTAATCTTTGCGGAGTTCCGTCATGGCCTCTTGCCTCAAAACATGCTTGCCGGTGACTGCTGAAAAAAAACAACAAAAAAACAACAGCTACGATTGAAGTCCGTAGCGGAAGCGGCGTGAAAACAAAAACAACTAGGGTTTAGGGTTTAGGATTTGGGGTTGGGGTTTAAGTTTTTAGTTTAATGGAAAATAAATAAATAATTTGGGCTCTGTTTTTTCTGAGTCACCCTGTATACAGGGTGACCCAGAAAAAAAAAAGAACTTTGTAATAAAACAGTTAATTTTAACTAGGGGGGTAGGGTTAGGGTTGGGTTTTCAGTGGAAAATGCCCTAAGTGGGTTCTTTTTTTTTTTTTTCAAGTGATACCGCTTCGGATGCAGGAAGCCAGGACGGAACTCCGCAAAGATTACCATTATTTGTATTATTCAGACTATTGTTCTCGTCTTTATTGTTATCTGTACAAGTTTCGGCTGATGTCCCTCCGGTTCTGCAGGTATTTCTTGTCGACTCGGAACCATCTTGTAATTGGGAGCCATCATGTAACTTTGAACCCAACCCTTTATTAGGTCCACGAGGGTATCCTGTTCTCATTCCACTAACCATAGCTGGGGTACAGGTGTTAAGCTGTGTTAATTATTATTCTATGTTACTGCTGTCCCTGACCAGGATTGAACCTGCAGTCTAGAGATAACTGGCATTTAGAACTGTCTTAATCTAACTCATTTATCTATTAGGATATGTGTTCAATTGGACAATCCAGTGTGAATTTTTTCACTTGCAAAAGTTACAATTTATTTTGTAAAAACGGATTTTAAGTAGCCTCTTGGCAGGCATCTTCATCAAAATGGACGAAAAAAACGTTTTAAATATATCAAAAATAAATTATATGTGTAATATTATTTTGCTTTTTTACTGATGCTTATTATGTTACTACTTTTCGACTTAGACAAAAATTTGACCTTAAGTAATCAATTTAATAAATTTTAGTTCGTTTTTAAAAATGAAAAGCAGATGATATTTTGCCAGATCCAACTCTTTTCCCTAATCATCTAGAGAGAGCTTAATGGGTGACCCAACGGGTCACGTTTTGTCTAGTATATATATAAACTTGTCGTTTAAAAAACTTTTTTAAATGAATAACCGTGGTCAATACTAATCAGTAGAACAGAATGAAACCTCAAGTAAATGGATGATTACTCACATTTCTGTGGTTGCTTGTAACTGTCAAATTAATATATTTTTACGAAGAAAACTACAACTATCACTCGAGAATGGCAAATAGAAAGGAAGAATAAATGCTAATTTTGGTGAAATGTCAGAAATGGCTGCAGGGCAGAGGAACTGAAGTCGGATAGAGAAAGTATAAGGACGAAAGAAAAAGAAAATTATGATTATATTATCCTCAGACATAGTCAAATCACAATTTTAAGGGGAGTTGATTGCTATTTTTTAGACCTGAAGTCCCCAAATCTTATTCTCACCTTCCCCAAAGATAAATTATATCATGTTATGCAAATTAGTTCAGGTAATATATAATTACATAATCATATTTTGAAAATTTACGTTTTACTAAATTTCTGTTTGGAAACTACATAATGGTAGCAAAGAAGAATGTTTATAAAAAATCTCCTGCAAAACGAAAATTCCTTGAAAAATCAAAAGTGGTAACAGTACCTAAAAAAAAAAAAAATCAAATTAAGAAGCAAAGGGATAGGGATAGAGAAAATACCACTTTGGGGAGTCTTACCCCTTTACAAAGGTTGCAACTCCTCCACACAAGCAGGATGTGACACAAAGTCAATTTCTTATGTGGAATTTAACAGGTTTTTCTTCTCCTTGACTGGCTACTATTTTCCTATAGTTGGGGGGGGGTAGTAGGATGCATACCTTTCCCTAGTGTATTAGCGCTATGTGAAATGCAAACAGCTTCGTCCAGAATTTGAACTCAGGTCGACGAGTCTATTTCCTACGCCTCTAACAATTATACCACAACGGTTCGGTAGCTGTACTCTTCGGCCTTCTTCATATCTTCTTTGTTGTTTTTTTTTATTAAGCTATAAAACTAAAATCCATTTTTTCAATTTAAAAAAATATTCTTTTATAAAAAAGCAGAATAACAAAAACAATACAAAAAAGCAAAAAAATATCTTGATTTTAAATTGAAGAAGACACTAGCAGCGCAGTTATTATTCCCTACACATTGCCGACTGCTATACTCATTTCGGTTGCTATACCCACAAAGTCTCAATCATTGTACGCTCCAGCCTCATCTTAGTTGCTATACCCACAAAGTCTCGATTACTGTACGCTCCAGCCTCATCTAGGTTGCTATAGCCACAAAGTCTCGATCATTGTACGCTCCAGCCTCATCTTGGTTGCTATACTAAGTCTCGATCATTGTACGCTCCAGCCTCATCTTGGTTGCTATCCACAAAGTCTGGATCATTGTACGCTCCAGCCTCATCTTGGTTGCTATACCCACTAAGTCTCGATCATTGTACGCTCCAGCCTCATCTAGGTTGCTATAGCCACAAAGTCTCGATCATTGTACGCTCCAGCCTCATCTTGGTTGCTATACCCACTAAGTCTCGATTACTGTACGCTCCAGCCTCATCTTGTTTGCTATACCACAAGTCTCGATTCTGTACGCTCAGTAGTCTGATCATTGTCTCAGCCTCATCTTGGTTGCTATAGCCACAAAGTCTCGATCATTGTACGCTCCAGCCTCATCTTGGTTCCTATACCCATAAAGTCTCGATCATTGTACCTCCAGTCTCATCTTGGTTGCTATACCCACAAAGTCTGGATCACTGTACGTTCCAGCCTGGTTGCTATACCCACTAAGTCTCGATCACTGTACGCTCCAGCCTCATCTTGGTTGCTATACCCACTAAGTCTCGATCACTGTACGCTCCAGCCTCATCTTGGTTGCTATACCCAAAGTCTCGATCACTGTACGCTCCAGCCTCATCTTGGTTGCTATACCACTAAGTCTCGATCACTGTACGCTCCAGCCTCATCTTGTTGCTATACCCACAAAGTCTCGATCACTGTACGCTCCAGCCTCATCTTGGTTGCTATACCCACAAAGTCTCGATTACTGTACGCTCCAGCCTCATCTAGGTTGCTATAGCCACAAAGTCTGGATCATTGTACGCTCCAGCCTCATCTTGGTTGCTATACCCATACAGTCTCGGCTCCAGCCTCATCTTGGTTGCTATAACCACAAAGTCTGGATCACTGTACGCTCCAGCCTCGTCTTGGTTGCTATACCCACTAAGTCTCGATCACTGTACGCTTCAGCCTCATCTAGGTTCCTATACCCACAAAGTCTGGATCATTGTACGCTCCAGCCTCATCTTGGCTGCTATTCCCACAAAGTCTGGATCATTGTACGCTCCAGCCTCATCTTGGTTGTTATAACAATAAAGTCTCGATCACTGTACGCTCCAGCCTCATCTTGGTTGCTATACCTACAAAGTCTGGATCATTGTACACAGCCTCATCTTGGTTGCTATTCCCACAAAGTCTGGATCATTGTATGCCCCAGCCTCATCTTAGTTGCTATTCCCACAAAGTCTGGATCATTGTATGCCCCAGCCTCATCTTGGTTGCTATACCCATAAAGTCTCGATCATTGTACCCTCCAGCCTCAACTTGTTTGCTATACCCACAAGGTCTGGATCATTGTACGCTCCAGCCTCGTCTTGGTTGCTATACCCACAAAGTCTCGATCATTGTACGCTTCAGCCTCATCGTAGTTGCTATACCCACAAAGTCTCGATCACTGTACGCTCAAACCTCATCTTGTTTGCTATACCACAAAGTCTCGATCACTGTACGCTCCAGCTTCGTCTTGGTTGCTATACCCACAAAGTTTCGATCACTGTACGCTCAAACCTCATCTTGGTTGCTAGACCCACAAAGTCTGGATCATTGTACGCTCCAGCCTCGTCTTGGTTGCTATACCACAAAGTCTCGATCATTGTACGCTTCAGCCTCATCGTAGTTGCTATACCCACAAAGTCTCGATCACTGTACGCTCAAACCTCATCTTGTTTGCTATACCCACAAAGTCTCGATCACTGTACGCTCCAGCTTCGTCTTGGTTGCTATACCCACAAAGTTTCGATCACTGTACGCTCAAACCTCATCTTGGTTGCTATACTCACAAAGTCTCGATCACTGTACGCTCCAGCCTCATCTTGGTTGCTTCACTCACAAAGTCTCGATCATTGTACGCTCCAGTCTCATCTTGGTTGCTATACCCACAGTCTCGATCACTGTACGCTCCAGCCTCATCTTGGTTGCTATACCCACAAAGTCTGGATCATTGTACGCTCCAGCTTCATCATTGTCGTAAAGCGGCCGAAACGTTGTGAGGATGATAACAACAGCTCATCGTATTGTAACAGTAAAAGGAAGACATGTACACCTGTTTGCTATTATTCTTTTATAAAAAGGTAGAATATTGCCTCCACCAAAAAAAACAAAAAAAAACAGTTTGTTTTTAATTGAAGAATACAGTAGTAGAGCAATTATTATTCCTTACTTATTTGTGACTGCTATACGCATCTTGGTCAAACCGTTTCGGCAACTGTAGTTTCCGGTCTTCTTCCAATGTCTTTTGTCGTTTTTTCTTTTTTTAATTTGGTTATTCTTATTCATGAAATCATGTAACTTTGTTTTACAAAGACAAGTAAAAAAATGAAAAGTTTTAAAAAATCATGACAAAAAGTTCACCAAATATATATATATTTTTTGCTTGTTCAATTTAAAATTAAGTCTGTGGGCTCTGGACTCTGGTTGACAATAAATAATAAACGTTTCTGTGATTTCTAAATATTTGGGAAACTTCACCTTTGGGATTATCCTCGTATCATTGAAACTATTCAGTGGCTCATTTTAGTTGTTTTTTCGGGGGTTTTTTGTTCAATTTAAAATTCAGTCCGTGGGCTATGGACTATTGTTATGCTTCTTTTAATTGAGTTTTTCTAATTATAGATATCGTTTTTGTCATCATAGAATTTCATTTGTTGATTCCTTCTTTCCTTCTTCCCCTCCCCTCCATCCCTTCCTTCCCTTCCTCCCTCCCATCCTTCCTTCCTCCCTCCCTTCCTTCCTTTCTCTCTGTCTTTTTATGTTTTCCGGGTTCTTTTCTAACTGAAAGGAAATTGTCCCATACTGTGATCCTGAACAGCGTTCATTTCATCAGAATAATGTAATTCCATGTTACAGCATGCGATCACACATCGACACAATACCCCAAAGATAAACAAATGCAATTCCACACATTGATTTGGATTTGTTTTTCAGTCTTTTTCCTATTGTATCTTGTAGGTTCATTTCTAATGGAAAAGGAAACTGTCCTATATTGAGCTCGGATAACAAACGTTCATTTCTTCGGAAGAATGCAATTCAACATTGCAACAAACAGACAAACACGCATTCGCAATTCGATGATACCGAACAAAGCAACGCACCACATGGATTCGTTTTTCAGGTTTGATATAATCAGTTCCCTATCAATCAATTTCCCTATTAATGTTCCGTATCAATCAATTTCCCTATAAATGTTCCGATTCCATCATACATACAAAGTAAAATATAGAAAAAAGTTAAAAATCGTTTTTTATCGGTTCATTTTTTCAGATTTCATAAAATGAAATATGGGAGGGGGGGGGGAAAGGCCTCGTAAAAAATATTTCCCCTAATATATTTTAGGAAAAACCTATTTCAAACTTAATTTCATCAAAAGTAAGTAATTACCGAAATTTTCGTGAAAGTTTTACTGTTAGTTAAATATTTGAATTAAGGGCCCTTAATTGCCATTACTCCCAGGTCCACTCTGAGCCTGGGTTAAACTGCATTTAGTGGTGAAGTTCCAATTCTGGCGCTCTGGGGAATGTGGAGTACCCCTTCAATGCCATTACTTCCAGGTCCACTCTCACCCGGAGTGGTAGTACCATCTATGGGTTAAAAAGAAGTAAAAAAAAAAATTGAGTTTAAAAATGAGTACACATCAATGAATAAAACAAAATGTCTTCAGTATAAAATAACCCAGCAAAATCCAACCAGCCAACCCGGAGTGGTAGTACCGAATCAAGGAGTCCCCATGGAAAGTGACCAGTAACTATTAAGAACCCTTGACCCTTAGAAGCGCACAATATGGGCGCCATGAGAGACACGTGATATAGTTTAGGTAGTTATTCAGATTCGACCCGATTTTGAAGAAGATAAGACGTGATTGCCGTCTCTTTAGAGTCAGTCTCATGCCGCGGATGAATAATCAATATGGGTGATCAAGAACAAACAAGGTCTTGTTGTGTTTGTTGAATAATCAAGACATTGACCAATTCAGCCCAGCCCAAAGAAGTAAGAAGATACATGAAAGAAGCCAACACCCAGCAGATAGAAATCGACTAGACAAGATAGCGACCAGACAAGATAGAAGAAAAGCAAATCATCAACACAGTAAGACCACCATCCCTATCTCTAATATGTCTATCTGTCTGTCTGTCTCTCTCTTATATACCCGAGTATAGTAGAAGGATATATATATATATATATATATATATATATATATATATATATATTTACCAACTCCTCCGCACGAGCAGAATACGACACAAGGTCTTCTTAAGCGGAGTTCAACAGGTTTGAATTCAGAGATTTTCTTCTCCTAAACTATTTACCTATCTATGGTTAAAGAACCCATTCTGCCCTGCTGTTTACCCATAGGTGGAGGGAGAGTAGAAGGATATATACGGCTATACAACATTATTTCTTAAATTTAATGTTTAATAGTAAGATCTCATGGAAAAACACACTGGGTCAAATAGTGTTAATGATGAACTTTGATCCCGAGTTGAACAGTGTATTTATTTGTGTCTATTCCAATGTATACCTAAGTAGGGATACGATCTGTTAAAAACATATTTTGAAACTTAATGCTGAGAGTATAAAATGTAATGAATAAACATAGCCAACCATTTTCGTAATGTTGGTAGGTTGGTTGGTTAGATTTTACGGTATGTCAACCCTTGCTGGGTTATTTTATACCGAAGACATTTTGTTTTATTCATTCTTGATGTGTACTCATTTTTAAACTCAATTTTCTAACACATTTTTAACTCGTTTTTTTTCTTCTTTTTAACCCATAACCCTAACAGGTACTACCACTCCGGCTGAGAGTGGATCTGGGAGTAATGGCAATTAAGGGGTACTCCACACTCCCCCAGAGCTCCAGAATTGGAAATTCACCATCAGATGATAGAGTTTAACGTCATATCCAGGACACTAAGACTCTCTGCCACCACATTCTAACACGTATATGATAAAGAAAAGTTTAGCGGCTTGACAAAAGGACATTAGGGTTGGGACAATCATATAAGTGCTAGGGCTTGACGTGACCAACCGATTGATCGGCGGGGGCATCTCCGAACAACCGCCTTGTTTAACTAAGGGCCAAAGAGGAGTTTTGCGTGTCAAAGACTGCTCAGCGGAAATGTAACGACAGACAAGTAGTCTATGAGGTTAGTTTGACACTCGTAATGATTACGTTAAAAGTACATAAACGAAACATTACTTTACGATTCATTAGAATTTAAAGATTTAAATTCTTTCATAAATTCATTTGTTTCAAATTTGTAATGTTTTATATATTATAATCAGCATTGCCCAGAAAGATATTTCCTGAAAAAAAAAAACAAAAAAAAACGAAAACAAAAAAAAAGATAAATAAATAAATAAAAATGAAAATAACTCAGCCATACAAAAGAGATAGTTGCAAATTTAAAAAGATCTAGCAAGAATATGCACCCCCGGGTGTAAGTATTTATGTTTTAATGTAATGAAATATACTAAATTAGAAAGACTAACGAAATTAAATAAGAACGCATATAAAATGATTACACTTATTCTAATTATATTTTAATTGATTTCTTTATAAATCATTCATAGGATTGATTTTAATACGTTGGAGAATAACAATAACAATATCAATAACACAAAATAATTATTTATTAAACCCAGTTTTGTTAAAACTCGTATGAAAATTAACCACACCATATATTCTGTAAACCTTTATTCCTTAATGATATACACTTAAGACACATTGCCGGATTTTAAATCGATTTATAACATAAGTTGTTTTAAGGTAAATCTAACTTAGACTTTCATAGAGACATTGATAATAGATAAGATTTATTCTATGTACCAATGATTTTGACTATGAATTAAATACTCATTGATAAACGTATACAGTTTTTGAGGGTATTGTGACATAAGCATTGACGTAGTTTGGGTTACTGACACACACTGAATCTCCATTATAATAACATTTGTCAAAGAATTAATACGGGATATCTTTGATGAGCGCTTATCCCTGAAATTAAAAACAAAACAAAACGGAAGCAAACATGATATATATGTTTAAACCGTCCAGAGATAAATAACGAAAAAAAGAGAAAACAAAAAGTAAACTGTGCCATAGAAAAGCGATAGTTGCAAATTTGAAAAAGAATTCAGATCATAAAGAATAATGTGATGCTGAAAAAGCCTAAAGCAATGAAAAGGATAACGTAGAGAGAAAAGATTGAAATGGAAGAGACTATGTTTTGAAACCAATAAAGAGAGAATATCTAAAGATCCTTTCTTAGCCCGAGGTGTGACAGAAAAGCTGAATTCAGATTAACTGACTTGTTATCAAAAGCAGAAGCAGTGAAAAACCTTTGGCAAAGATATAAAATAATAACGACGCCATTATAAGACGGGAAAATATCGCCCGGAAAATGTTATCCGTGAATAATTATTCTTTTTTTTTCTTTTTTCTTTTTTTGTATATAAACATATATTTTCTATATAATTTCTGTATTGGATTTCAGTATTCAAAAGAGTCAAAAGACATTACACTCAAGTATGACAAAAATTTCTTTCCGACATCACCTTCCTCTTTCTTTAAATTGAAGAGGTGAATCTTACATATAAATTTTTATATGAATTTCTTAATTATGATGATGAAATATATCATGTTAAAAGAGCTTATCTTATGACGTAAGCAGTGACTTAGTTTTGGTTACAGACAAATGGAGACCAAATCTCACAAACATACACACACATACACATGCATATATCTATTACTAATTATTAATAGATATATGCATGTGTATGTGTTTGTATACGGGCGTTCACGAAGACACCAGAATATACTTCTTTTGTGTCTTTTAGCTTCCTGATTAAGCACAAAATGTAAACAAATCAATATAAAACGAAAGCATATAAGTTAAATATTCATAAGTGCAATGGAATAAAAAAAAAAGCAACAGTGCGCCAATTTGACCGATACAGATTCTCATTTGTAAAATTCTCCTGTTTTAAAGGTTTAGTTTCGTTTGTTTGTTTTACCGCACATCAACCATTTTCGGGTCATTTTATTCCGAAACAAGTAAAAAACAAAATAATTTTTATAAATTGTGCAATACCATTGAATATTGTTCTGAAATGGTATTACACAATTTATAAAATTTATTTTTCACGTGTCTCTACGTGGATTTCTATCTGAAATAATATTGTTATAATGTCAATAACAATATTAGTTTATTTTTGGTTGAAAATTATTTTTTAACATATACAAACAACAACATGAAATAACTCATTTTTTTATGAACTATCCGTAGAGTCACATGGAAAATTAATAAACATGTCTTTCGTTTTATTCTTTAAATATTAAATATTAGTTTATCTTTAGTGCAAAATTTTCACACATGAAAGTAACTAAATTTTTTTATTAAAATCAAATATTATTTTAGTATAGAAGCGTGTCTGGTTTTTATCGGCTGTTGATTTTGTTTACTAACAGTGAAAGGCAAAATTCAGTTCCTTTCAAAACTGATCTGGGCTGGGGTGCCTATTGGTGACTAGGTCCGGTTTGGTTTGTTTAATGGTATAATAACCCTGTGGGTTATTTAATGCCAAAAACTGTTAGTAAGATAAAAGTTAGCACTTAAGTTTCTATAACAGATGTAGATGTATTTCGTGGATGTATTTTTATATCAGATTCAGAATTTTCTATACGTTTTATTTCTCTCGAGAAGGATAGAATGTCATTCATGTTAGTGCTTTAAAGACTAAAACAAATAAATTGTACATGCAATTTTTAAAAATCCTTCCTTTTTATAATACAGCAAAAATACATTAATTTACATTAATTTTTGTCCAAGTTTTGTTAAATCCGTGGGGTGGGGCTAGTAAATAAACATGAAATTTGGGCCTTATCTACATTTGAGCAATTTAGAACTATTAAAAATTAAAGTTTAACATAAAAGTAAAAAGATTTTAATGTGGTTTTAACCTCTTTACCTACTTTAAGCCGCTCACAACGGCTCTCCCACCATTGTGATTTTACTCTAAGCCGCTGGTAGCGCCTCTCGCACGTGTCACTTGTTTTAACTAAAAAAAAGCACTACGGGAACACCCCTGTAATCTTTGTCTGTGAACCAACCTTGAAACTGGTACTTGATCCTTTTGCAATAGAGAACCAGTTGAATTGAAAATTTGGTACAGCCGTGGAGGAAATTTGGCAGGCAAAGAGTTAAAAGTTTTGCTATGGATTTACTTACTCTCACCCAACCTGTCAGAGTGGCTTAGAATACGCTTACTACATCCCCGTTTAAAGGGTAAGACCCTTCCCCCAAAAGTGGGTGTTCTGGATATGACAATAAACTGCATCTGATGCTGTGGCTACAGTTCTGGAGACCTGAAGAATATGGAGTACCCCTCCATTTCCTTTACTCCCAAAATATCTGAGCCTATCGACGGAGCTTAGAATGCACAGTTTCTGCTGCAACAGGCTAAGACCTACCCAGGTAGGTGTTCTGGGTATTACATTAAACTGCATGTGATATGATTAAAACTGTTTTAAATTTGTACAGATTTGTACAATAGGTTATACACACACACATACACACACACACACACACACAACATATATATATATATATATATATATATATTGTTGTTGGCATCCTTCCGTCTACTAAAGACGTAGTGTTACCTTTTTTTTAATTATTTTATCTACAACTGCGTGAGTGGCTCAACAGCCCAATTTTTGAATGGCAATTTCTGGTGCAGTGACTACGAACACTTCGGCTAGCCAGGTCGAATGCCTTCGTCAGTTCTATGAATGCGGTGTAGAGTGGCATCTACCCTCCTGGCACTTTTCCTCCATCTGGCGTAGTGAAAAGATCATGTCCACGGTTGACCGGTTTGCTCCATGTATACATATCTTATTATAATGGAGATTGTGTATTTGTCTGTCTGTAACCGAAACTATATCACTACTCAAGTCACAATTCCTTTAGTTTTTGACATCCCATTCTCCATGATTTTATTTTAACCTTTTTAATAATTAATAAAATTGTTTTACATTATTCATACTGTTAACCATATCTACATGATATTTTCCACGTACCCCACTTGTACGGGTCAGGCACAAGGCCCTATTTATGTGGGAGCACCCACAAGCCGAAGCTCATGGGATGGCGGGTGAAAAATTGCGTCGATCCCGTCGGCATTCCCCCTCAAAAGGGGCGCCTCAGGCGCTGGGCAATAAACCCAGCCCTGCCCCTTTAAATCAAGGGGGCAGGTGTTGCCTGGGGGGATGGCCCCCTGGGATCGACGCCGTTAATTATATCAATGGTCTAGAGGCCGAAGCCACTGTTGACCATATCAACATACAGTATTTACCGCGTACCCCACTTGTACGGGTCAGGCACAAAGTCCCTATTAACGTGGGACCACCCACAAGCCGATGGAGTGGCAGGTGAAAAATTGCGTCGATCGTCGGCATTCCCCCTCAAGGGGGCGCCTCAGGCACTGGGCAATAAAACCCAGCCCTGCCCCTTTAAATCGATGGGGCAGGTGTTGCCTGCGGGGATGGCCCCCTGGGATCGACGCCGTTAATTATATCAATGGTCCAGAGGCCGAAGCCACTGTTGACCATATCAACATACTGTATTTACCGCGTACCCCACTTGTACGGGTCAGGCACAAAGTCCCTATTAACGTGGGACCCCACAAACCGAAGCTCATGGAGTGGCAGGTGAAAAATTGCGTCGATCCCGTCGGCATTCCCCCTCAAGGGGGGCGCCTCAGGCACTGGGCAATAAACCCAGCCCTGCCCCTTTAAATCAAGGGGGCAGGTGTTGCCTGGGGGATGGCCCCCTGGGATCGACGCTATTAATTATATCAATGGTCCAGAGGCCGAAGCCACTGTTGACCATATCACATACTGTATTTACCGCGTACCCCACTTGTACGGGTCAGGCACAAAGTCCCTATTAACGTGGGACCACCCACAAGCCGAAGCTCATGGAGTGGCAGGTGAAAAATTGCGTCGATCCCGTCGGTATTCCCCCTCAAGGGGGGCGCCTCAGGCACTGGGCAATAAACCCAGCCCTGCCCCTTTAAATCAAGGGGGGAGGTGTTGCCTGGGGGGATGGCCCCCTGGGATCGACGCCATTAATTATATCAATGGTCCAGAGGCCGAAGCCACTGTTGACCATATCAACATACGAATAACATGTAATTATATTTGTATAAACAACAAAATAGCGGTTTACACTGAACGGGAAGGATAATTTGCATATTGATATTAAAAAATCGAATCTAATAAATATGTGCTCAGTGTTATTGATTTCTAACTGTTTGGTTTTATTTTAAAGAATATAAGCAAAAATCTCTTCAATGAATCTTAAATGAAATCCATTAACAAGAAAAAATAACTAAGTTTATTCTTATTTCCTATTTTAACTAAATACTTAAATTAGAAAAAATAGCAATAAAAGACGAGAGTGATGGAAGAGTAAGTTTCAGTTGTTCCATGTTTCAAATCTTTTATCTGCATTCTTATTTATTTCATTAGCCTTTCTAATTTAATATAATATTTTATTACATTTAAACTTAAATACTTGCATATATTTCCTAGTATTGATAATATAGTTTGATACATTAAAAAGTAAAGAATGCTTATTATCATCGTAAGAGCATATATATATATATATATATATATATATATATATATATATATATGTATATATGTGTGTGTGTGTGTGTGTGTGTGTGTGTGAGAGAGAAATGGAAGTGAATCTGCCGGTATGTAGTATGGTGAAACATTTGAAAAAACACAGGTTCAAATAAAACTAGTGATATTTATGGAGCCAATGCTGCAGTGTTTCAATCTGTTAAGTAGATCTTCTTCAGGGCTTTTGTTGATATAAGGAAGAGTAAAAAATGTTATCACAGAAAAGCCCTGAAGAAGATCTACTTAACAGATCGAAACATTGCAGCATCGGCTAATAAACTTACCACTCATTGTATTTAAACCTGTGTTTTCAAATTTCTCACTATATATATATATATATAATATATATATATATATATATATATATATATATATATATATCCAAGTTAGAGTAGATAAGTCATAAAGTCATCAGCGCTGTCATTTTCTCGCCTCTGTGATTTTCAAAGTAAATATGGTAAATGGCACCTGATTGGGCCACCTATTGGCCGTGGGGGTGACCCGTAATGCTTTAAGATGGAATCCTAGTGGTTGAGCAGTCCATGACATGTAACATTCTACTTTAGCCCTTACTTGGCTAAACGGTCGGAGAGGCCCCCCCGATTAATTGGCTGGTCACGCCAAGCTCTAGCACCTATATAATTATCCCGACGCTATAGCCCTTATGGCAGCCACTAACTCTTTTCATCGGATATGTGCTAGAAGGCTGTGGTTGAAGGTCTTAATGTCCTGTGTGTGATGTTAAACTGTATGTAGTGGTGAAGTTACAATTATTTAGCTCTGGGGAGTGTGCAATACCCATTCATCGTAATTGCTCCCAGGTCCACTCTAACCCAGAGTGGTAGTACGTATTAGGGTCCCATCTAGGAGTCAAATAGATCAAAAGATGAGTTTTTAAAGATTTAAAAAATTGAGTTTGAAAAGAGATTGAATACCTAGCAGGAATTAATAAAACAAAACGTCTTCGGCATAAAATAACCGAACAAGAGTTAACATGCCGTAAAATCCATTCAATCAAAAGAGATGAATATCTATTTCATTAATCAAATAATTTCTTAGCAGGTTGGATTCAAGGTTACTTTTTAAAGACTCTAATGAAACAATTACACAATAAATTTATATAAGCGATATGTACAAGAAACGTTTTTTGATGTGTTTTATAACTTTATGCCTAACAATTATTACATAAAATAGAAATTTAAGAGACCCACTTTTCGTAACCAGTTGATATTTAGAGGAGTGTTCAAATTACAATGGTAGCTTATATTAAAATCCTCATCCCTTCATTTGTTCCTAGCAGAGTTCATATTAGTTGAAAATCGACCTACCCTATTCCCTAACCCCTAGACATAATATAACATTAGACGAGTTGACATCTCATTAAAATCAATCAGTCAGTCAGTGTCCTAAAAGAGATGAAGACATTAATTTTCTAAACTCTGAGATAGATATTTATTTTATTAGTCAAATAATTGACCATTGTGTATAGAACAATAAAGATGGGACAAAAGTCGGAAAATCCAAATAATCCAAAATAAACATATTCAATTTGGAGCAAGTCATTTTCTTTTTGTTAAATAATATTTGCAATTGAATATCTTAATCGAAAGTAAAAACGTTCGATTAAACGATATGTATAATCGCGTATCACCATTGTTTAATCGCTATGTGATCGCGTAAAAATGGAGGCTGAGATTAAATGGGATCAAATATATTTGAATTTTCTTGATTCCAAATTTGGTTATTCCATTTTGAATTTGGCCATTGCACTTTGAATTTACTTCGCTTCAAATTGAATTTGATTATTCCCAAAATGGACTCTCCTAACCGCTAGACATTCGACAGGTTGACGTGTCATTAAAATTAATCAATCAGTCAGTGTCTTAAAAGAGATAAAGACATTAATTTTCTAAACTCTGAGATAGATATTTATTTTATTAATAAAAATTCCCCAGCAGGTTGGATTTTAAGTTACAAAATATGAACGTACAATAAACACGATTCGTTGATCTCTAGGGATAAAATAACCCTAAACGGTTTGATAATCAATCAATCTATTTCTTTCTCACGAGTATTTATTCTTTAATCCCATTAGACTATATAAAAGTCAATTAACTGGAAATAACAACGTGGCCTCGAGGTATTACCAAACAGTAATAAATAAATATTGAAAACTGAGACTCATATTAATCACCTTACAGACAATAAAACTATTGAAATGTTTTACCGACAAGAAAAGCAATAAAAATCGCCTTGAGTCCCAGGATTAGACGTTATATCAAATCAAAACTATAGAATGTACATTTCATGTAAGATAAACAAATGGGTTGATATCTTAGTGTGACGATAGAAATACAGTTGGTTCAGCTAAAGATGAAATGACCAAGAATGAATTATCGCTGTGTTCAAAACATTATCAAGTCCTCTTTCAAAAGGGCCAGGTTCAGTTTTGTGTCACTTCAATAGTCAGACACCCAAATTCCTTGGCTTCTTGTTAAATGGTTTATCACTAATCTCAAAGAAAGGGAATAGAAGATAAGGATAGGGCCAGAATTTTCACATCGTGGACAACTGATATCTCAATGAATAAGCTATGGGGTCGCTTTACAAATGAAATTGCGGTCTATTTTGCTTGCCTACTGCAAAATACAGGGTGACCCCCCCCCAAAAAAAACAGCACCCAAATAAATGTTATTTAATCTCATCAACGTCAATACTTTTTGGGTTATTTCCTATAAGTCTAACATAAACAAAGTGGAACCACTCTTGATTGATAAATTATTTATTTATTGATCTACTAGGAAAAAGAAGACGGAATTAGGGTTAGGGCTAGGGTTTAGGGTTTAGGGTGAGGGTTAGGGTAAGAGTTAGGGTTTAGGGTTTAGGGTTAGTTTCGTTGGTTGATCATGACATATTCGGGAAAATTATTTTATTTTAAGCACCAAGTTGACTGTATATTCTGGAAAAAAAAAATTAAAATTGAAATTCACTTTATTACAAAATTTGTGGGTTCTGTTTTATTTTTTTATTTTTTATTTTTGTCACCCTGTATAAAGCTGGAAGGCATGAACGTGTCGATCTCATCCTTTCTTAGTAGTGATAAAGTTTGGAGATCAACCCTTCATGGACCGTAGTAACGCCTACCTTTGAAAAAAAAACAAGATATACTAACGTTTTTAGCTTTTGAACAAATACACAGAAAACCATTTCGTGTTATATTACCAATGGTATTACTAGTTAAAATATATTTATGAAATGCATTTCAGTCAATTTGGCTGGCTAATTTCTTTTAGGGAAATATATCACTAATTAGGTCTGAGCCTATTCTAGTACAAACCACCCCATGCGGAGTTTAACAGGTTTTAATTCAGAGTTTTCCTTCTCCTTGACAGGTTGCCTAACCAAGGTTAAAGAGCCTAGTCTGTCCTACTATTTACCTATGGTAGAGTAGTTGGATTCATACTTTTTTCCAAGGATATTAGCACTATGTGAACTGTAGCTTCGTCCAGGATTTGAACTCGGGTTGACGAGTCCATTTCATACGGCTCTAACCATTACACACGGGCCTCCTTTTGTAAACGACATTTCGATTAAGCAATTATTTCTGCGCGATGATTTTCCGTGAAGCCAGTTTTCCTGGGATCGAATTTCGGTTTAATTAACTAACATATACCTGAATCAAATATATGAGTCAAAAGTTTTGCAATATTTGTTGATTTGAAATGTAAACAGCCTCGACCAGGATTTGAACAGGATTCGCCGTTCATTTCGTACAATAATAGCTACTACACAGAATGCACCTGTTTAAGATTGGACATAATTCCATAAGAAGCTTGTGATTATGTACGTACGTGTAGTTAGAATATTTTGAATAGGTTCCGTTAGATTCAGAATGACGGGGTCGAGTTGAAAGTTACTCGACAGTTATTGACGGGTAATAACCTTTTTACTTGACCCCTTGGAAAACGCGCCATAATAGACCCGTGAAAATTAGTTTCAGATATACGCAGATTTTAGAGTGCAACATAAGAAGGGGAAGGTCATGTTTAGTCATGTTCATCTTTGAAGGCCCCTATTTTTCAAAAATACTTTCTATCTGAAAATAAATTAAATTTTATTTTTGAGCACACATTAATAATTATATATGCAAAAATTCACCTAAAAAAAAACCCCAACAAATTCTATGTTAAAATGACATTTCAAAACCGAGCACTTCAATCGGCCATTATTTTTGTAACAACTTAATATTATGTGGGTATACAACTATATAGGCTGATTACTGCAGTAAGATTGATGATTTGAAACGCTGTATGAAAATATAATTGATTTATTGATTGTTTCTTTGGTTTGATTTTACGCCATATCAACACTTATTGGGTTATTTTATGCCAAATACATTTTTATTATAGCTCTTCTTGTTGGGTATTCATATTTTTGAAACTCATTTTAACACATTTTAAAACCGATTTTTAAAAATCTATTCAGCCTATTGATGGGACGCTAACAGGTAGAGTGGAATAGGAATAATAGCGATGAAATGATAAAGTACACTCCACAGAACTCCGTAATTGGAATATCATCACTAGATGCAAGTTTAATGCCATACCCAGGACACTGAGACATTTAGCCAACGCCTTCTGACACATACATGATAAAAAGGGTTCGATGTTTACCATAAAAGCAATAGAATAGGGGAATCATATAGGTGATAGGGCTTGGACCAGACGACCTACATGAACTGTTCAGCTATCATTAAGCATCACGGGTTACCACCCACAGACAGCGGGCAGTCCCATTCCTAAACTAATCATATACACCGACTATTATCGAGCCCAGATCTCATACCTTTCTGAAGAGTATTAGCACTATTTGAAATGCAAACAGCCTCGTCCAGGATTTGAACTCGTCTCGTCGTGTCAAGTTTACTTCTCATCAGTGCGGCTCGACTTTTAACAGATACCTCTAGCCAGAATTTTCGTTTGCCAAGTTCGTTACCCTTGCGGCTAATAGCGGCTGTCAGTCTGGAGTGAACAATTAATTGTTTTTACAATCACCAGAGAACTCAAATCTGTAAAGAGCGGACAGGCGAGTAACAGCTATTGCCAAACGGTGAAATTTCAATTAATGCCCCCCTACAGTGCTCAACCATGGGAGTGGGAAGCGTACCTTTAAAACATTTATTTATAATACTCCGTAAATGTAAAAATATATACACACATCTTTATATGTACGTTTGTCCTCAATTTCGCTTGAATCCGATCAAAGTAACATTTGATACCACCCACTTATATATATATATATATATATATATATATATATATATATATATATATATATATATATATATATATATATAAATAACTTTTTAATATATATATATTCAATAATATTTAAAAATAACAGTTAATTGCCAATCTACGAAGCAAACAAATATTTTACTTCTGGATTAATGAAAATCGATTTAAAAAGTATTCAATACAAAGAGCGAATCTTCAGGGAGTTTAAAAACACACACACACACACACGCCACAAACACACAAACACACACACACACACACACACACACACACACACACATATATATATATATATATATATATATATATATATATATATATATATTAGGTATCACCAGTTAAAGTACTTTCAATTTCGGAATAAGCAAAAACTTACTCAACGACTCTAATAACAAACTCATGAAAAAAAAAAGGAAAGGAAAGTGATTGCGAATTTAATTCAAAAGTCCTTTTTATTTAGTTCAACGTTTGATGTAACCGCCAAATTAATAATAATGTTTTAATAAATAATTTCCCATGTGTGTTTTCATGTCCCTCTCCCCTGATGCAACTCTTCAAAAGGTTCTACTGAACTAAACCAATCTGTTGTATTTTCGGTGACATTTTTGATTAAAAACTAAAATTATACCCAACAACCAACTAGACGTAACCGATGGATATGAAGTTTATTTGATTTTTTTTTAAAAATGCAAACGAATTGTTTAATTTGGGTTGCAAAATTATTCTAATATTTCTAACGGAAGCGAATTCTTTAAGTAATACTCTTCTTTTCTAATTAAATACCCCAGGGTATAGACAAAATGTACGAGGTGCCACCAAAATGCGTACAGAACTTACGAAGCTAAATGGTTTATTGATTTTAACGGCATTAAATTTTTTGTGTTCGAAAATCACGTTCATTGTGTAACCTATTGGGTTTTCGTTCTTATATATGGTCTCGTTTCTTCGTGTGTGAAAATGACTCTTAAATTAAGATCCGCCGTAACCTGTGCTAATTAAAAACAAACCCAACCGCAACTCTTGTCAACAATATATATTATGGCGGTGATCATCTATAGTAGTCGTCAACGCAAAGAGAGATATGATTGTTCATAATAACAGAATCGACATAATTAGATTAAGTAAACTTATGACTAGCCCGCCAATAAGCTAACTCTCAAACTTTGGAGAGAAAAGAAAGAAAGAAAGAAAGAAAGGCTGCTTTTCAAATAAGCTAAAAGGTCGATGTCGCGCGTGCTTCTCCGTACCGTTTCTGACCTTCACCCCTCCTCCTTTGAAATATTCGACCCTTCTTTTATAATTACCGTTAATCAGCTAATTATTTCCCTACGTCATTGTTTCTGTATATTCTAATTCCATTGCATATTGTTATGTTGTATTACAGGCAGTAATATCTCCTCCACAGAAAACATGCATAGGAAAGACATGGTCCGCTATAAATAAATTATCAGTCATATGGAAATCCAATCTCACAGACAAGTTAAAGAGACAATTCTTCCAGGCCGTTGTCGTGTCAGTACTGCTGTATGGCTGCTCCACCTGGACCCTAACGAAGCGACTAGAGAATAAACTAGATGGGAGCTGCACTAGAATGCTGCGTGTAATCCTTAACAAGACTTGGAAACAACTCCACACGAGAAAACAATACGGCCACCTACCACATATCCCCAAACCATCCTAGTAAGACGGACAAGGCAAGCTGGAGAAGCAAGGACGAACTCATAAGCGACGTCCTACTGTAGAAGCCAGCACATGGGCATGCCAGTGTGGGCCGACCAACAAAGACGTACATTGACCAGCTCTGTGTGGATATAGGATGCTGCATAGAGGACCTCCCAAGAATGATGAGTGATAGGGACGGATGGAGAGAAATTGTCATGATATCCGTGCTAACAGCGCGACATGATGATGAAGTCAGAGCGCTTGTTCATGGAATGATGATGAAATATTTTATTACATAAGTACATTGGAATTTTAACCAATTGTCGGATTTTTCCTCTCAGGAATGTTTATAATTCTCCCAAATATTTCGTCATTTTCTCTGATTTGGAATTCAAACAAATAATTAAAACAAACAAATCTCAATATGCATTCCAGCTACATTTTTTCTTTCAAAATATTTTCCAAAATATTTCTTTCTTTCTTTTTCACCCATAATTTACTTATAACTGATTCTTTTGCAACCTTTAATTATCCAAGTCCCTAATAATGTCACAAATGTACAGGGGTCCAAAAGTCTTGTCACCCTTATATAATATTTTAATTTTCATTCATGTCTGTTTTAATAATATAAAAAGTAAGTGAAGTTGGCGGAATGCCCTATTATTGGTAACAGCCGAACAGCGAGATAGTCTATACCCTTTTCTCTACCGCCCAGTCAGGGCGACTGTTTTTGCTGAGTTGGAGTACCTCACCTACCATCAGATCCCAATTTACCAAACAGATCAAATTACCCAATCTGTGATCAGTTGGTGGGGGGCACCATTGAACCTTGCGATTCCTATGCGAATGAGCTAAACCTACCGACTGAGATAAATCGCCCCCTTTAACAACATTTTTATTTACTAAGCTTAGCTTAGATGAGGCACAAGGCCAGAAGTATGGGACACCCAATGAGAATCGATGAAGAGCTACTCCCCACACCCCAGAGCTCGAAAATTGGAATTTCACCACTAGATGCAGTTTAACATCATACCAGGACACTCAGCCATCGCCTTCTTGCTCATATAGTTATTGTTAAGTTTTTATGGGCCATCCTTTAGACCTTTCTTGGTAATCATTTGGTAAAGATTCCTGAGTATTGGTAATCGTCTGGCAATACTTGGTATTCTCTTGGTAAAGATCCCTGTTGGCCATAAGTCAGAGCGCTTGTTCAGTGGAATTGGATCTTTGGTAATCCCTTTGTAAAGAGTCCTGAGTATTGGTTATCCTGAGTCCCTCCTCAATGAGTGCAATTAGAATTATGACCAATGTGAAGGGTTTAAATAGTGTATCTGCCACGCAGTATGGTTGGTGATTGGCCGGAGTAATAAACAACGTGACTTAGGCTCGACTATAAATCCAGGTGGGGAATTACAGCACACCTTATATACACAAAATATTGCATTTCACTTAGCGCTTATACCCTTGGGAAAGGTATGAATCATACTCTCCCTCCAGTTATGGATAAATAGGCGGGCAGACTGGGCTCTTTAACCCTGGTTAGGCAACCGGTCTGTAAGAAGGAAAACTCTGAATTCAAACCTGTTAAACTCAGCTTAAAAATGTCCTAGTGTCACATCTACTCGTGTGGAGGGGTTGGTAAAATATGTATATATATATACAAAAATATTTGGAGGCGCGTGGTCTAATGGTTAGAGTCGTAGGAAATGGACTTGTCAACACGAGTTCAATTCCTGGATGAAATTGTTGGCATTTCACTTAGCGCTAATACCCTTGGGAAATATATGAATCCAAT
Source organism: Doryteuthis pealeii (assembly GCA_023376005.1). Lineage (NCBI taxonomy): Eukaryota > Metazoa > Mollusca > Cephalopoda > Myopsida > Loliginidae > Doryteuthis > Doryteuthis pealeii. The sequence continues at coordinate 62,737,249 of CM042156.1, forward strand.
TCTCCCTCCAGCTATGGGTAAATAACAGGGCAGACTGGACTCTGTAACCATGGCTAGGTAACCAGTCTAGAAAAAGGAACACTCTGAATTCAAACCTTTTAAACTCCGCTTAAGAAATTGACATTGTGTCGCATCCTGCTCGTGCAGAGGGGTTGGTAAATATATATATACACAAATATTCCAACAGTTATTTACTAGGTTTAGATTAGATTAGGTAGAAGACCAGATGTATGAGACATCCAATGAGCATCGAACTCACTGACAATGGTCTGTGAATCTAGTGATGTGCCCTTCCCTTTAACGATATAATATAATAACGATATAATATAATAACGATATGATATATGTTGGAAGCATTTGGCGTAATGGATAACGTCGCAAGGAAATGAGTACGATAAGACGAGTTCAAATTCTGGACGAGGCTATTTGCATTTCACCAAACGCTAATAACATTAGGAAATGTATGAATCCAATTTTTCTCCCTCTAGCTATGGTTAAATAGTAGAGCGGATATTGGGAAAAGGTATAAATCAAACCAAGCCCCCCCCCCACCGTTACCTTGTCGGTATCCTCTGGTGAAGAAAAGACTAATGTTGTATACCAATAAACGTTGTGAGAATTATTTTTCTCCTCCCCATCTTTCTATAACCTGGTAGCGAGTTAGTGGGGTGGTCGGCGACTGCCTTGTCCCATTTCCCTTTCTTGAAGCTGACACCCCCTCGTTGTGGTTTATACCAAGGCCTTTTAAGTCCTGCTGCCATCTGGACGACGCGGGTGAACAAGCGTCAGATAAAGCTGAATTTATGTGGAAGAGAGTTGTTTATACGTTCAACTTCTCTTTACTTCGTACCTTCTAGAAGAGAGTTGTTTGGACGTTCAACTCCTCTTTACTTCTCCCCCCCCCCCAACTTAACTAATTGTCCCAGTTCGAGTATCGGTGGGTTTGTCTTTGAAGTGGCTAGCTGCAAAGCCCACTAAATTTCACAACCACTTTTTTACCTAGTCTGATGGCTACACTCACTAAAAACTCGCTACTGGCCCCTCCCACCTGCGTCGGGATAAGCGTCTCTTATATTTTTCCCGACGACGTATTTGTTGTATACTCTCTTGTTCTTCTTATCATCTTTGGTATATGTTCTTCTTTTAGCGTCTGGAACTTGTCTTAGAGATTTCATGTCTGGTCTTCTATTGGGGATTTCTCATCTATCATAAGCCCTGGGTCATTGGTAGTTTTTAGATAATAACCCAAGACTTCGATTTGTTTAGATCATATTTTATTCCGAAATCCCCACCAGACAACTGCGCAGATTGTGAGTAAGGCAACCCGCCTAAGCGCGACTTGCTCTCTTCGCGGTTTGGCCGATATTGAACTAACTAAGTCTTTCTAATCTAGGGGGCCTTCACCACCGATTCTCACGGTATCCACCGGAAGGAAGATCAGGATGAAGTCAAGCCGTGTTACTCAATCCTTCAAGGCCGCCGCCGGCTACTTATAACATCCATTTTGGTTTCTACACTAATGGTACACAAGTGTTAGGGTACTAACAATTATGTAACACTAAGAGAGACAGAAAACACGGCTTGGACTCCTGCAACCGAACATGCACCGAAAGTATTGGTTCAACATTCCTTTGGATCACGCCAAAGGTCTTGGGTATTATTACTAATCATATATTTTCCATGCTTCCAATACAACCCAAACAGTTTCCCTAAACCCACCAAATATATCTCTAAAGCAGCATACATGGACTCCCCTAACACAATGATATATATATATATATATATATATATATATATATATATATAGTTCAATGAGAAATCAAAACAAATAAAAGTTTTTAAAATAAAATAAAACATAAAATAATATATATATATATATATATATATATATATATATGCGTGTGTGTGTATGTGTGTGTGTGCGCGCGCTCTCCTATAAAAGGGATGGAGCACTCTATGGCGGCCTTTACATGCATACATACAGATGTGTGTATTAAAACAGTTAAAATCCCCTTCGCATTCTGTGGGTAAAGAAGGCTGAGCGGCTAAGCTGCCGATCGGATTTCTATCCCAGCTGTAGGTAGTTTACAAATGTCTAGCCACACTGAAGAGACTTGATAAGTCGAAACACGTATCTGTGGATGACTATATATATATATATATATATATATATATATATATATATATATATATATATATATTATTTCATGTGAGTTATTCACATCCACTTTAACTTCTGTGTCTCCACTTGGATCTCTGCATAGTTGCTTATTTGTTGTCTGTTTTGTTTGTTTATTGATTTTAACGGCATATCAACCCGTCTGGGGTTATATCATGCCTAACGGTTAGGAAGTTATACATATCGTGTATTTATATTTATACTTTTTAGCAATTGGTTTTAAAAATGTGTTTGAATTATTGGGGATTATGTTGTATAGTATTGATTAGTTTCGTGTCTATATTCTATGGTACAATTTTATTTCCCTCAAAAAAGTTTGTCTCCATCCTTGCGTCTTTTAAAATTCTTAATTTTTGAGAATGTCTCGTATAAATTATGCAAGACCCTCTCTGAATTTAATCCATGATTAAGATATTCTAAACAGAAAAAATTCAACTAAAATATTCAATTTGATTTTTTAAAGATGCATATTAAATATTTAATTTTACTTGCAAAATAATGCTATCTAATTCAAATATTTTAAATTGACATTTCAAACTTCCAATCAAATATTTTTTACACACAAAAAAACGAGACGTTCAGATTTCTGCAAAGAAAGAAAAAATATTAAATGGTTAAACTTTTCCTGGGAGCATTTTGAAAGATGGGTGCAATGTTCCTCGATACTGGAACCGCTGGGTAGACGAGTTTTGTTTAAAAAAAGTTCCAAACCACACCAAGATAAGTTATGACTACTTGGGCCTCAGATTTATCCATTTTAGATTTATCACACACTTCACACAGAAATTATTTTTTTCTAGTTTGCTCAACTTATTGAAAATGGCATTGGCGATATATTGTCAGATACCATACGCCGTTGACTTCATGTCTTCACTACTACACACACAAATAAAAAAATATTCTGCCAACTAAAGAATGGTGTCCTTCTTCCGTACTATCAAACACCTACCTTGTCTAAACTCTATGCCCTCTAACTATCAAATTTCCTCTAACACATATCCACACATCCTACCTTATGACTTTACCCACTTGGTCAAATTTCTCCTCTCGATCAATCGACTGACCCTACAAAAATCCCTACCCAGCAGTGCCTCACAACTCACCGATTTACCTTATTCACTATAAAAGTAATTGTATGTTTTACCAATGTTTCAAATAAAGGCGGAAGATGTTTCACTCAACGTGAAACGAAATATTCCAGTACATCTACTGCTTATTTGTGCTGTTTTTGTCCACATTTTTCCTCTATTCTCACACACCACACACACACACACACACACACACACACACACACACATCTTAAACATTGAAACAGATTAGGATATCGCTTCCGTGTGCTTATGCCTCTTTCTGTCTTTCCTCTGCCCTCTTTCTTTCTTTCTTTTTCTTTCTTATTATATTTTTCTGTGCAGCATGTCCTTTTTCTCCCCTTCCGTTCTTTACAAATAAAACGGAATGGTCCATTATTTAGCGACGACACTCATGAGAAATACAAATTTGGCGGATAAGCAACACCAGATAAGCATGATTTACATTTTTGCATTTCATCTTGGACGATGTGAATGGACTCCTTTTTAACAAGAGGGTGTCACAAGAGGATAACGGTCACAAGTTTAGGTAACAATGTTATATACCCAACATGAGGTATATAAACGGCGGCGGGGAGGGGGGTTCGTTTTTACACTTCAACCTTTTTCCTCGTAAATTCCTACCATAAAATGCCGAAGGCTAATTTTATGGTTGGAAATTACAAGTAAAAAGTTGAATATTACCTTTTGTTATTATTTCTTTTCTTTTTGGCTGTGGTACTCTAAAATAAAAACGTCAGATTTTAATCATCGTCGACGAAAAAACAAAATTACGGTCATAAAAGGAGGATCCAATTTATGCCTAAATTGTAAAATGAGCCCCCACTTTAAAACTAAACATTCTCACAAAATATAAACTTTTAGAATATACACATTGAAGGAATATTAAAATAAAGAAAATATATTTAGTATTGTAAAATAACGGGTGCAAGAAAAATAAAACATTTATTGCAAAAACACGGACATAAAATGAGGGTTCAGTTTATTTTATGGTAGGAATAAACGAGAAAACTGTTCTTCTTTACCCCTACAGACACGTTCACAATTTATGACTGCCCATGAATTGTAACAACAAGAGTATTAATATATAGATAACTTGGAGTGGGGAGACAGATCCTGGCTTTTCAGAAAGACATAAGCACGAAGGAAAAAAAAACACCTCGCCTAGAATTTGAACTCGGTTTGTCGTCTTCGTTGTCGTCTCCATCTGCTGTGACGATTGACCACCGGATGTCAATAAAAGAAATCATGAATCCAGCTGCACTCAACGCGCATGCGTAATTCTTTAAATGACTCACCTCGTTCTGACCACCTGCAGTGAACTTCGTCATCATCGGTTCAAAATATTTAAAGTTTCTCTAGTGCCATTAATATTTTTCGGAAAGATGACGCTGATTCCTCGTTTCTTTTGACCTTTTAGAGTGATATCCATTTCACGGTACGCTCCATTCCCCCTCACCCTCCCATGTATGTATACTCATACTTATTTTGACTGCTAATTCTGGGAAACGTAAACGGAAAATGTTCTTATCAACTTCGTTGCGTGATGCATTGGCGTATATATTTACCAACGGGCTTGCAAATGAAAATTACATATATTGAAAAAAAACAGAAAACAAATTATTTATTTATTTTTCCCATTAAACTAACCCTAAACCCCAACCCTAATCTTAACCCTAAACCATAACCCTAAACCACCCAGTTAAAATTAAGTTTTATTACAAAATGTGTGGGTTCTGTTTTTCTGGGTCACTCTGTATAAAGGGTGACCCAGAAAAAACAGAACCCAAATTATTTATTTATTTTCCCATTAAACTAACCCTAAACCCAAACCTTACTCTAACCCTAACCCTAAACTCTAACCTAAACCCACATAGTTAAAATTCACAGTTTTATTACAAAATGTGTGGGTTCTTTTTTCTGGGTCACCCTAAGTGAGGAGAATTGGATTCATACCTTTCCCAATGGTATTAGCGCCATGTGAATGCCAACAGCTTCATCCAGGAACTGAACTCGATAAAGTCTCCATAAGCCTTGATGCATTGTCATATATATTTCTCTAGAATGTTATCCTGTCAAAAGGTGCAACGCATGTCAAACCTTGGATTATTTTATGCCCAAGATTGTGTTCTCTGAATTTTTTTTTTAGATCAGGCTTGATAATTATATTTATTTGACATCATTTGTTCTTTTTTGTGTGGGGGTATTTCTTTTTCTAAACGACATGGAGATTGCCGAGTTCGAAATGAAGGTCAGAAGGCCCCCGAGTAGATAAACTGAAGAAGGACATCGGAGAAAACGTTGTACAGATACAATGAAGATTAGTCAGAATAATCCAAATAATACACTAACATTTGGACACTAACGAAAGACTTGCAGAAAGCATCACCAATAAGATGTTAGTGAAATGATTGGAGAAAAAAACAAGATGGGAACTACATAAGGATGCTGCGTGCGGTCCAGGACAAATCCCGAAAGGAGCACCCCACAGTCCCCCCCCAAAGATAAACAGTTGTACAGCCACTTACCTACTATCACAAAAATCATCCAATTACGTCGAACAAAACACATTGAATACTGCTGTACAAACACATTAATGATTTTCTCTTGTGGACTCCTATACATGGACGCAGTTAAGTGTCATACCCAGGACACGGCCTGCCTCGCCTGCATTTTCAGTTAGATGACTTTAAACATTAAACTGGCTCGGCTCTTTAAATTTTGCTGGGCATCCAGTCTAGGAGAATGAAAACTCTAAACTCAAATTTGTTAAACTCCACTAAAGAAATTGACCTTGTGTAACATCCTACTCCTGTAGAAGGAGACTTTTTAAAACTATGTACAATAGAGTAATTCCAATTCATATTTCCTAGATGTCGATGTTGCATCCTGGGAAAAATCCAGGTTTTTGAAAATGTACTTTTCGATTTTAGAAGTGAATTGGCGCTACATAATCTACCTTTCTTTATCTAATTTCCCAAAACTTACTAAATGTCGATAATGTTATGTCTTCCATTTGAACTAAACTATGCGTAGTATGATTTTAAAGATGTAGATAAATACCTTGGTTCGGCAAATAGTTTAGAAGGAAACCTCTAATCTCAAACCTATTAAACTCCACCAAAGAAATTGACCTTGTGTCAAATCCTTTTCGTATGTTGGACTTGGTAAATATCTAAACTGTGTACAATAGAGTACTTCCTATTTATATTTCCCAGGAGTCGATGTTCGAATCCGGGAAAATCTAGTTTTTTGAAAATGTACTTTTCGATTTTAGAAGTAGATAGGTGCTATACAATCAACCTGTCTTCATCTAATTTATTAAAACTTACTAAATGCCGATAATGGCATCTTCCATTTGAACTAAACCTGTATGTGTGGTGTGATTTTAAAGATGTAGATAAGTACCTTTGGCTAAAGATAAAAATCATTGCCTAAAACAGGATATATTCCAATTGCACGCTAATTGAATCAATAAAATATATTAGATAAGTAAAGTACACCCTAGGCGACAAGTATTTAATCAGTTTGACATACGAGATATCGATCAAAAAGAATCGAGACTGAATAATTTTTTTATTTCTAAAATTTACAGTTTTAAATAAAATTGTGCTCGCAACCACTACAGGACATGTCAGAATCAGCTCAAAAATTTAAAATTATCACCTGCGTTACTTGTTACGTTGTAATTTTTACATGGTTGATGGGTAAACTATTAATTATACACTGTTTTAGATTCAAAATAACGGTTTAGTGGAAAGATACAAGGAATGTGACTCATGCGATTTAACCCTGTTTTGACCCCTTTTCTGATTCGCCAGTGCAAACGTGGGAAGTTGTGTTAGAAAATTTGTTTTGGGCTGGTGATTGGACGAGACAGTCGTCCATAGCGTCTCTTGTCTTTGTGCGTTTGACTTGATCTGGGATGCTTACAAAATAAAATATAAACTCAAAATAAAGGAAAGTCTTGTGTTGTTAATTAAAAACAACGCAACAACACAGTCTCGTTTTTCTATACGGAACAGCATCGAAAAAATTATGAATTTTAAATCCGAATATTCAGCCCCCAGTAAAGAATATTTAAAAAAGAAATGACTCAGTAATAATTGCTGTACAAAATAATGCCATAAGGACAAATTCTATCAAATCAAAAATTAATAAGAGCCAACAAAATAGTAAATGTAGACTATGCGGTGACAAAGATGAGATTGTAAAGTATATATTAAGCGAATGCAGCAAACTAGCAAACGGGAATACAAAACTAGGCACGACTGGGTGGGGAAAGTGATCCACTGGGACTAATGCAAAAAATTAAATTGTGGCCATACAACAAAATGGTATATGCATAAACCAGAATCTGTTCTTGAGAATGAAACACATAGAATTATCTGGGACTTTGAGATAAAGACGGATCACGTTATCCCAGCAAGGAGACCAGACCTAGTGCTAATTAACAAAATAGAAATAACTTGTCAACTGGTGGGTTTTGCAGTTCCAGCAGATCACAGGGTGAAGCTGAAGGAAAACGAAAAGATGGACAAATACCTGGACATTGCAAGAGAACTGAAAAAGCTATGGAATATGAAAGTCAAAGTGATACCAATTGTAGTTGGTGCACTAGGTGCAAAAAGGTTGGAAAAAAGACTGGAAAATCTGTAAATCAGAGGAAGAATTGAGACCATCCAGAATTCTGCACTGCTGCAATCTGCCAGAATACTCAGAAGAGTCCTGGAGATCTTAGGAGACTTGTTGTCACTCAGAATCCAGGGAAATACCATCAGCTAATTCTGTTGTGAAAAACTAATAATAATAATAATAATAATAATAATAATAATAATAATAAAAAGAGAACTTGTCAACTAGTGGACTTTGCAGTTCCAGCAGATCATAGGGTGAAGATAAAGGAAAATGAAAATATGGACAAATACCTAGACCTTGCCAGAGAATGGAAAAAGCTTTCGAATATGAGGGTCAAAGAGATACCAATTCTTTATTATTATTATTATTATTATTATTATTATTATTATTATTATTATTATTATTATTACATTGGTATTTCAGTCTCGGATGACTATGATAAAGTTTTTATGTGTCCCTGATGTTACAGCGCCTCCTGTGACTGTGAAGTCCGATTTTTGAAAAACATTCTCGACCACAGATTTTGCATTTGAAGGCTGTCCCTGAAGACGTAGATGTTCCGATGCTTTGTTGCCGCTGTTTTCTTCTGGACCTCTTAGCTTCATGGTGTTGTGTCAGGGTGACTTCTGACACGAACAGTCCTCTACGGAGATTCTGCCGTCACAGATAGCGGTCCTGGGCCAAATTTTCCCAGCTGGAAGGGGCAATGCCAAAGCACGAGATCATTCTTGCAGACATCCTTGAATCGCAGCTGGAGGCGACCAATCTGTCTTTTACCAGACGTAAGCTCTCCATAGAGGATGCATTTCGGGATTCGTCCATCATCCATCCAACGTACATGACCCAACCATCGGAGGCAACGTTGTCTCAGTAGAGAGTACAAGCTGGGGAGTTGAGCTCTCTCTATAACTGATGTGTTAGTGATCCTGTCCCTGCAATTGATGCCCAGTATACGTCTAAGGCAGCGAAGGTAGAAGTTATTTAGCCGCCACTCTTGGTTGGAGTATAAGGTCAATGTTTCACTTCCATACATGCTTATAACACATGCCCTATACACTTGTACCTTTGTACGGATAGTGAGCTTGCTGTTGTCCCAAACTCTTGCTGTGAGCTTCCCAAAAGTTGAGACAGCTTTTCCGATCCGGCAACTGAATTCAGTATCAAGTGACAGGTTGTCGGCGATGGTAGACCCAAGGTAGCTGAAGGTGTTTACGGCTTCCACGGTGTAGCTGTTGATGGTGATGAAGGGAGGATTTACAGTTCCCTGACCCATCGTCTTGGTTTTCTTTATACTAATGGTCAGGATGAAGTCCTGGCAGGCTTGGGTGAACTGGTCCATGAGTGTTTATTATTATTATTATTATTATTATTATTATTATTATATTAATTAATAATAATAATAATAATAATAATAATAATAATAATAATAATAATAATAATAATAATATAATGAAATTCCTGTTTCTTTCCTGTCTATATGGAACATTATGACCAAACAAAAAATGAGCATGAAATCTCTAGGTAGTAATTAGAGATTCAACAGTAAAAAAAAATAGAATTAAAAAAAATAAAATGAAAAATACATTTTAACAGCACATCATGCACCGGTCAAATTCATTATCGTAACTGTTCGTATCTGAAAGAAAATTATAAGACATTAGCTAGATGGAGCTACCATTGCCACTTGCCTAAGTTCACTTGCAATTGTCCTTGTACACAGGTAATAGTTTAATATGTGATAAATATTTCTGTCGCACTCTGTGTAATAAACTGATAATGTGATGATGTCGACACAACTAAGAAGACATCGACATTTCTCAGCTTCAAATCCAAGTTGTGCATTATTTTTTTTTACAGGAGCGTCCGTGTGTTTCCACTCCATTGACTGTTTCTGAGTGATGCCACACCCATATTTAGCCAATTTGTAAACATTTTTTTCGACTAAAACATTTCTCTCCGTACACACCTCACATTCTTCTGTAAATTTCACAAATGATTGCACTTCTCCGCTACCATAAATTATATATCATAGGTTATCGCTGAAATAAGTGTGTTTGATGTCAAAGTGACTATTTTCAAAATAAATAAAGTTTAATTCATTGTTCAGTTAAATGGAGCTCAAGTCTCGATAACGTTTGAACACACCTCATATTTTAAGAGAGATGCACCGAATCAATTTTTATTCCAATGAAATGCTTCAGTTTTTCAAAACAAAACTGATAATGTCCATTCTAACGACATAATCATGTTTATATAAACAATATTGTTGACGTGGTTCATCCAAGGATTTTCCTTGCCCCAAAAAGGTGTAGTTTGCCTCCTTGATACTACCATTCTCGGCCAAGCATGTGTCGTGAGGAAAAGCGACATCAATGTTAAGTCTGGCTAGTTCTTTGTCGATAATAGCTGTCTTGCGAGTATCACTTGTTGCAGATCAACAGATAATCCAGGACACGTTGTCCTGACGTTCCAGATTGCGAATCGAAGTGCTGGAGACTTCTTGTGTTTATTAGTGTTTCTTGGTGTAGACTTTTTGGCCCACCTGTCGAAACAATTCTCTAAGCTCCATACACCCAGTGGTGTATGGAGCTTATGGTGTATGGCGAATTAGTAAAAGGCTCCCGATCGGTTGGTAGACCACGCCTACGATTTAAAGATATCTGCAGGCGAGATATGAGGATATGCCATATTGACACAAACACGTGAGAAGCAGATACAAAAAATAGAGCGGCCTGGCGACTCAACGTTTAGCAAGGCACAGAGAGGGATGAGGCAGAGAGGAGAGTAACATCGACAGAAAAGAGAGCCAGAAAGAGATGAGCCAGCAGCCCCAGAAAGCACCACAGTTTGTGTGCATTCGGTGCACCAAATAAACTCACTCAAGAATTGGCCTGCAGAGTCACTTGCTCAGATGAAGATAAAAAAAATTATTTTTTATTTTTTATTTTGAACACTACGCCATCGTCCTTAGTGGACGGAAAGGATTCAATATGTGGTAAGTATTTCTGTCACACTCTGTATAATAAACTGATAATGTGATGATGTCGACACAACTAAGAAGACATCTACATTTCTCAGCTTCAAATCCAAGTTGTGCATTATTTTTTTTTTACAGGAGCGTCCGTGTGTTTCCACTCCATTGACTGTTTCTGAGTGATGCCACACCCATATTTAGCCAATTTGTAAACATTTTTTCCGACTAAAACATTTCTCTCCGTACACACCTCACATTCTTCTGTAAATTTCACAAATGATTGCACTTCTCCGCTACCATAATTTATATATCATAGGTTATCGCTGAAATAAGTGTGTTTGATGTCAAAGTGCCTATTTTGAAAATAAATAAAGTATATTTCATTGTTCAGTTAAATGGAGCTCAAGTCTCGATAACGTTTGAACACACCTCATATTTTAAGAGAGATGCACCGAATCAATTTTTATTCCAATGAAATGCTTCAATTTTTCAAAACAAAACTGATAATGTCCATTCTAACGACATAATCATGTTTATATAAACAATATTATGTGATTGAAAATATAGAAAAAAAGTGGATACAACAATCTTTTCTTTCCCTTTTATTCTACAATTGAATTTAATTTCATTTTAATTTCATTTAAATACTGGCCATGTGCGCTATGTCTACCCCTCCCCCGACCTCTTTGCTGCTTATATATTATATATTGGTAGGTAGGTAGGTAAAATCCTCACATTCCAGCACAGGCTTTAGAAATACAAGACACATCGACTTTTGTTTTGGACTGCTACTAAAGAAATCTCCTTTCAGCTCCTGTAAGTTTTTTCCCTCGTCATCTACTGGCCAAAATGAAAAACTTATTCTGTTTTAACAACAACACAGCAACTAAATTCAATTGATATTTCGCCTTATTGTTTAACTGAAGATCTTTCAAAATTTTATTGAGGCAACTCCTTGTACATCCTGCGTTTATAGTAAAAAGGTAATTGGAAAAAGTATAAAAGCAGAATGTACAAACAGTTGTCTCAATTAAATTTTTAAAAAGCTTCGGCGAAACAATAAGATGAAATATCAATTGAAGTTACTGTGTTGTTATATTCCCTTTTTTTCTCTATTTTCAACCACTCTTTGTCGAATGTATTCAATCCTTCACTCCTCAAACAGTATTATATGATATTGTTTATATTATCTATATATTAATATTCGTGTTCACCAATTGTACGACGGTCATCATCTTGAAACACCCGCTGGTCAAGAATGAGACCGTCCAAAGATGATATGCAAACATGTAAATTCTGATTATTTGGTGCTGCTTATCTGCTGAATGATCATTTATTATGTGTCGTCTCTTCAGCTAAATAATGGACAATTCCGTTTTTTATTATAAAGAAAGAAAGGGAAGAAAAATGACATGCTACACAGAAAAATATAATACGAAAGAAAGAAAGTAAGAAAGAAAGTAGGGGAAAGATAGTGAGAGATGGTGAGTGCGTGGAAGTGATAACGCTAATTTCTTTCAATCGAACAAAATGAAAAGAAAAAAAGAAGGAAAGAAAGAAAAAAGATTGAAAGAGAGAGTTAAATCAAGGATATACTTTTTACGTATTGATCTATTTTGCAATCGCTCTTGAGTAAACATATCAATTGTTGTAATAATACAATTATCTTACTCTCGTATAGCCACAGGTCCTGTTAGTGTTATAAAATATAGTTAATATAAATATAATATTTATTCTTATATAAACAATATTGTATACTATTGTTTTATATGAATATAATGTTTAAAATATATATAATAGTTTTATATAATAATCAATATTATATTTTTATAAACAATACTATCTATTATTCTTAATATAACAATAATATTACATTTATATAATCAATATTATATAATATTGTTTACATTATAATTAACATTATATTTATATAAATAATATGATATAACATTGTTTATATAATAATCAATATTTTATTTATATAAACAATACTATATAATATTGTTTATATAATAATAACTATAACATTTATATAATCAATATTATGTAATATTGTTTATATTATGATAAATATTATATATTTATATAAACAATATTATATGATATGGTTTATATAAGAATAGATATTACATTTATATAAACAATATATGTGTCATTGAATTAATAAGTGTGTGTCTTTGAAAACTTTTTGGCAAAGTGGAGCTTTACAGAATATGATGGAACATTGTCTTGAATGAATATAGCTCGGTCCCGATTCTTCCCCTATCCTCTGATTCTCTTAGATGCTTTTCCAAGTTCTGTAGTCTGTTCCAAGGGCACCGTCTACAGTTTGTATTAACGTAACCTTCATGCTTGACAGGTTTTTTCAGATCTCCAGCAAGATATAGGTGTGTGTCTATATTTTCGTGTAATTTTAATTTGAATCTATACTTGAACTCTAGAGCGGCAAAATTAAACGTACTCGAGGAGTAGGGGCTAATGTGCTGGACTGTGACCGTAGTAACCGGGTTCGAACGCCAGTCGCTCTATCACGTTAACTTTTGGACTAATACCCTTGGGGAAGGTATGAACCCCCTTATCCTCCAGCTATTGTTAACATTTCTGAGAATCATAAATTGTTAGCAAACCGTGTACAGTTTAAAATATTTTCGTTTAAATGAAAAGCGTAGGCGGGTATATTTCCGTAACCGGGTTTAGGATTGGCATGTAGATGACCATAACTGACCCAGTTACAAAGTAACGTAGGAATAGATAGTTTTTAGAATTCAGATTCAACCCGATCGTCGGAGAGTTTAGACGTGATTGCTGTCTCTCTCGGGTCAATCTCAACCGCGCAGAAAAGATTGAATCATGGCTGATAAAATAATAAACTTGATCAAGAAAAGACCCAAGTCTTGTTATAATTACCATGACCAAAATCAGCTCAGATGAAAACTAGCCCTTAGAATAATTAAGAAGAATGAACAGTAAAAATGCAGTAATGAAGTTAGCAAGAATTAAGTAAGATTATCCTCTCTCTCATCTGTATTTCTTTCTCTCTCTCTCTCTCTTCTCTCTCTCTCTCTCTCTCTCTCTCTCTCTCTCTCTCTCTCTCTCTCTCATCCGTGAACTCTCACTCTCAGCGTTTATATACTCAATGTCGGTATATAACATTATGTGTTAATTAGTACCACTACTGTTCTTCTACAACGATGGAAGGTTGATATGCCATTGAACAATTTACAAGGGTCATTCAATAGACAAAGTGAATTTTTCCTGAGGAGTAGGTAATAGTAAGCAGTGTTCACAGTTTTACTGTTTTTTAAAAGAAATCAAGTGATGGGTCCTTTAGCTCCTAAAATATTGCTAGCATGGCTACTGAACCCTGAACTGAAGTGCTGAAAAGAGAAGTATCTTCTAAAATTTGTGGCGTGCGAAGATGATAGGTACCCAATTTTTTATTATTTCCTATAAGTCCAATATAAACAATGGGGAACCACTTTTCGCTGATAAATTATTTATTCATTTATTTATTTATCTACTTGGAAAAAAGAAGACGGGGTTAGGGTTAGGTTAGGGTTAAGGTTAGGATTAGGGTTAAGGTTAGGGTTTAGGGTTAGTTTAATGGGAAAATGAATAAATAATTTATCAGTCAAGAGTGGTTCCCCTTTGTTTATGTTAGACTTATAGGAAATAACCCAATTTTTATTTTTGTTAGAAATCTGAAGTACTTTATTGTATTAATATTGCTCTTCCGTAAGATGACTTCCTCGTATTTATGTATGACGACTGGATCAGCGTTGGGAAGAAACCAATATTTTAGTTTTAATAGTTATTCTAAATCATGGTTGGTTATTGTTTAATTAATAAGTTATTAAGTTAGGTGGTCTGTTGTAAACGTCGTCCGCATAAAGCACTGGTCCTCAACCGGGTTCCATATGTACCCACGGGACCATATAACATCTGTTGGGACCCAGACAAGCAAAATGTATTTAACTATAAAGATACAATGGGATGTTTAAATATCGAATGACTATGGGAGGGTCCACCAAAGTAAAGTAGGATTAAAAGGGGTAAAAAAGAAAGATTGAGAACCATTGGCATAAAGGATCTTTACGTGGGTTTCTGATATATATTTTGCACACAATTGTAGCTGTCTAATATTCTTGTATCTCACTGACAAACTAAAACGGCAATTCTTCCAGGCTGTGGTTGTATCAGTGCTGCTGTATGGCTGCACCACTTGGACCCTAACGAAGCGACTTGAGAATAAGCTAGATGGGAGTCTTGAAGAAGTCGTGGAAACAGCACCCCACAAGGAAGCAGCTGTACGACCACCTGCCCCCCATATCACAAACTATCCGAGTGAGACGGACAAGGCATGCAGGACACTGCTGGAAGAGCAGGGAAGAGCTCATAAGCGACGTTCTCCTGTGGAAACCAACACATGGGCATGCTAACGTGGGCGCCTAACAAGGACCTACATTGGCCTAGTGTGTGATGATGCAGGTTGCAGCTAGAAGACCTCCCAGAGGTAATGAGTGATAGGGAATGTTGGCGTGAGATTGTCATGGATATCGGTGCTGCGAGCGCGACACGATGATGATGATGATGATGATGATGAATATTCTTGTTAGTGCTGTGGCAATGCTAGAAAACGTGTGGATTATTAACTAAAGAATTCAAAGTTCATTCCCTTAATCTGGCGTCGTTGTTCTTCTGATATATATTTGTTGGCAGCCTTCCGACTACGAGAGACGATGGAGTAGTGTCAAAGTTTTTTTCTTCATGTTGCTAAATCGCGTATCTGTATATGTAGCGGGTATGGTCACAGTACCCAAAGCGATGTATGTTAGTAGTCAGCTACGACCGACTACTGGACTTCAATAACAACAGATACGTAGGTACAAAAGAGGACCCTTCTTCATTTTCTTCGGTGTGTAGGTGGTGTGGGCACGGAACTTACAATGAGTGCACGAGGGGTGGTTGCTGACGGGAGATGTGAAGTGTCCTTTTCCGCTCCGGCTGGCGCCTGAGTCTGTCGGCTGACCCTCTGGCTTTTTGTATTGACGACACGCCTACACATATTTATCTTTTTGATCTGATAACAGACCTTTGTAATATATTTCTTTATCTTCACCCTGCTTCCTTGACTGGAAACCATCTCTCCCGCTTTCTCTTTCTTTTCAAATATATATTTTTATCTTTCTCTTTGTCGCTCAGCCGGAAGTTCCATCTTCCGGGCGAGGACAATACAACACATAGCCTGGGCGGGTTCATATGGACGATGAGCTGTTGCCCAAGCAATAAATCCCCCCTCTCCACACTACCGCTGTGATCCAAAGGAAAGGTAAGGTACCAATGCAGTCTGGCAACGGTGGTGTCGCAGGAGATGATGGGTAGCACTGGATTTCACCATCACACGGCTCCTGATTTATTTTCGGGGTTTACTCCCCTAGCCTTTCGTTGAAAGGCAGCAGAGGTTTTGTGCCGGACTTCTCGAGTTGATGGTTATTATATAAGGGTTAATGGTTATAATATAATGGTTATAAAAAGTAATTTGTCCAAGTGACTATTTTCGGAGCGCCACACCTACCGTCAGCTCCCCACTTTACTGCACAGATTAGATTACCCAATCTATGCTTCTCATGTGCTGAGTAGTTGGGGACTGGTATCGAACCCAGAACCTTGAGATTCCTAGCTGTCTAATATTCTTGTTGGCGCAGTAGCAATGCTACATAACATCCGTGTGGATTATTAACAAGAGAGTTCAAAGTTCATTCCCTTAAATTGGTGTCTTTGAAAACATTTTTGGCAAGGTGGAGCTTTGCAGAATGTAATGGAACAATGCCTTTCAATAAGTATAGCTTGGAACCTCTTGTTTGTGAAATGTACTAATCAAAATACTTATTATCCGAGAACTTACAATGATTTTCAGTATTTATGTATTCATCTTGACGTCAACATCAAATATGGAGAAGCCTATAATTTTCCGGCCTGTAGCATGAATTCGAAACAGTATTCTACCTCGCCCTATTATCTAACAAGTCGTATTGGCTGTCCTGATAGATGAGACAGATTTTGGTTAAATCGAACTTAATGGACTTAAATTCCACCATCGTATGTCACCCTACCGAAAGAAAAAAATACCAAAAATCGGAGAATTAACTGAATTTAATTAAATTTCAGTGTTGATCTATTAATGAATAAAATATATAATGCACCAGTTATTTTATTAAAAAGCTTTTACATTTTTTCAGGTCAGTTAACTTTGAACCACGTATCTTTGAGAATCCGTGTAACGCCTCAAAGATACGTGGTTCAAAGTTACTGTTAATGGCGGAATTTAGGTCCGTTAAGTTCGATTTAACCCATATTTTGGGCCTATTATATGTACGACCCCTAGCACAGTCACTAGATCCTTCCAATTTAATCATTTAGTACATTAAAGATTAGTATGGTACAAGGTCAATAGTATTGAGCATATTCTGAAAACATAGCACACTAACAATGAACTGTTTTCCTACGTTTTCTCTTTAGCTCATTCGGTAGAGCAAATGCTTAAGAATCTCAAGGTACTGGGTTCGATACCGGTCCCCAATAACTCAGCATATGCGTATCACAGATTGGGTAATCTGAACGGTGTGGTAAAGTGAGGAGCTGACGGTAGGTGTGGTGCTCTGTAAATAGGTCACCCCGCCAAATTACTTTTTATAACCATTATATTATAAGTCGGTGGAGTGGATTAATGTCTGTAGCAGACGAACAACGAGAGAGTCTATCCATTTTTCGCTTGCGCTAGACCAAGGAGACTGTTTTTGTATTTTTCGATCTCCTTAACCCATATATGGGACCCCAAAATATTCTAACACTCCGAGTCAGAGTGGACCTGGGAGTAATGACAATGAAGATGTACCCCACACTCCCCAAAGCTCCGGAATTGGAATCTCCCCAGTAGATGCCAAACAGAATGGTGCTCAACCTTTTTTTATCTATGGACCCTGTTTGTTCCTATTTTACTTTGGTGGACCCCCCATAGCAAATCTGTGCTTAAAACTCCTTTTGTATTTTCACAATTAGTACTTTTTGCTTGCCTGGACGAAATAACTGTTAAATCGTGCCTGGGGACCATATGACCTCCGGTTGAGAACCTCTGCCCTACACAACATCCAGTGTCTGCACATATCTGATGAATGTACATTTTTGTTAGTTGGTCATGTATAGGAGGCCGCAGAAAAACGTTGGCGTCATCCTTACTTTTCCACCAGTTTCCTACATGTCTTTCTCGTGTTATAGCGTGATTACGTTGGGCGGGTCAAGGTATCAGTCAATTTAGTATCTGGTTAATGCATTTATACGCAAGTTTTTATTTTACTAATGTTTTCTTAAATGTTGTGGTATAGTTGGTTTCTTGCCTTTAGCTATCGCCTTTTATCTTTTCACTCTGTGAACCATGGTTACGTGACGGGCTAAATTAAAAGAAATGAAGTTGTAGGTAAATCTCTATATGTGACGTGGCGGGACCTAGTTGTGTTACAATTTACGAGAATCGTAAATTGTGAGCGTACCTATAAGCTAGATTTAAATAAAGTTCATTAGATTTGAAAGCGGAGGTGGGTAGTTTTCCATAACCGTTGGTTTATGGTTGACATTCTCCGGTACAGAAACGTGAGAAAAGTTTGTTTAGATATCTGATCCGACCCAACCGTCAGAGAGCTTAGATGTGCTCTGGGTCGATCTCCCCCGCGGTGAATAATCATGGGCTAATAAATAAAAGCTTCCTCAAACAAAAACTATGTCTTGTTGCTTATTGAAGAAGATCAGTCCAGAAGTTAGAAGACTTTGAAGAACAGAAGAAATAGAAGTCAATTAGACAACAAGATGGCAGCCATAGCAGATAGAAGACAGGATAACAGTAACCAGCAAGAATTAAGCAGAAATGAAGTAATCAAGTAAGACCATCCACCCTCTCTCAAGTAAGTCTCTAATATGTCACTCTCTTTCTCTTTGTCTCTCTCTTGCTCTCTCTATCTATCTCTCTATCTATCTATATATCGATTATCTACCCAATATTATTATACATAATATAAACATTATTATGTGATGTGGCGTTCAATTAAAGGAGTATGCAGTTTCTATACTTATCTTATAGTGTTCTACTTATACTTAGCCTGGATCTGGTTTAATCTCTGCTATTCTGGAACGGAGTTGCTGGTATTCTGGATTTGTTGTTAGGTGGGCATTTTCTCTGTTCTTTGAGACTAGAAATTACTTGGGATCGTTTTGGGGTGTACTTGCGTCTGTTGGCTGTTCTTACTAACGAACACAAGACATTGTTGTTTTTCTCAGACCTAATATATTTTATTTTAAACCTAAGTTAAATGCCTTGGAGGAAAGACACTCATCTTGTGTCTGTTCTTTCAAACACCTGGCCTAGACTCCTCGACCAATCAGCTTTTGACACGTCATCTCAAATTCAAGTTAATTTTTACTATTACATAACGTATAACTTAAATCTTGGTTTTTTCCACTTTTCATTATTTTACACAATGGTGACACAGATTTCTTCTTTTTATTTTTTCTTTTTGGCCATCCATTTGTATTTTCATTTCTCTTTGAAGGTTTCTCTAATCTTTTTTGCGACATTCATACAGACAGTCTTTTCTTCTCAATATTATCTTCTTAATAGCTTTAATTTATTTTTTCATTTTCTGTTCAACACTATTTAACTTTTTCACAATTTCAAAACTTTTGATCTCGTAAACTAATAAAATTACAATATCATGTTTCTACTTTGAAGGTTGTACATTACTTATGATATTGAACTATCTAAAAATCGAAAACTATATATATATATATATATATATATATATATATATATATATATATATAGTATCTTATTACCGCTTTAACTTTTCCGTCGCAGTGGCCTCAGTAAATAATCCAAAAGTGCTCAATATATTAAAAATATAGACCAGTAATAATACTAATAATATTATTGTTGGATGGAAAATAAAGGGTCTACCATGATTTCAATCAAAAATGATTTACTCAGGACCCTACTCTACATTAACTAAGTCGATGTAATTCCTTAATTAAATTGAAGATTTTTATCGGATAATAAATGTTGAATGCTACGTTATTTTTCTCTCAATCTTTGCGTGCAGCGAAAATTGAGAAAAAATGTACCGTTCCACACGTGTATTAATTCCTTAATTCTCATTTCTATATTGTCATCAATCTAATTCTAATTATAAATAATAGCTGGTAAAAACAGTTAAAATGTAATTCCAATTATATTTTAGGGGTTTAATATTACTAATTCAGAGTTTTAATTTTTCGTTTTTGTATTTATCCTATTTAAAATGAATAACTATAAAAAACAAGTTTATTATTTAGTTAAATTTAGTAATGTAGTTCTAACAATATTTTAGTGACCGATATATATATATATATATATACATCTACAAGTTAAAGTTACTACTTGATTAATAATAATATAGTAATACAATTATATATATTATATATATATATATATATATATATATATATATATATATATTATAAAATAATAAAATTCGAAGGCAATACAATGCGTAAAAAATAAAGACAAAAAGATGTTTATATGTCTAATCGATTTCAAAGCGAAGCTTTATCATCAGAGATTTATTTCAGAAATGACGTGCTTATGTTTTTTTTTATTTGTTGGTTATAATTTCTCTTCCTATTTCCTTTCCTCTCCTTTTTCCTCTCTTTTCTTCTTCTCCTCCTTTATGAATGGGCGAATATCTGTAATTTCTTATTTCTCTCTTTCTTTTTTTTCTTTCTTAAAAGTTTGTTGAGAACAAGGCTGACATCCGGTAAGATGTTGCAATGTG
>CM042156.1:62762984-62770484 GCA_023376005.1 Doryteuthis pealeii
AAATATCTAATGTACTGTTAAGTTTTTTTTTACATCATTTTAAAATTTATGCATTCCTGTTAATATTAAAGATACTGCAGGTACATAACATTTGGAAAATGTAGATTAGTTAATTTTGAAATTGATCAGACTAACAGCAATATTTTATTTTTTATTTATTTTTTTAACTGAATAAGGTGCAGTGAATTCAAATCAAATGTTCCTTTTTTTTTGATTTTTAGAAACAAATCACCATTTTTAGTTTACAGATTTTATATTGTATGTTAATATACACAACAAAAAACTCAGAAAAATTTTGGAATCTTGCGTTATTTTTTATTATGACACTATTAAACATACCTTTTTTTTAAATCAGCTAACTGCCTTCGTGTTTAAAAGTTACAGGATACATCGACCAAACAAGAACATTTTGAATTTTTTTACTGATTTAAATGTTGTTTTTTTTATTCATGGATCATGGAAGCATACGAAGAGTGTAACACGACACAAACAAAATGTCAAGCTTTCCAGAGTTTTCGCGGATATTATAATAAAATATCATATTAAATTAGAAAGGCTCATGAAACTAAATAAGAATGTAGATAAGATTTGAAACAGAGGGTTGTATAATCGAAAGATAGAACCACTGAAACTTACCTTTCCATCACTCACGTCTTTCATTGCTTAATTATCCTATTTATCTATTTAGTTAATAGGAAGTAAAGAATAAAATTACAGTTATTTCATCTTGTTAAACGATTTATTTTAAGATTTATCCATGAGATTTTTGCTCATATTCATCAAGATAAAACCAAACAATTAGAAATCAATAATACCAAGCACGTATTTATCAAATTACATTTTTCATATCAACATGCAAATTAGCCTTCCCATTCACAGTGTAAACCGCTATTTTCTTGTATATATAAATATAATTGCATTTCATTAGTATATAGATGAGACCAATAGTATTAATATTGTAAAACAATTTCATAAATGAATAAAGTTTAAATAAAAATAATGTCATGGATAATGTGACGTAAATAACTAAGGGAATTGTGACTTCAGTAGTGATATAGTTTCAGTTACAGACGAACGAAAAATGTCCATAAGACAAGGGAATCATTCGTTTTTTTTTCAATTAATTTACAAAAGGGTGTAGTTTTATTATAAAACTAGCAGGACCTGTGGATATACCACAGTATGATAATTCAATTATCACAACGTTTGATATGTTTATTTAAGAGATATTGTAAAATAGATAAATATGTAAAAAGCATAATAATCTTGATTTAACTCTCTCTCTCTCTCTCTCTCTCTCTCTCTCTCTCTCTCTCTCTCTGTCTCTGTCTCTCTTAAAAGGATGAGTTGTAAAATATTTACATTGATTTGCCAAAAAAATCCGGTGGAAGGTGTTTAAAATATCTACATTAATTTGCCAACAAAAAAGTGACAAAACACGACTAAGAAAATCTCTCTAAGTAAATTCGCCTGACGCTGGCTTGCTAAAACATAGCGTAAATTAAGGATGAAGGCCAGAAAGACATAAGATCAAAATTACCAAAATATCTTCCTTAATTCATAATTTCAATATTACAAATAAAACAAACATATAACTTCTTTTGTTTTTCAATTGATTTTAATTTTAGGTTGGGCATTTAAACGACACGAGACTATTCATTTTATTTTTAAAATAGGAAGAAATAAAATCGGACAAATAAAAAAATCCACGATTAAGCGACACCAGATAATGTGGATTTACATTTTTGCATTGCATCTTGAACAATTTGGTGGTTTCATTTTTAACCAGAGGGTGTTGCAGGATGATAACGGTCGGAAGATTTAGGAATACGAGTATTAATCAGGAGGATGGACAGAGGCCGCATCCCCAAAGACATACAGTATGGTGAACTAGTAGAGGGCACTCGAACGGTAGGGAGACCACACCTGCGCTTTAAAGATGTCTGCAAGAGAGACATGAAGACATGCCACATCGACATAAACACATGGGAGGCCTGTGCAGAAGACCGTACGACCTGGTGCCTCCTCGTCTAATAAGGAATGAAAAGGAGTGAAAAAGAGAGGAAAGAAGCCGCCGCAGAAAAGAGAGTTAAAAAGAAGGAGAGACAACAGCATCTCCAGAAAGCATTACCTTTTGTTTGCAATCACTGTACCTGAGACTGCCATTCAAAAAGTGGACTCTACGCCATCGTCTTTAATAGACGGAAGGTTGCCAAAAACTTTTTCTAATTCTAGTATGAACCATAGATGTAACTAAATGAAATTAAAACCTCAGTGCCCTAAATGCCCAAGCAAACGCTGCTCCTTGTTTAGATATTGCATCCCGAAAGAGAATTAAATGGCTCCCTGCTAACAACAAAAGGGAATGACAAGAGTTCGATTGTAACATCGTAGAGATATTGCACACGACTGCA
The DNA here is from genome assembly GCA_023376005.1 of Doryteuthis pealeii. Taxonomy (NCBI): domain Eukaryota; kingdom Metazoa; phylum Mollusca; class Cephalopoda; order Myopsida; family Loliginidae; genus Doryteuthis; species Doryteuthis pealeii. Next base: position 62,765,399 of record CM042156.1, read on the forward strand.
AAAGGAGATTTGGAAACTCGACTGAAGTTTATGACAACGATAATTGTAAGAATTGCTATAGAGACATTTGGTGTTAGTGAATCTAAACAACATGAGAAAGCTTACAGTTTGAATCAAAGATAACAAAAGATAAGAGAACTCAGAAGAGAAATAAGGTCACTCAAAAAACAATTCAAAGTGACGAGTGCTGAAGAAAAAGACCCTATTACCAATACAGAGAAATTTGGTTTTACAAGAATGTAACGTGCAATTTTGAAAGATAATTAAGATTTTAAATAATTAAAAATCCAAATAATTAAAGCTAATTTTATCAAATCAATACATTTTGTCTATATATATATATTGTAAACAAGACAGAGACATCTCAACACTCGATGGCAAGCCTCTAAAATTAGTAACAAAAGTAAAGTTGTCGGGGCGGTCTAATGTCGGTATCAGCCAGACAGCGAGGGAGTCTACCCCCTTTTCACTAGCGCTAGACTAAGGAGATTATTTTAACATCTGCGGTGGAGCACCACACGTACCATCAATTCTTCACTCTACCGCACAGATCCTTGTGCTACTCAACGCTGAGTTGGTGATGGCCGGTATCGAACCAAGCACCTTATGATTCCAAGCCAAACACTCTACCGACTGAGTAAATTGGCAGACTGGGCATTTTATACACATCCTTACACCAAAGCTTTTATTATATATACTAGTAAAATAAAAAGACAGCCTCCGGGCGATGTGAAAATATTCTTGAAACATATTGCCTGAGGGGATGGGAGCTGAAAATTCAATGTCATAGAGTGTGTACCATAAGTATGTAAAATCGTCAAATTTTGTTAAAGGAGTAAAAAAATTGAAATGGAAACAGTTCTGATAACTTTAAATATTATATTAGAATAAACGTTTCGGTTTATTTATACCTTCCTCAGGACTGATTATGGGATGAAGAAAATTAATGGATGTTTTATAAATGACAGGAGCTAGAAAAGTTTTTATAAAAAGTTTGTAACTGTATTCAGCGTTAAATTTGTTGAAAGACGAGCCGCGATCCCCACATTTGAAGCCAGTGCAATTTTGCTTTTGCCCTCCCTTAATAATCGACCTGAATTTTTTCAACATATCATCGTTTTTAGCTAAAATAGCTGTAAATAGCTACAAAATACCAAGCATTATTTAATTATTTAATTATCTTTCCTCACTTTGTTCCCATTGTCCATTAATACTTTTTCTCGTCTTTTGTTGAATGTATTTCTTCGAGTTACGTTACGGGTTATGACACCTTTGCGTGTGCGGATCACGGCTCGTCTTTCAAAAATATAACGCTGAACAAATACATCTTATTTTGGAACACTTCGTTTTTCAAAATTCTTCGTATATATATATATATATATATATATATAATATATATATATATATATAAATTATGGAAATTGGAAAGGAATCCGACAATATGAGAAAGAATGAATAAAGAAAAGAAAGAATAGAATGGATAATAAAAGATGAATTTAATCAATATCACTTACAAGTGTGTTTCGGTCAGTTCATCTGTGTGAAAATATTTCGCACACAGAGAAGATTCGACCTTCATCAGAGTGAAATTTTATTTTGAATAAACAAATTCGTTGGGGAACAACGGAGAATTTTTTTTGGAAATGTTCGAATAGAATTTTTTTAAATCACATTTGGAACGCTGAAATAGACCGTTAGAATTTGGACATTTGATTATTCTAGGGGTTATGGTAGAAAATAATTTTGTATTGCAAAAATAAAGTGTTATTATTTATCCCTAACATGTTGAAAATTTTTCTCGGAGCCTAATTTATGTTTATTGTTTTGAAAAAATCAGTGAAGTATTAAAAAAGTAATCGTTTATAAAATAAACCTAACTTTGATAATAAATAATTTTTACATATGTTATTTTTTATTTTGATGTTTTCGTAAGATGGTTCTATTTGGTTGTGTATATATTTGTATTGGCTTCTGTTTGGTTGTGTTGTGTATATATTTGTATTTAATTTAACATAATCTGCAAATACAAATATATACACAACCAAACCGAACCATCTTACGAAAACATCAAAATAAAAAAATAAAAAAATAACATATGTAAAAATTATTTATTATCAAAATTACTTTTTTAATACTTCGCCGATTTTTTCAAAACAATAAACATAAACTAGGCTCCGAGAAAAATTTTCAACATGCTAGTAATAAATAATAACACTTTATTTTTGCAATACAATATTATTTTCTATCATAACCCCTAGAAAAATCAAATATCCAAATTCTAACGGTCTATTTGTTCTATTCGAACATTTCCCAAAAAATTCTCCGTTGTTCCCCAACGAATTTTTTCATTTCAAATAAAATTTCACTCTGATGAAGGCCGAATCTTCTGTGTGCGAAACACATGTGTAAGTGATATTGACTAAATTCATCTTTTATTATCCATTCTATTCTTTCTTTCCTTTATTCATTCTTCCTCATATATATATATATATATATATATATATATATATATATATATATATATATATATTCTCAAGGTTAAAACAAGCCCAAATGTAGCTATGTAATTGATAGACACCGGAAAAACATATGATATGGTTCTGAAAACTTGGATATTTGAATACCTTAAAAGATACAAAAAAAGCAAATAGAGTTGGAACTCGCTTGCAGTCAATCTGCTTAGCCATTACGCAATGGGAATTCTCCAGTTACACTTTTGAATCCAATAAAATATATTCAGCTTTGATCATTATCGAAGGATTAATCTCAAATAGTACTAACATATCGAGAAAAAAATAACATTCGTAGCCAATTCAGATGGCCGATTCAATCAAACATAAAAACGAAGAATTCGAATCTGTATTTTTCTAACGTCAACACGCATATATTGCATGTTGTTTATCTTTAATATGCCAAAAACCTGTGATGACGAAAAAGGTAGGAAAAATAAAACAGGAAAAAAGGAGAGAGAAAAAAGATAGCGCAAGACCGTTTCGTTTTCCACATCGCTTCGTTTGTTCGCCCCACGTGACACAATATTAGATGTTCGCCTATGGCGCCCTTGTAGTAAATCGATACACCTCCCCCACCCAAAGGGTTGTTACGACCCGGCTGATATATGTATACAGATATTTTAGGTTAATTCAAACAGCTTCGGGAGAAATTTGAACTCTTCTCATACATATACAATTTGGAACTCTCGCAAATTTCTTACATAATCCCCAGTGGTCTCCTTTCCTACCCAATCGTGCCTTGTGTTGTACTCACTTTGTGTTAGTTTGTTGTATTTGCTTATTATATGATTAACAGTTTTGTCTCTCTATCTTGATACCCGCCTGTCAAAGTGTTGTTACGATCCAGTTGACTGCACACAAACTGTGATGCTTGCTGGGTCTGTTGTTTTCTCTCCTTCCTTCTGGGTTAATTTAATGTGGAGGCTATACTTCTCTCCGCTCTCCACCTCTTCATAACTTATTTTCTTAAAAGAATTCTAAAACTTCGGGTGGGATTTGAACTCTTCTCATACGTCTCATTCTCTAAAGCGGATCCCCAGTTTTTACATATACAATTTTGTACTATCGCTAATTTTGTATTGTTTAGATGTTTCGGATTATTGTCTTTATCGTTATTGTTATGTATACAACGTCTACTCTAGACATCAATATTGATGGGTGCAACCTTGAATCCGTGGAGAGTTTCAAGTACCTCGGGTCCACCATCTCAAACTCAGTCTCCTTTGATTCTGAAGTCAATAGCAGAATAGCGAAAGCAGCAGCAGTCATGGTCAAACTGAGTAAGAGAGTCTGGAATAATGCCAGTCTCACCAAGAAAACAAAGATGCGTGTCTACAAAGTGTGTGTCTTCAGTACACCCCTCTTCAGTAGCGAAGCGTGGAAAACATATACAAGCCATGAAAGGAAACTCAATAGTTTCCATCTCCGATGTCTACGACGTATTCTACACATTCGTTGGCAGGATAAAGTGCCCAACACTGTCGTGTGGGATTGCGCCGACATGAATAGCATGTTCTCCATTCTCTGTGAGAGGTCCCTTCATGGCTTGGACATGTCTGGAGAATGGAAAATGGACGCATCCTAAAAGATCTTTTGTGCGGCGAATTAGCAAAAGGCTCCCGATCGGTTGGTAGACCACGCCTACGATTTAATGATGTCTGCAGGAGAGCTATGAGAATATGCCATATTGACACAAACACGTGGGAGGTAGATGCAAAAAATAGAGCGGCCTGGCGCCTTCAACGTTAAGCAAGGCACGGAGAGGGGTGAGGCAGAGAGAAGAGTAGCCTCGACAGAAAAGAGAGCCAGAAAACCAGCAGCCCCAGAAAGCATCACAGTTTGTGTGCATTCAGTGCACCAAAGACTGTCACTTAAAAATAATCCTGCAGAGTCACTTGCGCAGATAGAATATTTTATGTTTTATTTTGGACACTACGCCATCGTCCTTAGTGGACGGAAAGGATCCAGTCAATCTATATATACGTTTAAGACGATGTGAACCCCAGCATAAAGTGTTCTGTTCGAAGTTTTGTAAATATTCCTGATTACAACATGTAGGCTTTGGACATTTATAGCTGCTACTTGTCGAACTCGGGAACCTTCGCTTCCAATTCGGTAACATTATTGTCGAATTCGGGAGCCCTTATGTCGTAATCACGAGCCTTCACAGAACTTTGAAAAGAACCCTTTATGACGAAGGGCACATCGATCGAAACGTTGTTATATAATAAATAAAGATGAGGACAAGAGTCCGAAAAATCCAAATAATCCAAATTATCAAATCTCATCTAAACATAATATCGCCAATTTCTTGTACAATTCCCTGTGGATCACCTTTTCTGCCTAGTCGTCCCTAGTCATGTACTCTCTTTTTGATAGTCTGCTACATTAGCTTATTATGTGATTAATTTCGGTCTTATTAATATATTATATTAATACAGCTATCATTGGTAATCAAATGTTTCAGTAAACGAGCCAGGATGTTGACCCCTTAGACACAAGGTCTTAAGTATGGGAAATCCAACGAGGATCGATTTCATTTATTAGTTCTAATGGATTTGCAAAACGAGCTT
>CM042156.1:62775484-62822851 GCA_023376005.1 Doryteuthis pealeii
GAAGAATTGCCGTTTTAGTTTTGTTCAGTGTGATACAAGACATATTTAGGACAGCTGAAATTGTGTGCAAAGCTATATATCAGAAAACCCACGTAAGATTCTTTGATGCCAATGGTTCTCAATCTTTTTTTTTTTAACTATGGTCCCCTTAATCCTACTTTACTCTGTGGACTCCCCATAGCATTCGATATTTTAAACATACCCATTTGTATCTTATAGTTAAATACATTTTGCTGTCCTGGCGTCCCAAAAATTGTTATTATGGTCCCAGTACATAGGACCCCAGTTGAGGACCAGTTCGTTATGCGCGACTGACGTTGACAACAGACCACCTAACAATAATACTTATTATATTAAACAATCTAACTCTATATATATTAAAAATAAACTTTAAAACTAACATATTGGTTTCTTACAAACGCTTATTTCCGTCTTCAGACATAAAGATTACGAGGAAGCATCTTACGGAAGAAGCCGATATTTAATACAAAAAGTGACTTCAGATTCTAACAAAAATAAAAATTGGGTTATTCTCTAAGTCTAACATAAACTATATATATATCTCTATCATCTATAAATTATTATTCATTCCCATTAAACTAACCCTAAACCCTAACCCAACCCTAAAACCCTTAACCTACCTTAACCCTAACCCTGAATCCCTAAACCCCCGTCTTCTTTTGTTCATGTTAGATCAATAAAAAAATAATATAATTTATCAGCCAAAAGTTGGTTCCCCATTGTTATGTTGGACTTTAGGGAAATAATCAAAAATTGGGTAACCTATCATCTTCGCACGCACAAATTTAGAAGATGCTGTTCTTTGTTCAGCACTTCAGTTCAGGCGTACAGTAGCCATGCTAAAGCGACCATCACTTGCATTTATTTTAAAACAACAGTAAAACTGTGAACATTACGTTACTATTACGACTTCCTCAGGCAAAATTCACTTTGTTATTAAAGACCCTTGTAAATTGTTCAATGGCATCGTGGTTAGAAAAAAACATAATGGTACTAATTAACACATAATTTATATACCCACATGAGTAAACGCCTGAGAGTGAGATGTTTCACGGCAGAGATAGAGAGAGAGAGAGCAGAGAGAGAGAGAGAGAGAGAGAGAGAGAGCTACCAGGGGGAGAGAAGAGAGAAAATACAGATGAGAGAGGATGATCTTACTATCTTGCTAACTTCATTACTGCATTTTTACTGTTCAATTCTCTTAATTATTCTACAGGGCTAAGTTTTTCATTCAGCTGATTTTGGTCATTGTAATATAACAAGACTTGCGGTTTTCTTGAAATCAAGTTTATTATTTTTTCAGCCAGTGATTCAATCTTCTCTTGCGCGGTTGAGATTGACCCGAGAGAGACAACAATCACGTTTAAACTCTCCACGATCGGTTGAATCTGGAAATTTCTAAAAAACGTATCTATTCCACATTACTTTGTAAACTGGTCAAGTTGATGACGTCATCTACATTCCAATCCTAAAACCCGCGTTACGGAAATCTACCCGCCTTGCTTTTCATTAAAACGAAAATTTATTGTAAACTGTACATGGTTTGCCTAACAATTTATGATCTCAGAAATGTTTAACAATAGCTGGAGGATAAGGGGTCATACCTTCCCAAGGGTATTAGTCCAAAAAGTACGTGATAGAGCGACTGCGTTCGAACCCGGTTACTACGGTCAACAGTCCAGCACCATTAGCCCCTACTCCTCGAGTACGTTTAATTTTGCCGCCTTCAGAGTTCTAGTATAGATTCAAATTAAAATTACACGACGAAATATACAACACCACACCTAAGATTAAACTTGCCGGAGAGCTGAAAATAACCTGGTAAAGCATGAAAGTTACGTTAATACAAAAAGGGTAGGCACAGTGTCCTTGGAACGAACTTACAAACAGTGGAAAAGCATTTAAGAGAATCAGAGGATAGGAAGAATCGCGACGCAGCTATATTCATTCAAGACAATGTTCCATCATATTCGGTAAAGACTCCACTTTGCCCAAAAAGTTTTCAAAACACACACTTATAATTCAATAACGCACATATTATTATATATAAATGTAATATTTATTCTAAATAAAACAATATCATATAATATTGTTACATAAATATAATATTTATATAATATAAACAATATTACTAACTATTGGATTATATAAATGTTATATTTATATTATATAAACAATATTATAATAGTATTGTTTATTAAAATAAAATATTGATTATTTATATAAAGCAATCGTTTATAATCAATTATTTATAATTAAATATAATGTAATTATAAGTAAAACAATATTATATAAATATGATTATATAAATGTAATAAATAATTTTATATTAAGAATAATAGATAGTATTGTTTACTAAAAATTATAATATTGCATATTATATAAAAACTAATTATATATATTTTAAACGATATATTCATATAAAACAATATTATACAATATTGTTATATAAGAATAAATATTATATTTATATTAACTACATTTATACGTCTAGCAGGAACCTGTGGCTATACGAGAGTATATAATTGTATTATTACAAACAATTGATTGTCTTACTCAGAGCGATTGTGTAAAAATAGATCACATACGTAAAAAGTATATCCTTGATTTAACTCTCTTTTCAATCTTTTTACTTTCTTCCTTCTTTTTTTCTTTTCATTTTTGTTCGATTGAAAGAAATTAGCATTATCACTCCACACACTCACCAATCTCCTCACTATCTTTCCAACAACTACATTTTCTTTCTTTTACTTTCTTTCTTTCGTATTAATTTTTCTGTTGTAGCATGTCATTTTTCTTCCCTTTCTTTCTTATAATAAAAAAAACGGAAAGGGTGGCATTATTACTGAGAACGAACACTCATAATTAAATGCATATTCGCGCAGATAAGCAGCACCAAATAATCAGAACTTTACATGTTTGCATATCATCTTTGACGGTCTCATTCTTGACCAAGCGGTGGTTTCAAGATGATGACCGCAGTACAAATTGGTGAACACGAATATTAATATTATAGCATCCAAATAAAACAATATCATATAATACTGTTTGAGGATGTGAAGATTGAATACATTCGACAAAGATTGGTTGAAAATAAGAGAAAAAAAAAATAAAAAAAAAAAGGAATTTATAAGCAACCACAGTAACTAAATTCAAGATATTTTCATCTTATTGTTTCGCCGAGGCTTTTTAAAAATTTAATTGAGACAACTGTTTGTACATTTCTCTTTATACTTTTTCCAATTACCTTTTTTTACTATAAACGCGAGGATTACAAGGAGTTGCCCTCAAATAGCAATTTTGAAGATACTCAGTTAAACAATAAGGCGAAAATGATCAATTGAATTTAGTTGCTGTGTGTTGTTAAAACAGAATTAGTTTTTCATTTGCCAGTAAGATGACGAGTTTTGAAAAAACTTACAGGAGCTGAAAGAGAATTTCTTTTAGTAAGCCAAGTCCAAAACAAAAGTCGATGTGTTCTTGTATTTTCTAAAGCCTGTGCTGGAATGTGGGATTTTACCTACCTACTACCAATAATTAATATCATTAAGCAGCACAGAGGTCAGGGGAGAGTTAACATAGCGCACATGGCCAGTATTTAAATGAAATTAAAATGAATTAAATTCAATTGTAGAATTAAAAGGAAAGAAAGATTGTTGTATTCCACTTTTTTTCTATTTTCAATTCAACATAATTATTGTTATATAAACATGATATGTTACGTAGAATGGACATAATATCCAGTTTTGCTTTTGAGAAAATTTGAAGCATTTCATTGGAATAAAAATTGATTCCGTGCATCTCTTCTTAAAACGAGGTGTTTCAAACGTTATCGAGACTTGAGCTCATTTACGAACAATGAAAATATACTTATTTATTTTCAAATAGGCACTTTGATCATCAAGACACAACTTTTTCAGCATAAACCTATTGATATATAAATTATGGGTAGGCGGAGAAGGCAATCATTTGGTTGAAATTTACAAGAAGAATGTAGGTGTGTACGGAGAGAAATGTTTTAGTCGGAAAAAATGTTTACAAATTGGCTAAAATGGGTGTGGCATCACTCAGAAACAGTCAATGGCAAGTGAAACACACGGACGCTCCTGTAAAAAAAAAAATTAGCACAACTGGATTTTTGAAGGCTTGAGAATGTCGATGTCTTCTTAGTGTGTCGACAATCAACAACCATTATCAGTTTATTATACAGAGTGTGACAAGAAATACTTACCACATATTTAAAACTATTACCTGGTACAAGGACATTGCAAGTGAACTTAGGCAAGTGAGGCAATGCGAGCTCCATCTAGCTTAATTTTCTTGATAATTTTCTTTCAGCATACGAACAGCTTTACGATAATGAATTTGACCGGTGCATGATGATGCTGCTAAAATGTATTTTCATTTTAATTTTTAATTCTATTTTTTTTTACCGTTGAAATCCTCTAATTACTACCTAGAATTTCATGCCTCATTTTTTGTTGTCATTAATGTCCATATAGACAGGAAAGAAAACAGGAATTTTCATTATATTATTATATTAGTATTAATAATAATAATAATAATAATAGATAAACATCATGCGACTAGTTCACCCAGCCTGCCAGCGACTTCATCGCTGACCATTAGTATAAAGAAAACAAAGACGATGCGGTCAGGAAACTGTAAATCCTCCCTTCATCCACCATCAACAGCACACCGTGAAGCCGTAAAACACCTTCAGCACCGTTGGGTCTACCATCGCCGAGCAAACTGTCACTTGATACTGAAACTCAGTTTGCCGGATCGGAAAAGCATATCTCAACTTTTGGGAAGCTCACAGCAAGAGTGTGGGACAACAGCAAGCTCACTATCCGCACAAAGGTACAAAAGTGTATAGGGCATGTGTATAAGCACCCTCATGTATGGAAGTGAAACATACCTTATACCCAACAAGAGCGCGGCCCAAATAACTGCTACCTTCGCCTGCCTTAGACGTTATACTGGGCTCAATTGCAAGGACAGGATCACTAAACACATCAGTCATAGAGAGAGCCAACTCCCCAAAGCTTGTACTCTCTACTAACAAAAACGTTGTCTCGATGGTTGGTTCAGTACGTCGCGATGGATTAATGCGACGAAATCCCGAAAATGCATCCTCTATGGAGAGCTTACGTCTGGTAAAAGACAGAATTGGTCGCCCCCAGCTGCGATTCAAGGAATGTCTTGCAAGAATGATCTCAGGCTGCTTTGGCGATGCCCCTCCAGCTGGGAAAATTTGGCCCAGGACCGCCTCTGTGACGGCCAGAATCTCCGCTTAGAGACACTGCGGCATGTCAGAAGTGCAACCCTGACACAAAACACATGAAGCTAGAGGTCCAGAAGAAACAGCGGCAACAAAGCATCGGAAGCATCTACGTCTTCAGGACAGCCTTCAATATGCAAAATCTGTGTCGAGAATGTTTCTTTCAAACATCGGACTTCACAGTCACAAGTGAGCGCTGTAACTTCAGGGGCACAAAAACTTTATTATAGTCATCCGAGACTGAATACCAATGTAATAATAATAATATAAATAATAATAATAATAATAAAGAATTGCGAGCCCTTGCACCCTCATATTCGAAAGCTTTTCCATTCTCTGGCAAGGTCGTAGGTATCTATGTCCATATTTTCATTTTTCCTTTATCTTCACCCTATGAATCTGCTGCGAACTGCAAAGTCCACTAGCTTGACAAGTTCTCTTATTATTATCTGATTATTATTATTATTATATTGATTATATTATATTATATTATTAATTAAGTTTTTCACAACAGAAATTAAGCTGATGGTATTTCCCCGGATTCTGAGTGACAACAAGTCTCCTAAGATCTCCCACGCGACTCTTCGAGTATTCTGGCAGAAATTGCAGCAGTGCAGAATTCTGGATGGTCTCAATTCTTCCTCTGCTTTACAGATTTTCACAGTCTTTTTTCCACCTTTTTGCGATACCCGTTCCCTAGTGCACCAACTACAATGGTCATCACTTTTACTTTCATTATTACCATAAGCTTTTTTCAGTCTTTTGCAATGTTCCAGGTATGTGTCCATTCTTTTCGTTCTTCCATCATCTTCCACCCTGTGATCTGCTTGGAAACTGCAAAACCCACCAGTTGACAAGTTATTTCTATTTGTTAATTAGCCTATGGTCTGGTTTCCTTTGCTGGTAACGTGATCCATCTTATCTCAAAAGCTCCAGATAATTCTATGTGTTATCATTTCTCAGAAGAACAGTATTCTGTGTTTATGCCGTATATACAATTTTGTGGTATGGCCACAATTTAATATTTTAGCATTAGTCCCAGTGAATCCACTTTCCCCCACCCAGTCGGCCTAGTTTTGTATTCCCGTTTGCTAGTTTGCTGCATCGCCTTATATATACTTTATAATCTCATCTTTGTCCTTGCCATAGTCTACATACTATTTTGTTGGCTCTTATTAATTTTGATTTGAATAAGAATTTGTCCTTATGCATTATTTTGTTACAGCAATTATTACTGAGTCATTCTTTTTAATATTCTTTACTGGGGGCTGAAATTCGCAGCATTTTAAAATTCATAATTTTTTCGATGCTGTTCCGTATAGAAAAACGAGACTGTGTTTGTTTGCGTTGTTTTTAATTAACAACACAAGACTTTCCTTATTTGAGTTTATTATTTGTATTTTGTAAGCATCCCAGATCAAGTCAAAACGCACAAAAACAAGAGACGCTAGGACGACTGTCTCGTCCAATCACCAGCCCAAAAACAAATTTTCTAACAACTTCCACGTTTGCACTCGCGAATCAGAAAAGGGTCAAAACACGGTTAAATCGCATGAGTCCACAATTCCTTGTATCTTTTCCACTAGAACCGTTATTTTGAATCTAAAAAAAACAGTGCTATAATAATAGTTTACCCATCAACCATTGTAAAAATTACGAATGTAACAAAGTAACGCAGGAATTTTAAATTTTTGAGCTGATTCTGTACATATCCTGTAGTGCGTGCAGCACAATTTATTTAAAAATTGTAAATATTAGAAATAAAAAATTATTCCAGTCTCGATTCTTTGATCGATATCTCGTATGTTCAGAACTGATTAAATTTGTCGCCTATTGGTTGTTACTTTAACTTATTCTAATATATTTTATTGATTCAATTAGCGTGCAAAATGGAATATATCCTGTTTTAGCGGCAAAATGATTTTTATCTTTAAGCCAAAGGTTACTATCTAATTCTTTAAATCACACCACACATACAGTTAGTTCAAATGAAGATGGCATTATCGGCCATTAGTAAGTTTTAATAAATTAGATGAAGACAGGTTGATTGTATTAGCACCTATTCTACTTTCTAAAAATCGGCAAAAGTACATTTTCAAAAAACTAGATTTTCCCGATTCGAACATCGACTCCTGGAAATTATAAATGGAAGCTTACTCTATTGTAACACAGTTTAGATATTACCAAGTCCTACATACGAAAAGGATTTGACCAAAGGTCAATTTCTTGGTGGAGTTTAATAGGTTTGAAGATTAGAGGTTTCCTTCTGCCCCTAAACATTTGCCGAAACCAAGGTATTTATCTACATCTTTAAAAATCCATACTAAGCATAGCTTTAGTTCAAATGGGAAGACATAACATTATCGACATTTAGAAGTTTGGCGAAATTAGATAAGGAAAGCCTAATTTATGTAAGCGCCAATTCACTTCTAAAATCGAAAAGTACATTTCAAAAACCTGGATTTTTCCCAGATGCAACATCGACATCTAGGAAAATATGAATTGGGAATTACTCTATTGTTACATAGTTTTTAAAAAGTCTCCTTCTAAAGGAGTAGGATGTTACACAAGTCAATTTCTTTAGTGGAGTTTAACAAAATTTAGTCAGAGTTTTCATTCTCCTAGACTGGATGCCCAGCAAAAAATTAAAGCAGCCGAGCCGAGCCAGTTTAATGTTAAAGTCATCTAACTGAAAATGCAGACGAGCAGGGCCGTTGTCCTGGGTATGACACTTAACTGCGTGCCATGTATAGGAGTCCAACAAGAGGAAATCATAATGTGTTTGTACAGCAGTATTCAATGTGTTTTGTTCGACGTAATTGGATGATTTTGTCGATAGTAGGTAAGTGGCTGTACAAACGTGTTTTCTTGGGGGGGGGACTTGGGGTGCTCCTTTCGGGATTTGTCCTGACCGCACGCAGCATCCTATGTAGTTCCCATCTTGTTTTTTTCCTCCATATCATTCCACTAACATCTTATTGGTGATGCTTTCTGCAAGTCTTTAACGTTAGGTCCAATGTGCAGCCATAGTGTTTCACTATTTATTTTTGCGATATTCTGACATTGTCCTCTTATCTCATTTGTTATCTGTACAACGTTTCTCCGATGCTGCCCTCCGGCCTTCTCAGTTATCTATTGTCGACTCGGGCCTTCTCGTACTCGGTGACCTTCATTCCGAACTCGGCATCTCCATGTCGTAATTTCCAGAGTTCAAAGATAAAGGTTCTCGAGTTCCGACAGAAATACCCGGAGGAAGGCCGAAGAACACATCAGTCAAAACGTTTGTACAGAAACAATGAAGATGAGGAAAATAGTCAGAATGATGCAAATAATACTAATTATCAAGCCTGATCTGAAAGAATTCAGAGAAATAATGTGCCACAATCTTAGGGCCCATAAAATAATCCAAGTTTGACATTGCCGCTAAAATCCACCCTAACAAAACCCAAAATATTGCACAACTTTTGAGTCGCGAGGATAACATTTTCTAGAGAAAACTATATGACAATGCATCAAGGCTTTATGGAGACTTTATCGGAGTTCAGTTCCTGGATGAAGCTGTAGGGCATTTCACATGACGCCTAATACCATTGGGAAAGCGTATGAATCCAATTCTCCTCACTTAGGGTGACCCAGAAAAACAGAACCCACACATTTCGTAATAAAAACTGTGAATTTAACTATGTGGGTTAGGGTTAGAGCTTAGGGTTAGCGTTAGAGTTAGGGTTGGGGGTTTAGCGTTAGTTTAATGGGAAAAATAAATAAAATATAGTTTGGGTTCTGTTTTTTTTCATGGGTCACCCTTATACAGAGTGACCCAGAAAAACAGAACCCACACATTTTGTAATAAAACTTAATTTTAAGATGGTGGGTTTAGGGTATGGTTAGGGTCTAGGATTAGGGTGGCGGTTTAGGCGTTAGTTTAATGGGGAAAATAAATAAATAATTTGTTTCTGTTTTTTCTGGGTCAACCTGTAATATGTACAATTTCTGATCGATTCGTGGCAAGTTAGCCGTTGCGTAAATATATTATACGCCAATGCACACGCAGCGTGAATGCACGCGAAGTTGATAAAGAACAGTTTTCCGTTTACGTTTCCCAGGATATTTAGCAGTCAAAAAAGTATGAGTATACATACATGGGAGGCGTGAGGGGGAATGGAGCGTACCGCTGAAAATGATATCACTTCTAAGCGTCAAAAGAAGACGAGAATCAGCGTCATTCTTTCCGAAAATATTAATGGCACTAGAGAAACTTAAATATTTGAACCGATGATGACGAAGTTCACGCAGGTGGTCAGAACGAGGTGAGTCATTTAAAGAATTACGCATGCGGTATGAGTGCAGCTGATTCAAGATTTCTTTTATTGACCATTCCGGTGGTCAATCGTCACAGCAGCATGGAGACGACAAACGAAGACGACAAACCGAGTCAAATATCTAGGCGAGGTGTTTTTTTTCCTTCGTGCTTATGTCTTTTCTGAAAAAGCCAGATCTGTCCTCCCCACTCCAATTATCTATATATAATACTCTTGTTGTTTACAATTCATGGCAGTCAATAAAATTGTGAACGTGTCTGTAGGGGTTTAAAGAAGAACAGTTTTCTCGTTTATTCCCTCCCTTCCCCCCCCTCCCCCCTTTTTCCCCTCCCCCCCTTTTCCCCCATAGCCATAAAAATAAACTGATACCCTCATTTTATGTCCGTGTTTTGGTGCCAATAAAATGTTTTATTTTTCTTGCCACCGTTATTTTACAATACTAAATATATTTTCTTTTATTTTAATATTCACTTCAATGTGTATATTCTAAAAGTTTATTTTTGTGGGAATGTTTAGTTTTAAAGTGGGGGCTCATTTTACAATTTAGGCATAAATTGGATTCCTCCTTTTATGACCGTTTAATTTTGTTTTTTCGTCGACGATGATTAAAATCTTGAACGTTTTATTTTAGAGTACCACAAGCCAAAAAGAAAAGAAATAATAAACAAAAGGTAATATTTCAACTTTTTACTTGTAATTTCCAACCATTTAAATTAGGCTTCGGCATTTATGGTAGGAATTTACGGAGGAAAAAGTGTTGAAGTGTAAAAACGAACCCCCCTCCCCACCGCCGTTTAAACCCATGTGGTATATAACATTGTTACCTAAACTTGTGACCGTTATCTTCCCTGTGACACCCCTCTTGTCCAAAAAGGAGTCCATTCACAAATTCGTCCAAGTAAAAATGCAAATGTAAATCATGCTATCTGTGCTTGCTTATCCGCCAAATTTGTATTTCTCATGGTGTCGTCGCTAAATAATGGACCATTTCCGTTTTCATTGCTAAAAGAACGAAAGGGCGAGAAAAAGGACATGCTGCACAGAAAAATATAATAAGAAAGAAAAGAAGAAAGAGGGCAGTAGGAAAGACAGAAAGTGCATAAGCACACGGCAACGATATCGCTAATCTGTTTCAATGTTGTAAGATGTGTGTGTGTGTGTGGTGGGTGTGTGTATGTATGTGTGTGTGTGCTGTGTGTGAGTGTGGTTGAGAATATAGGAAAAAATGTGACAAAAACAGCACAAATAAGCAGTAGATGTACTGGAACATTCGTTTCACGTTTGAGTGAAACATCTTCCGCTTTATTTAAACATGTACAACATACAATTGCTTTTATAGTGAATAAAGTAAATCGTGAGTTGTGAGGCACTGCCTGGGTTAGGATTTTTTGTAGGTTCAGTCGATTGATCGAGTAGGAGAAATTTGACCAAGTGGGATAAAGTTCATAAGCTAGGATGTGTGGATATGTGTTAGAGGAAATGTGATAGAGGGCATAAATCGTTTAGACAAGGTAGGGTTGATAGTACGGGAAGATGCTAGGACCCATTCTTTAGTTGACCATTTTTTTATGTGTGTGTGTAGAGCTGGAGACATGAAGTCAACGCGCGTATGGTATCTGACCAATATATCGCCAATGCCATTTTTAATAAGTTGAGCAAACTAAAAAAAAATAATTTCTGTGTTGAAGTGGTGAATAAATCTAAAATGGATAAATCTGAGGCCAAGTAGTCTTAACTTATCTTGCGTGTGGTTTGCGAACTTTTTTTTTCAACAAAAATCGTCTACCCAGCCGGTTCCAGTATCGAGGAACATTTGCACCCATTCTTTCAAAATGCTCCCAGGAAAAAGTTTAACCATTTATATTTTTTCTTTCTTTGCAGAAATCTGAACGCTCTCTTTTTTGTGTGTAAAAAATATTGGATTGGAAGTTTGAAGATGTCAAATTTAAAATATTTGAATAGATTAGCATTGATTTTGCAAGTAAAATTAAATATTTAATATGCCATCTTTAAAAAATCAAATGAATATTTTAGTTGAATTTTTTTCTGCCTTTAAGAATATCTTAACATGGGATTAAATTCAAGAGAGCGCCTTGCATAATTATACAAGACATTCTCAAAAAAAATTAAAGAATGTTAAAAGACGCAAGGATGGGAGACAAACTTTTTGAGGGAAACTAAAATTAACCTTAGAATATAGACATGAAACTAATCAATACTATACAACATAAATTCCCCAATAAATTCAAACAATTTTAAAACCAATTGCTAAAAAGTATAAATATAAAACACGATAGTTATAACTTCCTAACCGTTAGCATGATATAACCCCAGACGGGTTGATATGCCGTTAAAATCATAAACAAACAAACAGACAAACTAAACAAGCAACTATGCAGAGACCAAGTGGAGAACACAGAGTAAAGTGGATGTGAATAACTTCACCATAAATATAATATATAATATATATAATATATATATATATATATATATATATATATATATAGTCATCCACAGATACGTGTTTCGACTTATCAAGTCATCTTCGGTGGCTAGACATTTGTAAACTACTACAGCTGGGATAGAAATCGATCGATTCAGTCATCAGCCAGGCAGCTTAGCCGCTCAGCCACTTACCCACAGAATGCGAGGGGATTTTAACTGTTTTGAATACACACATCTGTATGTATGCAATGTAAAGGGCCGCCATAGAGCTGCCCCGTCCCTTTTATAGGAGAGCGCGCAACACACACACATATACACACACACGCAATATATATATATATATTATATATATAATATATTATATATTCATTGTGTTAGGGGAGTCCATGTATGCTTCTTTAGAAGAGATATTGTGGGTTTAGGGAAAACTGCTTTGGGTTTATTGGAGCCATTGGAAAAATATGATAGTAATAATAACCTAAGACCTTTGGCGTGATCCAAAGGAATGTGAACCAATACGTTTCGGGCATGTTCGGTTGCAGGAGTTTTAGAGGGCTTGACTCACTTGAAACTGCCTACAGAGTCCAGCCGTGTTTTCTGCTCTCTCTTAGTGCTTACATTAATTGGTTTAGTAACCCCTAACACTTGTGTACCATTAGTGTAGAACCAAAATGGCATGTTATAAGTAGCCGGTGGCGGCTTGAAGATGGAGAACATGGCTTGACTTCGATCCTGATCCTCCTTCCGGTGGTTACCGTGAGAATCGTGGGGGAAGCCCCCTTCCGGGCTGATTAGAAAGACTTATTTCAATATCGGCCAAACCGCAAGGGAGCACAGTCGCGCTTAGGCGGGTTGCCCTTACTCACAATCTGCGCAGTTGTCTGGTGGGATTTCGGAATAAAATATGATTCTAAACAAAACGAAAGTCTTGGGTTATTATCTAAAAAATTACCAATGACCCTGGGCTTATGATAGATGCAGAAATCCCTAATGGAAGACCAGACATGAAATCTCCAAGACAAGTCCAGACGGTAGCAGAAGAACATATACCAAAGATGATAAGAAGAACAAGAGCGTATACAACAAAATACGTCGTCGGGAAAAATATAAAGAGACGCTTTTCCCGACGCAGGGGCGGGAGGGCAGTAGCGAGTTTTAGTGAGTTAGCCCATCAGACTAGGTAAAAAAGTGGCAGCGAAATTTAGTGGGCTTTGTAAGCTAGCCACTTCAAAGAACAACCCACCGAACTCGAACTGTGGACAATAGTTAAGTTTGGTGGGCGGGGGAAGAAGTAATGAGGAGTTGAACGTCCAAACAACTCTCTTCTAGAAGGTACGAAGTAAAGAGAAGTTGAACGTTATAAACAACTCTCTTCCAACATAGATTCAGCTTTAATCTGACGCTTGTTCACCGCGTCGTCCAGATGCAGCAGGACGTAAAAGGCCTTGGTATCAAAACCACAACGAGGGGGTTGTCAGCCTTTCAAGAAAGGAAATGGGACAACCCAGTCGGTGATCACCCCACCAACTCGCTACCAGGTTATAGAAAAGTAGGAAGAAGAAAAAATAATCTCACAACGTTTTATTGTATACAAAACATGTAGTCTTTTCCTCTCCAGAGGATACCGACAACGGTAACCGTGGGTGGGGTTGGTGTGTGCTTGGTTTGATTTATACATTCCTTGAGACTGCCCTACTATTTAACCATAGCTAGAGCGGAGAAAAATTGATTCATACATTTCTAATGGTTATTAGCGCTCTCTCNTTTGGTGAAATGCAAAATAGCCTCGTCAGGAAGTTTGAAACTCGTCTTATTGTACTCATCCTTGCCGATCCGTTATTTCTCTATATTCCAAATCCTTCCAACATATTATATTTATATCTATTTATATGATATCGTATATATAAGGCATCTCTTCTATCTAGTATCGCAGACCATTGTCAGTGAGGTCGATGCTCATTGGATGTCTTCATAACTTGTGTCTTCTACCAACTCAAGAACTAAACCTAGTAAATAAACTGTGGAAATATTGCTGTAATATATGATTTACCAACCCCTTCGCACGAGCAGGGGATGCGACCACAAGGTCAATTTCTTAAGCGAAGTTTAAGTTTGAATTCAGAGTTTTCCTTTCCAGACAGTACCTTAGCCATGGTTACAGGAGTCCAGTCTCCCGTTATTTACCCATAGCTGTGACGGGAGAATTGATTCATTATTATTTCCCACATCGAGTATTAGCGCTAAGCTGAAAGCTAACAGTTTTCATCCGAGAATGAACTCGTCGTTGACAATTCCATTTTCCAGTGACTTCAACCATTATGACCACGCCCTCCAAATATTTGTACTATATATATGTACCAACCCTCCACACGGTAGAATTGACACGTAGACATTTTAAGCTGAGTTTAACAGGTTGCATCTTATGAGTTCCTTCTCACAGAGTCCGGGTTCCTAACAAGCGTTAAACAGCCCCCTATCTTGCCCACTATTTATCCATATCTTTACTGAGGTTGCTGTGAGTAGATTTTCATAACCTTTCCCAAGGTATAAAGCGTTAAGTGAATGCAATATTTTGTGTAACATAAGTGGGCTCTAATTCCCCACCTGGATATTTAGGCTCAGCCTAAGTACGTGGTAACTTACTCCGCCAATCACCAACCATACTGCGTGGCAGATACACTATTTAAACCTCCACATGGTTATTAATTCTAATTGCACTCATTGAGGAGGACTTAGATACCGTAATACTCAGGAACTCTTTACCAAGGATTACCAGAGATCCAATTCCACTGAATAAGCGCTCTGGCTTATGGCCAACAGAATCTTTACCAAGCGAATACCAAGGATACCAGACGATACAATACTCAGAATCGTTTACCAAGCATTACAAGAAAGATTTAAAAGATGGCCATAAAAGACTTATCAATAATTATATTGAGCAAGAAGGCGATGGCTGCAGTGCCTGGGTATGACATTAAACTGCATCAGGGTGAAATTTCCCAATTTTCGAAGCTCTGGGGTGTGAGTAGCTCTTCACGATCTCATTGGTGTCCCATACGTCTGACTTGTGCCTCATCTAAAGCTAAGCTTAGTAAAATAATTATATTGTTAAAGGGATCGGATTTATCTCATCGTAGTTTTAGCTCACTTGCATAGGAATCCTAAGGGTTCATAGTGCCCCCACCCACCACCAACTGAGCAACAGGATTGGGTAATTTGATCTGTGTGCGAAAATTGGGATCTGATGGTAGGTGACGTACTCCAACTCAGCAAAAACAGTGCCCTGACTGGCGCTGAAAAGGGGATAGACTCTCTCGCTGTTCGGCTGTACGCGATAATAGGGCACTTCGCCACCTTCACTTACTTTTTATATTATTAAAACAAAATGAATGAAAATGAAAATATTATATAAGGGGGACAAGACTTTTGGACCCCCGTAAAATTGTGCATTATTAGGACTTGATAATTAAGGCGTTGCCAAAAGAATCAGTTTATAAAGTAAATTATGCTGAAAAAGAGAGAAAGAAATATTTTTGGAAAAATATTTGAACGAAGAAGTAGCTGGAATGCATATTGAGATTTGTTTGTTGAATTGTTTTTGTTGAATCCCAAATCAGAGAAAATGACGAAATATTTTCGGGAGAATTATAAACATTCCTGAGAGGAAAAATCCGGCTAGATGAAGTCGAAATATTGTTAAAATTCGAATGTACTGTATGTAATACAATATCATCATCATGCGGCGCTAGTTAGCACGGATATCATACAATTCTCTCTCCATCCGTCCCTATCACTCATCATTCTTGGGAGCTCCTCTATGCAGCATTTCCTATATCCACACAGAGCTGGTCAATGTACGTCTTTGTTGGTCGGCCACACTGGATATGCCCATGTGCTGGCTTCTAAAGTAGGACCGTCCCAAGAATGATGAGTGATAGGGGGACGGATGGAGAGAGATTGTCATGATATCCGTGCTAACAGCGCGGCATGATGATGATATTGTATTACATAAGTACATTCGAATTTTAACAAATATTCGGACATTCATCTTGCCGGATTTTTCCTCTCAGGAATGTTTTATAATTCTCCCGAAAATATTTCGTCATTTTTCTCTGATTTGGAATTCAAACAAACAATTCAAACAAACAAATCTCAATATGCATTCCAGCTACATTCTTCCGTTCAAAATATTTTTCCAAAATATTTCTTTCTCTCTTTTTCAGCCATAATTTACTTATAACTGATTCTTTTGCAACCCTTAATTATCCAAGTCCCTAATAATGTCACAATTTTACGGGGGTCCAAAAGTCTTGTCACCCTTATATAATATTTTAATTTTCATTCATTTCTGTTTTAATAATATAAAAAGTAAGTGAAGGTGGCGGAGTGCCCTATTATCCGTAACAGCCGAACAGCGAGAGAGTCTATCCCCTTTTCTCTACCGCCCAGTCAGGGCAACTGTTTTTGCTGAGTTGGAGTACGTCACCTACCATCAGATCCCAATTTTCCACACAGATCAAATTACCCAATCTGTGCTCAGTTGGTGGTGGTGGGGGCACTATCGAACCTTTAGATTCCTATGCAAGTGAGCTAAAACTACCGACTGAGATAAATCGATCCCTTTAACAATATAATTATTTACTAAGCTTAGCTTAGATGAGGCACAAGTCCAGAAGTATGGGACACCCAATGAGAATCGATGAAGAGCTACTCCACACACCCCAGAGCTCGAAAATTGGAATTTCACCACTAGATGCAGTTTAATGTCATACCAGGACACTCAGCCATCGCCTTCTTGCTCATATAATTATTGATAAGTTTTTATGGGCCATCTTTTAAATCTTTCTTGGTAATCTTTGGTAAAGATTCCTGAGTATTGGTAATCGTCTGGTAATCCTTGGTATTCCCTTGGTAAAGATTCCTGTTGGCCATAAGCCAGAGCGCTTATTCAGTGGAATTGGATCCTTGGTAATCCCTTGGTAAAGAGTCCTGAGTATTGGTAATCCTAAGTCCCTCCTCAATGAGTGCAATTAGAATTATAACCAATGTGGAGGGTTTAAATAGTGTATCTGCCACGCAGTATGGTTGGTGATTGGCCGGAGTAATTAACCACGTGACTTAGGCTCGACTATAAATCCAGGTGGGGAATTAGAGCACACCTTATGTACACAAAATATTGCATTTCACTTAACGCTTATACCCTTGGGAAAGGTATGAATCCTACTCACCCTCCAGCTATGGATAAATAGTGGGACAGACTGGGCTCTTTAACCTTGGTTAGGCAACCGGTCTGTGAGAAGGAAAACTCTGAATTCAAACCTGTTAAACTCAGCTTAAAAATGTCCTAGTGTCACATTCTACTCGTGTGGAGGGGTTGGTAAACATATATATATACAAAAAATATTTGGAGGCGCGTGGTCTAATGGTTAGAGTCATAGGAAATGGAATTGTCAACACGAGTTCAATTCCTGGATGAAACTGTTAGCATTTCACTTAGCGCTAATACCCTTGGGAAATATATGAATCAATTCTCCCTCCAGCTATGGGTAAATAACAGGGCAGACTGGACTCTGTAACCATGGCTAGGTAACCTGTCTAGGAAAAGGAAAACTCTGAATTCAAACCTTTTAAACTTCGCTTAAGAAATTGACCTTGTGTCGCATCCTGCTCGTGCGAAGGGGTTGGTAAATATATATATACACAAAATATTCCAACAGTTATTTACTAGGTTTAGCTTAGTTTA
The DNA here is from genome assembly GCA_023376005.1 of Doryteuthis pealeii. NCBI lineage: Eukaryota > Metazoa > Mollusca > Cephalopoda > Myopsida > Loliginidae > Doryteuthis > Doryteuthis pealeii. The sequence continues at coordinate 62,793,297 of CM042156.1, forward strand.
GGTAGAAGACCACAAGTATGAGACATCCAATGAGCATCGAACTCACTGACAATGGTCTGCGAATCTAGTGAGGTGCCCTTCCCTTTAACGATATAATATAATAACGATATAATATAATATGTTGGAAGCATTTGGCATAATGGATAACGTCGCAGGAAATGAGTACAATAAGACGAGTTCAAATTCTGGACGAGGCTATTTGCATTTCACCAAACGCTAATAACATTAGGAAATGTATGAATCCAATTTTTCTCCCTCTAGCTATGGTTAAATAGTAGGGCAGATATCAGGAAATGTATAAATCAAACCAAGCACACACCACCCACCCACCGTTACCTTGTCGGTATCCTCTGGAGAGGAAAAGACTAATGTTGTATACCAATAAACGTTGTGAGAATTATTTTTCTTCTTCCCATCTTTCTATAACCTGGTAGCGAGTTGGTGGGGTGATCACCGACTGGGTTGTCCCATTTCCCTTTCTTGAAGCTGACACCCCCTCGTTGTGGTTTATACCAAGGCCTTTTACGTCCTGCTGCCATCTGGACGACGCGGGTGAACAAGCGTCAGATAAAGCTGAATCTATGTGGGAAGAGAGTTGTTTATACGTTCAACTTCTCTTTACTTCGTACCTTCTAGAAGAGAGTTGTTTGGACGTTCAACTCCTCATTACTTCTTCCCCCCCCCAACTTAACTAATTGTCCCAGTTCGAGTATCGGTGGGTTGTGTCTTTGAAGTGGCTAGCTACAAAGCCCACTAAATTTCGCTGCCACTTTTTTACCTAGTCTGATGGCTACACTCACTAAAACTCGCTACTGCCACCTCCCCCCCCCCCTGCGTCGGGATAAGCGTCTCTTATATTTTTCCCGACGACGTATTTGTTGTATACGCTCTTGTTCTTCTTATCATCTTTGGTATATGTTCTTCTTCTACCGTCTGGAACTTGTCTTGGAGATTTCATGTCTGGTCTTCCATTAGGGATTTCTCATCTATCATAAGCCCAGGGTCATTGGTAATTTTTAGATAATAACCCAAGACTTCGATTTGTTTAGATCATATTTTATTCCGAAATCCCCACCAGACAACTGCGCAGATTGTGAGTAAGGCAACCCGCCTAAGCGCGACTTGCTCCCTTCGCGGTTTGGCCGATATTGAAATAAGTCTTTCTAATCTAGACCGGAAGGGGGCCTTCCCCACCGATTCTCACGGTAACCACCGGAAGGAGGATCAGGATGAAGTCAAGCCATGTTACTCAATCCTTCAAGGCCGCCACCGGCTACTTATAACATCCATTTTGGTTTCTACACTAATGGTACACAAGTGTTAGGGTACTAACAATTATGTAACACTAAGAGAGACAGAAAACACGGCTTGGACTCTGTTAGGCAGTTCAGTGAGTCAAGCCCTCTAACAACTCCTGCAACCGAACATGCACCGAAAGTATTGGTTCAACATTCCTTTGGATCACGCCAAAGGTCTTAGGTTTTATTACTAATCATATATTTTCCATGCTTCCAATACAACCCAAACAGTTTCCCTAAACCCACCAAATATCTCTCTAAAGAAGCATACATGGACTCCCCTAACACAATGATATATATATATATATATATATATATATATATATATATATATGCGTGTGTGTGTATATGTGTGTGTGTGTGCGCGCTCTCCTATAAAAGGGACGGGGCACTCTATGGCGGCCTTTACATGCATACATACAGATGTGTGTATTAAAACAGTTAAAATCCCCTTCGCATTCTGTGGGTAAAGATGGCTGAGCGGCTAAGCTGCCTGGCTGATGCTGAATCGATCGGATTTCTATCCCAGCTGTAGGTAGTTTACAAATGTCTAGCCACACTGAAGAGACTTGATAAGTCGAAACACGTATCTGTGGATGACTATATATATATATATATATATATATATATATATAAATATAATATATATATATATATTATTTTATGTGAGTTATTCACATCCACTTTAACTTCTGTGTCTCCACTTGGATCTCTGCATAGTTGCTTGTTTGTTTGTCTGTTTGTTTGTTTATTGATTTTAACGGCATATCAACCCGTCTGGGGTTATATCATGCCTAACGGTTAGGAAGTTATACATATCGTGTATTTATATTTATACTTTTTAGCAATTGGTTTTAAAAATTTGTTTGAATTATTGGGGATTATGTTGTATAGTATTGATTAGTTTCATGTCTATATTCTATGGTATAATTTTATTTCCCTCAAAAAAGTTTGTCTCCATCCTTGCGTCTTTTAAAATTCTTAATTTTTGAGAATGTCTTGTATAAATTATGCAAGGCCCTCTCTGAATTTAATCCATGATTAAGATATTCTAAACAGAAAAAATTCAACTAAAATATTCAATTTGATTTTTTAAAGATGCATATTAAATATTTAATTTTACTTGCAAAATAATGCTATCTAATTCAAATATTTTAAATTGACATTTCAAACTTCCAATCAAATATTTTTTACACACAAAAAAACGAGACGTTCAGATTTCTGCAAAGAAAGAAAAAATATTAAATGGTTAAACTTTTCCTGGGAGCATTTTGAAAGATGGGTGCAATGTTCCTCGATACTGGAACCGCTGGGTAGACGATTTTTGTTAAAAAAAAGTTCCAAACCACACCAAGATAAGTTATGACTACTTGGGCCTCAGATTTATCCATTTTAGATTTATCACACACTTCACACAGAAATTATTTTTTTCTAGTTTGCTCAACTTATTAAAAATGGCATTGGCGATATATTGTCAGATACCATACGCCGTTGACTTCATGTCTTCACTACTACACACACACATAAAAAAATGTCAACTAAAGAATGGTGTCCTACATCTTCCGTACTATCAAACACCTACCTTGTCTAAACGATATGCCCTCTATCACATTTCCTCTAACACATATCCACACATCCTACCTTATGACTTTACCCACTTGGTCAAATTTCTCCTCTCGATCAATCGACTGACCCTACAAAAATCCCTACCCAGCAGTGCCTCACAACTCAACGATTTACTTTATTCACTATAAAAGCAATTGTATGTTGTACCAATGTTTCAAATAAAGGCGGAAGATGTTTCACTCAACGTGAAACGAAATGTTCCAGTACATCTACTGCTTATTTGTGCTGTTTTTGTCCACATTTTTTCCTCTATTCTCAACCACACTCACACACACACACACACACATACATACACACACACACACACACACACACACACACATCTTAAACATTGAAACAGATTAGCGATATCGCTTCCGTGTGCTTATGCCTCTTTCTGTCTTTCCTCTGCCCTCTTTCTTTCTTTCTTCTTATTATATTTTTCTGTGCAGCATGTCCTTTTTCTCCCCTTTCGTTCTTTACAATGAAAACGGAATGGTCCATTATTTAGCGACGACACTCATGAGAAATACAAATTTGGCGGATAAGCAACACCAGATAAGCATGATTTACATTTTTGCATTTTATCTTGGACGATGTGAATGGACTCCTTTTTGACAAGAGGGTGTCACAAGAGGATAACGGTCACAAGTTTAGGTAACAATGTTATATACCCAACATGAGGTATATAAACGGCGGTGGGGAGGGGGGTTCGTTTTTACACTTCAACCTTTTTCCTCGTAAATTCCTACCATAAAATGCCGAAGCCTAATTTTATGGTTGGAAATTACAAGTAAAAAGTTGAATATTACCTTTTGTTATTATTTCTTTTCTTTTTGGCTGTGGTACTCTAAAATAAAAACGTCAGATTTTAATCATCGTCGACGAAAAAACAAAATTACGGTCATAAAAGGAGGATCCAATTTATGCCTAAATTGTAAAATGAGCCCCCACTTTAAAACTAAACATTCTCACAAAATATAAACTTTTAGAATATACACATTGAAGTGAATATTAAAATAAAGAAAATATATTTAGTATTGTAAAATAACGGGTGCAAGAAAAATAAAACATTTATTGCAAAAACACGGACATAAAATGAGGGTTCAGTTTATTTTATGGTAGGAATAAACGAGAAAACTGTTCTTCTTTACCCTACAGACACGTTCACAATTTATGACTGCCCATGAATTGTAACAACAAGAGTATAATATATAGATAACTTGGAGTGGGGAGACAGATCCTGGCTTTTCAGAAAGACATAAGCACGAAGAAAAAAAAACACCTCGCCTAGAATTTGAACTCGGTTTGTCGTCTTCGTTGTCGTCTCCATCTGCTGTGACGATTGACCACCGGATGTCAATAAAAGAAATCTTGAATCCAGCTGCACTCAACGCGCATGCGTAATTCTTTAAATGACTCACCTCGTTCTGACCACCTGCAGTGAACTTCGTCATCATCGGTTCAAAATATTTAAAGTTTCTCTAGTGCCATTAATATTTTTCGGAAAGATGACGCTGATTCCTCGTTTCTTTTGACCTTTTAGAGTGATATCCATTTCACGGTACGCTCCATTCCCCCTCACCCTCCCATGTATGTATACTCATACTTATTTTGACTGCTAATTCTGGGAAACGTAAACGGAAAATGTTCTTATCAACTTCCGTGATCACGCTGCGTGATGCATTGGCGTATATATATTTACCAACGGCTAAACTTGCAAATCGATCAGAAAATTAAAACATATTACAGGTTGACCCAGAAAAAACAGAAAACAAATTATTTATTTATTTTCCCATTAAACTAACCCTAAACCCCAACCCTAATCCTAACCCTAAACCATAACCCTAAACCCACCCATTTAAAATTAAGTTTTATTACAAAATGTGTGGGTTCTGTTTTTCTGGGTCACTCTGTATAAAGGGTGACCCAGAAAAAACAGAACCCAAATTATTTATTTATTTTCCCATTAAACTAACCCTAAACCCCAACCCTAACTCTAACCCTAACCCTAAGCTCTAACCCTAAACCCACATAGTTAAAATTCACAGTTTTATTACAAAATGTGTGGGTTCTGTTTTTTCTGGGTCACCCTAAGTGAGGAGAATTGGATTCATACCTTTCCCAATGGTATTAGCGCCATGTGAAATGCCAACAGCTTCATCCAGGAACTGAACTCGATAAAGTCTCCATAAAGCCTTGATGCATTGTCATATAGTTCTCTAGAAATGTTATCCTCGCGACTCAAAAGTTGTGCAATATTTTGGTTTGTTAGGTGGATTTTACGGCATGTCAAACCTTGGATTATTTTATGCCCAAGATTGTGGAACATTATTTCTCTGAATTCTTTCAGATCAGGCTTGATAATTAGTATTATTTGCATCATTCTGACTATTTTCCTCATCTTCATTGTTATCTGTACAACGTTTTGACTGATGTGTCCTACGGCCTTCCTCGGGTATTTCTTGTCGGACTCGAGAACCTTTTCTTTGAACTCTGGAATTACGACATGGAGATTGCCGAGTTCGAAATGAAGGTCACCGAGTACGAGAAGGCCCCCGAGTCCGACAATAGATAACTGAAGAAGGCCGGAGGGCACATCGGAGAAAACGTTGTACAGATAACAATGAAGATGAGGACAATAGTCAGAATAATCCAAATAATAAATAGTGCAACACTATGGCTGCACCATTTGGACACTAACGAAAGACTTGCAGAAAAGCATCACCAATAAGATGTTAGTGAAATGATTGGAGAAAAAAACAAGATGGGAACTACATAAGGATGCTGCGTGCGGTCCAGGACAAATCCCGAAAGGAGCACCCCACAGTCCCCCCCCCCAAAGAAAAACAGTTGTACAGCCACTTACCTACTATCACAAAAATCATCCAATTACGTCGAACAAAACACATTGAATACTGCTGTACAAACACATTAATGATTTTCTCTTGTGGACTCCTATACATGGACGCAGTTAAGTGTCATACCCAGGACACGGCCTGCCTCGTCTGCATTTTCAGTTAGATGACTTTAAACATTAAACTGGCTCGGCTCGGCTCTTTAAATTTTGCTGGGCATCCAGTCTAGGAGAATGAAAACTCTGAACTCAAATTTGTTAAACTCCACTAAAGAAATTGACCTTGTGTAACATCCTACTCCTTTAGAAGGAGACTTTTTAAAACTATGTACAATAGAGTAATTCCAATTCATATTTCCTAGATGTCGATGTTGCATCCTGGGAAAAATCCAGGTTTTTGAAAATGTACTTTCGATTTTAGAAGTGAATTGGCGCTACATAATCTACCTTTCTTTATCTAATTTCCCAAAAACTTACTAAATGTCGATAATGTTATGTCTTCCATTTGAACTAAAACTATGCTTAGTATGATTTTAAAGATGTAGATAAATACCTTGGTTCGGCAAATAGTTTAGCAGAAGGAAACCTCTAATCTCAAACCTATTAAACTCCACCAAAAGAAATTGACCTTGTGTCAAATCCTTTTCGTATGTAGGACTTGGTAAACTGTGTACAATAGAGTACTTCCATTTATATTTCCAGGAGTCGATGTTCGAATCCGGGAAAATCTAGTTTTTTTTGAAAATGTACTTTTCGATTTTAGAAGTAGATAGGTGCTATACAATCAACCTGTCTTCATCTAATTTATTAAAACTTACTAAATGCCGATAATGGCATCTTCCATTTGAACTAAACCTGTATGTGTGGTGTGATTTTAAAGAATTAGATAAGTACCTTTGGCTAAAGATAAAAATCATAGCCTAAAACAGGATATATTCCAATTGCACGCTAATTGAATCAATAAAATATATTAGATAAGTAAAGTACACCCTAGGCGACAAGTATTTAATCAGTTTGACATACGAGATATCGATCAAAAAGAATCGAGACTGAATAATTTTTTTATTTCTAAAATTTACAATTTTAAATAAAATTGTGCTCGCAACCACTACAGGATATGTCAGAATCAGCTCAAAAATTTAAAATTATCACCTGCGTTACTTGTTACATTGTAATTTTTACATGGTTGATGGGTAAACTATTAATTATACACTGTTTTAGATTCAAAATAACGGTTTAGTGGAAAGATACAAGGAATGTGACTCATGCGATTTAACCCTGTTTTGACCCCTTTTCTGATTCGCCAGTGCAAACGTGGGAAGTTGTGTTAGAAAATTTGTTTTGGGCTGGTGATTGGACGAGACAGTCGTCCATAGCGTCTCTTGTCTTTGTGCGTTTGACTTGATCTGGGATGCTTACAAAATAAAATATAAACTCAAAATAAAGGAAAGTCTTGTGTTGTTAATTAAAAACAACGCAACAACACAGTCTCGTTTTTCTATACGGAACAGCATCGAAAAAATTATGAATTTTAAATCCGAATATTCAGCCCCCAGTAAAGAATATTTAAAAAAGAAATGACTCAGTAATAATTGCTGTACAAAATAATGCCATAAGGACAAATTCTATCAAATCAAAAATTAATAAGAGCCAACAAAATAGTAAATGTAGACTGCAGTGACAAAGATGAGATTATAAAGTATATACTAAGCGAATGCAGCAAACTAGCAAACGGGAATACAAAACTAGGCACGACTGGGTGGGGAAAGTGATTCACTGGGACTAATGCAAAAATTAAATTGTGGCCATACAACAAATTGTATATGCATAAACCAGAATCTGTTCTTGAGAATGAACACATAGAATTATCTGGGACTTTGAGATAAAGATGGATCACGTTATCCAGCAAGGAAACCAGACCTAGTGCTAATTAACAAATAGAAATAACTTGTCAACTGGTGGGTTTTTTGCAGTTCCAGCAGATCACAGGGTGAAGATGAAGGAAAACGAAAAGATGGACAAATACCTGGACATTGCAAAAGAACTGAAAAAGCTATGGAATATGAAAGTAAAAGTGATACCAATTGTAGTTGGTGCACTAGGAACGGTACCAAAAAGGTTGGAAAAAAGACTGGAAAATCTGTAAAGCAGAGGAAGAATTGAGACCATCCAGAATTCTGCACTGCTGCAATCTGCCAGAATACTCAGAAGAGTCCTGGAGATCTTAGGAGACTTGTTGTCACTCAGAATCCAGGGAAATACCATCAGCTAATTCTGTTGTGAAAAACTAATAATAATAATAATAATAATAATAATAATAATAATAATAATAATAATAATAATAATAAGAGAACTTGTCAACTAGTGGACTTTGCAGTTCCAGCAGATCATAGGGTGAAGATAAAGGAAAATGAAAATATGGACAAATACCTAGACCTTGCCAGAGAATGGAAAAAGCTTTCGAATATGAGGGTCAAAGGGATACCAATTCTTTATTATTATTATTATTATTATTATTATTATTATTACATTGGTATTTCAGTCTCGGATGACTATAATAAAGTTTTTGTGCCCCTGAAGTTACAGCGCCTCCTGTGACTGTGAAGTCCGATGTTTGAAAAACATTCTCGACCACAGATTTTGCATTTGAAGGCTGTCCCTGAAGACGTAGATGTTCCGATGCTTTGTTGCCGCTGTTTTCTTCTGGACCTCTTAGCTTCATGGTGTTGTGTCAGGGTGACTTCTGACATGAACAGTTCTCTACGGAGATTCTGCCGTCACAGAGAGCGGTCCTGGGCCAAATTTTCCCAGCTGGAAGGGGCAATGCCAAAGCGCCTGAGATCATTCTTGCAGACATCCTTGAATCGCAGCTGGGGGCGACCAATCTGTCTTTTACCAGACGTAAGCTCTCCATAGAGGATGCATTTCGGGATTCGTCCATTATCCATCCGACGTACATGACCCAACCATCGGAGACAACGTTGTCTCAGTAGAGAGTACAAGCTGGGGAGTTGAGCTCTCTCTATGACTGATGTGTTAGTGATCCTGTCCTGCAATTGATGCCCAGTATACGTCTAAGGCAGCGAAGGTAGAAAGTTATTTGCCGCCGCTCTTGGTTGGAGTATAAGGTCAATGTTTCACTTCCATACATGAGGGTGCTATAACACATGCCTATACACTTGTACCTTTGTACGGATAGTGAGCTTGCTGTTGTCCCACACTCTTGCTGTGAGCTTCCCAAAAGTTGAGATAGCTTTTCCGATCCGGCAACTGAGTTCAGTATCAAGTGACAGTTTGTCGGCGATGGTAGACCCAAGGTAGCTGAAGGTGTTTACGGCTTCCACGGTGTAGCTGTTGATGGTGATGAAGGGAGGATTTACAGTTTCCTGACCCATCGTCTTGGTTTTCTTTATACTAATGGTCAGGATGAAGTCCTGGCAGGCTTGGGTGAACTAGTCCATGAGTGTTTATTATTATTATTATATTATTATTATACTATAATAATATATATAATGAAATTCCTGTTTCTTTCCTGTCTATATGGAACATTATGACCAACAAAAAATGAGCATGAAATCTCTAGTAGTAATTAGAGATTCAACAGTAAAAAAAAATAGAATTAAAAAAAATAAAATGAAAAATACATTTTAACAGCACATCATGCACCGGTCAAATTCATTATCGTAACTGTTCGTATCTGAGAAAATTATAAGACATTAGCTAGATGGAGCTACCATTGCCACTTGCCTAAGTTCACTTGCAATTGTCCTTGTACACAGGTAATAGTTTAATATGGTAAGTATTTCTGTCACACTCTGTATAATAAACTGATAATGTGTTTGATGTCGACACACTAAGAAGACATCGACATTCTCAGCTTCAAATCCAAGTTGTGCATTATTTTTTTTTTTACAGGAGCGTCCGTGTGTTTCACTCCATTGACTGTTTCTGAGTGATGCCACACCATATTTAGCCAATTTGTAAACATTTTTTCCGACTAAAACATTTCTCTCCGTACACACCTCACATTCTTCTGTAAATTTCACAAATGATTGCACTTCTCCGCTACCATAATTTATATATCATAGGTTATCGCTGAAATAAGTGTGTTTGATGTCAAAGTGCCTATTTTGAAAATAAATAAAGTATATTTCATTGTTCAGTTAAATGGAGCTCAAGTCTCGATAACGTTTGAACACACCTCGTATTTTAAGAGAGATGCACCGAATCAATTTTTATTCCAATGAAATGCTTCAATTTTTCAAAACAAAACTGATAATGTCCATTCTAACGACATAATCATGTTTATATAAACAATATTATGTGATTGAAAATATAGAAAAAAAGTGGATACAACAATCTTTTCTTTCCCTTTTATTCTACAATTGAATTTAATTTCATTTTAATTTCATTTAAATACTGGCCATGTGCGCTATGTCTACCTCTCCCCCTGACCTCTGTGCTGCTTATATATTATATATTGGTAGGTAGGTAGGTAAAATCCTCACATTCCAGCACAGGCTTTAGAAATACAAGACACATCGACTTTTGTTTTGGACTGCTACTAAAGAAATCTCCTTTCAGCTCCTGTAAGTTTTTTCACTCGTCATCTACTGGCCAAAATGAAAAACTTATTCTGTTTTAACAACAACACAGCAACTAAATTCAATTGATATTTCGCCTTATTGTTTAACTGAAGATCTTTCAAAATTCTATTGAGGCAACTCCTTGTACATCCTGCGTTTATAGTAAAAAGGTAATTGGAAAAAGTATAAAAGCAGAATGTACAAACAGTTGTCTCAATTAAATTTAAAAAGCTTCGGCGAAACAATAAGATGAAATATCATTGAATTTAGTTACTGTGTTGTTATATTCCCTTTTTTCTCTATTTTCAACCACTCTTTGTCGAATGTATTCAATCCTTCACTCCTCAAACAGTATTATATGATATTGTTTATATTATCTATATATTAATATTCGTGTTCACCAATTGTACTGCGGTCATCATCTTGAAACACCCGCTGGTCAAGAATGAGACCGTCCAAAGATGATATGCAAACATGTAAATTCTGATTATTTGGTGCTGCTTATCTGCCGAATAATCATTTATTATGAGTGTCGTTTCCTCAGCTAAATAATGAACCCTTCCGTTTTTTATTATAAAGAAAGAAAGGGAAGAAAAATGACATGCTACACAGAAAAATATAATACGAAAGAAAGAAAGTAAGAAAGAAAGTAGGGGAAAGATAGTGAGAGATGGTGAGTGTGTGGAAGTGATAATGCTAATTTCTTTCAATCGAACAAAATGAAAAGAAAAAAAGAAGGAAAGAAAGAAAAAAGATTGAAAAAGAGAGTTAAATCAAGGATATACTTTTTACGTATTGATCTATTTTACAATCGCTCTTGAGTAAACATATCAATTGTTGTAATAATACAATTATCATACTCTCGTATAGCCACAGGTCCTGCTAGAGTTATAAAATGTAGTTAATATAAATATAATATTTATTCTTATATAAACAATATTGTATAATATTGTTTTATATGAATATAATGTTTAAAATATATATAATAGTTTTATATAATAATCAATATTATATTTTTATAAACAATACTATCTATTATTCTTAATATAAAATTTATTACATTTATATAATCAATATTATATATATTGTTTTACATATAATTAACATTATATTTATATAAATAATATGATATAACATTGTTTATATAATAATCAATATTTTTATTTATAATAAACAATACTATATAATATGTTTATATAATATAAATATAACATTATATAATCAATATTATGTATATTGTTTATATTATGATAAATATTATATTTATGTAACAATATTATATGATATTGTTTATATTAGAATAAATATTACATTTATATAAATAATATATGCGTTATTGAATTAATAAGTGTGTGTCTTTGAAAACTTTTTGGCAAAGTGGAGCTTTACAGAATATGATGGAACATTGTCTTGAATGAATATAGCTCGGTCCCGATTCTTCCCCTATCCTCTGATTCTCTTAAATGCTTTTCCAAGTTTTGTAGTTCGTTCCAAGGACACTGTCTACAGTTTGTATTAACGTAACCTTCATGCTTAACAGGTTTTTTCAGCTCTCCGGCAAGATTTAGGTGTGTGTTTATATTTTCGTGTAATTTTAATTTGAATCTATACTAGAACTCTAGAGCGGCAAAATTAAACGTACTCGAGGAGTAGGGGCTAATGTGCTGGACTGTGACCGTAGTAACCGGGTTCGAACGCCAGTCGCTCTATCACGTTAACTTTTGGACTAATACCCTTGGGGAAGGTATGAACCCCTTATCCTCCAGCTATTGTTAACATTTCTGAGAATCATAATTGTTAGCAAACCATGTACAGTTTAAAATATTTTCGTTTAAATGAAAAGCACAGGCGGGTAGATTTCCGTAACCGGTTTAGGATTGGAATGTAGATGACCATAACTGACCCAGTTACAAAGTAACGTGGAATAGATAGTTTTTAGAATTCAGATTCAACCCGATCGTCGGAGAGTTTAAACGTGATTGTTGTCTCTCTCGGGTCAATCTCAACCGCGCAGAGAAGATTGAATCATGGCTGAAAAAATAATAAACTTGATCAAGAAAAACCCAAGTCTTGTTATAATTACAATGACCAAAATCAGCTGATGAAAACTAGCCCTTAGAATAATTAAGAAGAATGAACAGTAAAAATGCAGTAATGAAGTTAGCAGAAATTAAGTAAGATCATCCTCTCTCTCATCTGTATTTCTCTCTCTCTCCCCCTCTAGCTCTCTCTCTCTCTCTCTCTCTCTCTCTCTCTCTCTCTCTCTCTCTCTCTCCGTGAACTCTCACTCTCAGCGTTTACTCAATGTGGGTATATAACATTATGTGTTAATTAGTACCATTACTGTTTTTCTACAACGATGCCATTGAACAATTTACAAGGGTCATTCAATAAACAAAGTGAATTTTGCCTGAGGAGTACGTAATAGTAACGTAATGTTCACAGTTTTACTGTTTTTAAAATAAATCAAGTGATGGGTCCTTTAGCATGGCTACTGTACCCTGAACTGAAGTGCTGAAAAGAACAGCATCTTCTAAATTTGTGGCGTGCGAAGATGAAGGTACCCAATTTTTGATTATTTCCCTATAAAGTCCAACATAACAATGGGGAACCACTTTTTGGCTGATAAATTATTTATTTTTTTTGATCTACATGGAAAAGAAGACGGGGTTAGGGTTAGGGTTGGGTTAAGGTTTAGGTTAGGTTTAGGGTTAGGGTTAGGGTTTAGGGTTAGTTTAATGGGAAAATGAATAAATAATTTATCAGTCAAGAGTGGTTCCCCTTTGTTTATGTTAGACTTATAGGAAATAACCCAATTTTTATTTTTTGTTAGAAATCTGAAGTACTTTATTGTATTAATATCGCTCTTCCGTAAGATGACTTCCTCGTATTTATGTCTGACGACGGGATCAGCGTTTGTAAGAAACCAATATTTTAGTTTTAATAGTTATTTTAAATTTTGGTTGGAAATTGTTTAATTAATAAGTTATTAAGTTAGGTGGTCTGTTGTCAACGTCGTCCGCATAAAGCACTGGTCCTCAACTGGGGTCCATATGTACCCCCTGGGACCATATAACATCTTTTGGGACCCAGACAAGCAAAATGTATTTAACTATAAAGATACAATGGGATGTTTAAATATCGAATGGCTATGGGAGAGTCCACCAGAGTAAAGTAGGATTAAAAGGGGACCATAGTTAAAAAAAAAAAAGATTGAGAACCATTGGCATAAAGAATCTTTACGTGGGTTTCTGATATATACTTTGCACACAATTGTAGCTGTCTAATATTCTTGTATCACACTGACAAACTAAAACGGCAATTCTTCCAGGCTGTGGTTGTATCAGTGCTACTGTATGGCTGCACCACTTGGACCCTAACGAAGCGACTTGAGAATAAGCTAGATGGGAGTCTTGAAGAAGTTGTGGAAACAACACCCACAAGGAAGCAGCTGTACAGCCACCTGCCCCCATATCACAAACTATCCGAGTGAGACGGACAAGGCATGCAGGACACTGCTGGAGAAGCAGGGACGAGCTCATAAGCGACGTTCTCCTGTGGAAACCAACTCATGTGCATGCTAACGTGGGCCGCCCAACAAGGACCTACATTGACCAAGTGTGTGATGATGCATGTTGCAGCATAGAAGACCTCCCAGAGGCAATGAGTGATAGGGATGTTGCGTGAGATTGTCATGGATATCCGTGCTGCGTGCGCGACATGATGATGATGATGATGATGATGAAATATTCTTGTTAGTGCAGTGCAATGCTAGAAAACGTGTGGATTATTAACTAAGAATTCAAAGTTCATTCCCTTAATTGGGTCGTTGTTCTTCTGATATAATATTTGTTGTAGTTCCGACTACGAGAGACGATGGAGTAGTGTCAAAGTTTTTTCTTCATGTTGCTAAATCGCGTATCTGTATACGTAGCGGGTATGGTCACAGTACCCAAAGCGATGTATGTTAGTAGTCAGTACGACCGACTACTGGACTTTCAATAACAACAGATACGTAGGTACAAAAGAGGACCCTCTTTATTTTCTTCGGTGTGTGGTGGTGTGGGCACGGAGCTTACAATGAGTGCACGAGGTGTTGCTGACGGGAGATGTGAAGTGTCCTTTTCCGCTCCGGCTGGCGTCTGAGTCTGTCGGCTGACCCCTGGCTTTTTTATTGACGACACGCCTACACATATTTATCTTTTTGATCTGATAACAGACCTTTGTAATATAATTTCTTTATCTTCACCCTGCTTCCTTGACTGGAAACCATCTCTCCGCTTTCTCTCTTTTCAAATATATATTTTTATCTTCTTCTTGTCGCTCAGCCGGAATTCACTCCTTCCGGGCGAGGACAATACGACACATAGCCTGGCGGGTTCATATGGACGAGAGCTGTTGCCCAAGCAATAATCCCCTCTCCACACTACCGCTGTGATCCAAAGGAAAGGTAAGGTACCAATGCAGTTGGCAACGGTGGTGTCGCAGGAGATGATGGGTAGCACTGGATTTCACCATCACACGGCTCTGATTTATTTTCGGGGCTTATTCCTGCCTAGCCTTTCGTTGAAAGGCAGAGAGGTTTTGTGCCGGACTTCTCGAGTTGATGGTTATTATATTAAGGGTTAATGGTTATAATATAATGGTTATAAAAAGTAATTTGTCCAAGTGACTATTTCGGAGCGCCAACCTACCGTCAGCTCCCACTTACTGCACAGATTAGATTACCCAATCTATGCTTCTCATGTGCTGAGTAGTTTGGGGACTGGTATCGAACCCAGAACCTTGAGATTCCTAGCTGTCTAATATTCTTGTTGGCGCAGTAGCAATGCTACATAAATCCGTGTGGATTATTAACAAAGAGTTCAAAGTTCATTCCCTTAAATTTGTGTCTTTGAAAACATTTTTGGCAAGGTGGAGCTTTGCAGAATGTAATGGAACAATGCCTTTCAATAAGTATAGCTTGGAACCTCTGTTTGTGAAATGTACTAATCAAAATACTTATTAACGAGAACTTACAATGATTTTTCAGTATTTATGTATTCATTCTTGACGTCAACATCAAATATGGAGAAGCCTATAATTTCCGGCCTGTAGCATGAATTCGAAACAGTATCTACCTCGCCTATTATCTAACAAGTCGTATTGGCTGTCCTGATAGATGAGACAGATTTTGGTTAAATCGAACTTAATGGACTTAAATTCCACCATCGTATGTCACCCTACGAAAGAAAAAAATACCAAAAATCGGAGAATTACCGAATTTAATTAATTTTCAGTGTTGATCTATTAATGAATAAAATATATAATGCACCAGTTATTTTATTAAAAAGCTTTTACATTTTTCAGGTCAGTTAACTTTGAACCACGTATCTTTGAGAATCCGTGTAACGCTCAAAGATACGTGGTTCAAAGTTACTGTTAATGGGAATTTAGGTCCGTTAAGTTTCGATTTAACCCATATTTTGGGCCTATTATATGTACCCCCTAGCACAGTCACTAGATCCTTCCAATTTAATCATTTAGTACATTAAGATTAGTATGGACAAGGTCAATAGTATTGAGCATATCTGAAAACATAGCACACTAACAATGAACTGTTTTCCTACGGTTTTCTCTTTAGCTCATTCGGTAGAGCATGCTTAGAATCTCAAGGTAACTGGGTTCGATACCGGTCCCCAATAACTCAGCATATGCGTATCACAGATTGGGTAATCTGACGGTGTGGTAAAGTGAGGAGCTGAGGTAGGTTGTGGGCTCTTGTATAATAGGCAAAATATGGGTTAAATCGAACTTAACGACATAAATCGCATTAACAGGTAACTTTGACCACGTATCTTTGAGCGTTCACGGAATTCTCAAAGATACGTGGTTCAAAGTTACTGACTGAAAATGTAAAAGCTTTTTATAAAATAACTGGTGCATATACTATTTTATTGCATTAATAGATCACACTGAAATTTAAATAAATTCGGTTAATTCTCGATTTTGGTATTTTTTCTTTCGGTAGGGTGAACATACGATGGTGGAATTTAAGTCCATTAGTTTGCTTAACCAAATCTTTCATCTATAGGACAGCATACGACTTGTTAGATATAGGCGAGGTAGAATACTGTTTCGCTTCATGCTACAGGCCGGAAAATTATAGCCTTCTCCATATTTGTGTTCTGAGTCAAGATGATCATATACCTGACAATCATGTAAGTTCTCGGATAATAAGTATTTTGATTAGTACATTTCACAAACAAGAGGTTCCAAGCTATACTTATTGAAGGCATTGTTCCATTACATTCTGCACAAGCCCACCTTGCAAAATGTTTTCAAAAGACACCAATTTAGGGAATGAACTTTGAACTTCTGTTAATAATCCACACGGAATGTTCAGTAGCATTGGCTACTGCGCACAAGAATATTAGAGCAGCTAGGAATCCTCAAGGTTTCTGTTCGATTTTAACCAGTCCAATACTCAGCACATGAGAAGCATGATTTGGGTAATCTAATCTGTGCAGTAAGTGGGGAGCTGACGGTAGGTGTGGCTCGAAAAATAGTCACTGGACAATTACTTTTTATGAACCATTATTTATAACCATTAAACCCTTATATAATAACCATCAACTCGAGAAGTCCGGCACAAACCTCTGCTGCCTTTCACGAAAGGCTAGGGGAGTAAGCCCGAAATAAATCAGGAGCGTGTGATGTGAATCAGTGCTACATCTCTCCTGCCGACAACCACGTTGCCAGACTCTGCATTGTACCCTACCTTTCCTTTGGATCACAGCGGTAGCGGGGGGTGTGAGAGGGGGGATTTATTGCATTGGCAACGCTCATCGTCGCATTATGAACCGCCGGCTAATGTGTGTATTGTCCCTCGCCACGGAAGATGGAACTTCGCGCCTGAGCGAAAGAGAAAGATAAAATTATATTTGAAAAGAACGAGAAGCGGGAGAGATGGTTTCCAGTTCGGAGCAGGGTGAAAGATAAAGAAATATATTAAAGGTCTGGTTATCAGATCACAAAGATTAAATATGTGTAGGAGTGTCGTCATAAAAAAGCCAGGGGTCAGCCGCGGGAACGACCCTCAAGACGCATCCCGCCCGGAGACGGAAAAGGACACTTCACATCTCCCGTCAGCAACCCACCTCGTGCACTGCATTGTAAGCTCGTGCCCACACACTACACACCGAAGAAAATAGAAGGGGTTCCTCTTTTGTATCCTCCTACGTTCTGTTGTTTGAAGTCAGTAGTCGGGTAGCTGACTATCACATACATCGCTTTGGTTACTGTGACCTACCCGCTACGTAATACAGATCATCGCGAATTTGCAACATGAAGAAAAAACTTTGACACTACTCATCGTCTCTCGTAGTCGGAAGGCTACAACAAATACTTATATCAGAGAACAACGAACGCCAGATTAAGGGAATGAAGCTTTTGAATTCTTTAGTTTTTTTTTTTTTTTTTTTTTTTTTTAATTAACACAACGTTTTCTAGGCTATTGCCACTTCACTGAACAAGAAATATTCAGTCATCATATCATCAATCATATCATGTGCGCCGCAGCACGGATATCAGTGACAAATCTCACGCCAAACATTCCCTATGACTCATTGCTCTCGTTGGAGGTCTTCTATGCTGCAACATGCATCATCACACACTTTGGTCATGTAGGTCCTTGTTGGGCGGCCACGTTAGCATGCATGAGTTGGTTTCCACAGGAGAACGTCGCTTAGAGCTCGTCCCTGTTCTCCCAGCAAGTGTCCTCATGCCTTGTCGTTCTACTCGGAATGTTTGTGATATGGGGGCAGTGGCTGTAACAGCTGCTTCCTTGTGGGTGATTGTTTCCACCAACTTTCTTCAAGATCTCCCATCTAGCTTATTCTCAAAGTCGCTTCGTTAGGGTCCAAGTGGTGCAGGCCATACAGTGCACTGATACCCACAGCCTGGAAGAATTGCCGTTTAGTTTGGTCAGTGTGATCAAGAATATTAGCACGCTAAATTGTTGTGCAAAGTAATATACAGAAACCACGTAAAGATTCCTTTATGCCAATGTTCTCAATCTTTTTTTTTTTTTATTATGTCCTTTTATCTACTTTATCTCTGGTGGCTCTCCATGAGCCTGCTATTTAAACATCCATTGTATTTTATAGTTAATACATTTTGCTTGTCTCTGGGTCCCAAAGATGTTATAGTGGTCCAGGGGGTACATAGCCAGTTGAGGACGTGCTTTAATGCGACGACGTTGCAACAACCACCTAACTTAATAATTATTAATTAAACAATTTCAACAAAAATTTAAAATAACTATTTAAATAAAATATTGGTTTCTTACAACGCTGATCCGTCGTCAGACTAAATAAGGAAGTCTTTACGGAAGAGCGATCATTTAATGAAAGTAAAGTATTCAGATTTCTACAAAAAATAAAATTTGGGTAGTTATTTTCTAAAGTTCTAACATCAAGCAAGGGAACCACTTTGACTGATAATTATTTTTATTTGTCCATTAACCCTAACCCTAACCAAACTCCCTAACTAAACCTAATCTAACCTTAAATCCTAACCTAACCCTAACCCCGTCTTCTTTTTTCCTGTCGATCAATAAATAAATAAATAATTTATCAGCCAAAGTGGTTCCCATTGTTTATGTTGGACTTATAGGAAAATGCAAAATATGGGTACTATCATCTTCGCAACGCACAAATTTTAGAAGATGCTGGTCCTTTTCACACTTCGTTCGGGTAAGCAGTAAGCCATGTAAAGGACCATCACTGATTTATTTAAAAAAGTAAACTGTGACATTACGTTACTATTACGTACTCCTCAGGCAAAATTCAATTTGTTATTGGAATGAAACCTTGTAAATTGTTTCAATGGCATCGTTGTAGAAAACGTACTGGTACTAATTAAACATATGTATATACCACATTGGTAACGCTAGAGTGAGAGTTCACGGGAAGAGAGAGAGAGAGAGAGGAGAGAGAGAGAGAAGAGAGAGAGAGAGCTAGAGGGGGAGAGAGAGAGAAATACAGATGAGAGAGAGGATGGACTTACTTAATTCTTGCTACTTCATTAACTGCATTTTCATCGTTCATTCTCTTAATTATTCTAGTGCTATTTCATCAGGCTGATTTGTCATTGTAATTATAACAAAGACTTGGGTTTTTTCTTGATCAAGTTTATTATTTTTATCAGCCATGATTCATCTTCTCTGCGCGTTGAAGATTGACGCGAGAGGAGCAACAATCACGTTAAACTCCGCGACGATCGGGTTGAACTGAATTTCTACAACTATCTATTCCACGTTACTTTTGTAAGGTTAGTTATGGTCAGTTACATTCAATCCTAAAACGGTTACGGAAATTACGCTGTTGCTTTTCATTTAACAATAATATTTTAAACTGTCATGGTTATGCTAACAATTTATCGATTTAGTATAAGTTACAATGCTGAGATCAGGGTTCATACTCTCCCAACGGGTATTAGTCAAAAGAATCTAAGTGATAGAGGCGACTGGCGGTTCGACGTACTCGGTCAAGTCCAGTCGACATTACCCATATCACCTCGAGTACGTTTAATTTTGCGCTAGAGTTTCTAGTATAGATCTCAAATTAAAGGATTATACCAAAAATTTATATTAACGGGAGCTACACTACTAAACTCTTGCGGAGTTAGATCTCGAAAGAAGCTTTGTTCTTACTGCTCAAGACGGTTACGTTACTACAATACTGTAGTTACAGTGTCCTTGGAACGAATACAAAACTGAAAGCTATATATAACGCGAATGTGTAGTAAGATAAAGGAGGACACAGAATCCGGACTCGGGGCTAATTATTACTCATTCAAAGAAGAACTTGTGACGGATGAATTGTGTATGTAAAATGCTCACCGACACTGTGGCAAAAAGCTCCAAATGGTTTAACATAGTACAGATACCACTTATTAATCATATGTATATTTATCTGATTTTATTTAATAATAGGTAATTTTTTTTCCTTGTATTATGGAATATCAATAAATTGTTTACATAATATAGGGATGAGTATAATGAAATATAAACAATATGGACTAGACTCACTTGAATTAATAATATGTTACTATGCCTTTATTATTATATAAAGCAAATATCCATACTAGAAATTTTATATCATTAAATTAATCTTGTATTATTATATTTAAATTGATTACATAGCTCAGTAAATTATATTGTTTGTACATATATGCTCTTTAATGTAACCTGCATTATATTTGATTCTTTCCACCCAAAAACAGTTAAGATTCTAGAAAAATTGATTAAAATTGTAATCAGATAGACCAATAATATGATTTAGATCAGTCTTGTTGGAGCCCAGAAAGGATAATAGATATTCTGCAATTTCTCTCTGTACTACCAATTAGTACTAATGGAAGAAATAATAAGTCAGCGCAGCCATAATCTTAGCAAATACTTTCTAATCCATAAATTGCTATGTGACTAGTATGAGTATAATACTAGTTTGTTAAGTTAAAGATAATGAAACAAAACTTTTTATAATCTATCAGGGAACTGTGTGCCTATACCGATAGTACTGATACTGGTTATTATAACAAACTTGATATGTCGTCAGCTCAATGAAAGAGAGATTGAGTAGACACTAGATAATACGCGCTATACAGTACAATTCCTTTGGCTCTGTAACTCTGCCTGTTATGCGAGATCGTGGTTTCTTCGTGTTTCTCTGTTTTTTTGTGTCATAGTTTTATTCTGTGGTAATTATTGCTCAGAAACTGCCTTTATCACTATCGCGGACTACCTCAACTATTAATTCCTGCCCGACAAACGTATCTTTTCCCTATACTTATCTTATTATCATTATAATTCTATTTCTTTCCTTATCGGAGTTATATTACCATTTTTTTTTTCTTTATTGTGCAATGATCAATATCATTTTCTTCCCCTTTTTTCTTTACACAATTATAGTTCAACGAAGAAACGGTTAATTATTTATGCTGGGAATACCGGACACGCATATCCAAATGATTTTCGGCCAGATAAGCAGCACAAAATAATCAGAAATTTAACATGTTTGCATCATGCAGGCTTTTAGACGTCTCATTATCTTGACCAGCTCGGGTTTCAGTGTTCGAAGCACGTCAGGAAATCGGTCGACACAGAGAGAAGTAATCTAAAATATATGGTAGTTAATGTAATATAGATCTATCAATATAATTAGATACTGTTGTGGGTGATGGGCTTGACACTTCGACCAAAGGCTAGGTTGAAAATTATAGAGAAAAAAGGAATTCAAACAACACGTCCCTAAACTTGATCTCATCTTATTTCCGTTAACACGACTGGCACCGAAGCTTTTTACCATTTATTGAGAAATATGTTTGTACATTTCCATGCCTAATATTATACCTTTTCAAATTACCCTATTTCATACATTAATGAAGATTCGCAAGGATCATTAGAAGTTTGTCCCAGTGACATATAGCAGTATTGTATGAAAGATCGTTTCACGGCATAAGAACAATCAAGCGCCGTAAACTACTTCAATTTAATTAGAGTTTGCTGCTGTCATATTGTTGTAAAAACAGAATAAGATTTATTACCAATTGTTGGCGTAGTGACGAGTGAAAAACTACCAGGACTGAGAAAGGACGCTTTTTAGTACGCCGTCCACTATAAAGAGCAGATTGATGGGTGTTTGTTGATTGGTAAGCTGATGCTGGAATATGTATGTAGGATGGTTTACCTAGCCTTAGGCTAGCCCTATATGAATAGTTAAGACAACCGACAGTCATGACAGTCAGAGGGTGGGCTGCTACGAGAGAAGGAACCATACGCCGCATCTCGAGCCCCAGTAATTATTAAATGAAATTTTGTGAAATGGCAGTAAGTAAGTGTATATCATTTGTACTGCTGATGAAGGGAAAGAGAGTGCGAGTGTCGATGTAACTCGCTTTCTATGATGAGTTTCAATCACATAAAAGTTTGTTTATCTAACATGATATGTCGTTAGAATGGACATTATCAAGTTTTGTTTTGAAAAATTGAAGCATTTCATTGGAATAAAATTGATTCCGGTGCATCTCTCTTAAAATCGAGGTGTGTTAAACGTTATCAGACTGAGCTCGCATTTCTGAACAATGAATAACTTATTTATTTTCAAATAGGCACTTGACATCAAACACTATTTCGCGATAACCTATGATATATAAATTTGGTAGCGGAAAGTGCAATCATTGTGAAATTTACAGAAGATTGAGGTGTGTACGGAGAGAAATGTTTTAGTCGGAAAAAATGTTTACAAATTGCTAAATTATGGGTTGGCATCACTCAGAAAACCAGTGCATGGAGTGGAAACACACAGGACGCTCCTGTAAAAAAAATATGCACAATTGGATTTGAAGCGAAAGAATGTCGATGTCTTCTTAGTTGTGTCGACATCAACACATTATCATTTTTATACAAGTGTGACGAAATACTTACCACATATTAAACTATTACCTGTGTACAAGGACAATTGCAGTGAACTTAGCAAGTGCAATGTTTAGTAGCCTCCATCTAGCTAATGTCTTATAATTTCTTCAGATACGAACAGTTACGATAATGAATTTGACCGTGCATGAATGTGCTGTTAAAGATTATTTTTCATTTTATTTTTTTTAATTCTATTTTTTTTTACTGTTGATTCTAATGTCTACTAGAGTTTTACTCGATTTTTTTTGTTTGGTCATAATGTTCCATATAGACAGAAAGAAAGCAGAATTTCATTATAATTTATTATTAGTATTATAATAATATTAATAATTAAACACTCATGGACTAGTTCACAAGCCTGCCAGGACTTCATCCTGACCATTGTATAAGAAACAAGACGATGGGTATGGAAAACTTAAATCTCCCTTCATGCACATCACAGCTACACCGTGGAAGCCGTAACACTTCAGCTACCTTGGTACCATCGCCGAGAAATGTCACTTGTACTGACTTCAGTTGCCGGTGGAAAGCTATCTCAACTTTGGGACGCTCAACAGCAAGAGTGTGGGACAACAGCAAGCTCACTATCCGTACAAAGGTACAAGTGTTAGGGCATGTGTTATAAGCACCCTCAGTATGGAAGTGACATTGACCTTATACTCCACCAGAGCGGCGCTAAATAACTTCTACTTCGCTGCTTAGACGTATACTGGGCATCAATTTGCAGGGCAGGATCCCTAAACTATCAGTCAAGAGAGAGCTCAACTCCCGCTTGTTACTCTTACTGAGACAACGTTGTTCCGATGTTTGGGTCATGTACGCGGATGGATAATGGACGAATCCGAAATGCCATCCTCTATGGAGGCTACTCTGGTAAGACAGATTGGTCGCCCCAGCTGCGATTGGATGTCTGACAAGAAATGACTCAGGCGCTTGGCATTGCCCTTCCAGCTGGGAAAATTTGGCCAGGCGCGCTCTCTGTGACGGCAGAGATTCCGTGAGACTGTTCATGTCAAAGTCACCCTGACCAACACCATAAGCTAAGGAGGTCCGAGAAACAGCGGCAACAAGCATCGGAACATCTACGTCCTCAGGGACAGCCTCACATGCAAAATCTGTGGTCGAGAATGTTTTTTCAAACATCGGACTTCCCCAGTCACATGGAGCGCATGTAACTTCAGGGGCACAAAAACTTTATTATAGTCATCCGAGACTGAATACCAATGTAATAATAATAATATAATAAAATATAATAATAAAGAATTGGTATCCTTTGACTCATATTCGAAAGCTTTTTCCATTCTCTGGCAGGTCTAGGTATTTGTCCATATTTTCATTTCTTTATCTTCACCATGATTGCTGGATCGCAAAGACACTAGTTGACAAGTTCTCTTATATTATTATTTATTATTATTATTATTATATTATTATTATTTTTACTTATTTATTATTTAGTTTTTCACAACAGAATTGCTGATGGTATTCCGCTGGATTCTGAGTGACAACAAGTCTCCTAGATCTCCAGGACTCTTCTGAGTATTCTGGCAGATTGCAGAGTGCGAATCTGGATGGTCTCAATCTTCCTCTGCTTTACAGAGATTTTCCAGTCTTTTTCCAACTTTTGGTACCGTTCCTATGCACCAACTAACAATTGGTATCACTTTTTACTTTATATTCCATAGCTTTTTCCGTTCTTTTGCAATGTCAGGTATTTGTCCATCTTTTCGTTTTCCTTCATCTTCACCTGTGATCTGCTGGAAGCAAAACCCCCAGTTGACCAGTTGTCTATTTGTTAATTGAGCACTTAGGTTGCTGGTTTCTGCTGGGATAAGTGATCATCTTTTATTCAAGTCGCGATAATTCTATGTGGTTTCATTCTCAGAACAGATTCTGGTTTATGCATATAAATTTTGTTGTATGGCACAATAATTTTTTTGCATAGTCCAGTGGATCACTTTCCCCACCCAGTTGCCTAGTTTTTGGTATTCGTTTGGCTAGTTTTGCTGCATCGCTAGTATATACTTTATAATCTCACTTTGGTCATGCACATAGTCTACATTTACTATTTGTTGGCTCTTATTAATTTTATTGATAGAATTTGTCTTATGATTATTTTGTACAGGCAATTATTATGATATTCTTTTTTAAATATTCTGGTTAATGGGGCTGAAATCGGATTTAAAATTCATAAATTTTTCGATGTGTTCTATAGAAAACGGACTGTGTTGTTGCGTGTTTTTAATTAACAACACAAGACTTTCCTTTGATTTTGAGTTTATATTTTATTTTGTACCGATCCAGATCAAGTCAAACCGCAAAAGACAGAGAACGCTATGGACGAATAGTCTCCGTCCAATCACCAGCCAAACTTTTCTAACACAACTTCCATCGTTTGCACTGGCGAATAGAAAGGGGTCAAATACAGGGTTAAATCGCATTGATCACATTCCCTTGTATCTTTCCACTAAACGTTTATTTTGAATCCTAAACAGTGTATAATTAATAGTTTACCATCCACCATGTAAAAATTACAATGTAACAAGTACGCAGAGTGATAATTTTAATTTTTGAGCTGATTCTGACATATCCTGTAGTGGTTGCGAGCAATTTTTATTTAAAATGTAAATTTTTAGAAATAAAAAAATTATTCAGTCTCGATTCTTGTTTGATCGATATTCGTATGTCAACTGATTAAATACTTGTCGCTAGGGTGTACTTTACTTATGCTTTAATATATTTATTGATTATTAGCGTGCAATTGGAAATATACCTGTTTTTAGGCTATGATTTTTATCTTAGCCAAAGGTACTTATCTAATTCTTTAAAATCACACCACACATACAGGTTAGTTTCAAATTGAAGATGCCATTATGGATTTAGTAAGTTTTAATAATTAGATGAAGACAGGTTGAATTGTATACACTATTACTTCTAAAATCGAAAGTAATTTTCAAAAACTAGATTTTTCCCGGTATTCGAAATCGAATCGCTGGGAATATAAATGGAAGTACTCTTTGTCACAGTTTGATATTTACCAAGATCTAATACGAATTGGATTGTACACAATAGTAATTCTTTGGGTGATTTATGGTTGAGATTTAGAGGTTTTCTTCTGCTAATACTATTTGCCGAACCAAGGTATTTATCTCATTTTTAAATCATACTAAGCATAGTTTAGTTCAAATGGAAGACATAACTCTATGACCATTTAGTAGTTTTGGGAAATTAGATCAAGCAAAGGTTAGAATTTGTAGCGCCAATTCTTCTAATCGAAAAGTAGCATTTTCAAAAACTGGATTTTTCCAGATGCAACATCGAGCATCTAGGAAATATGAATTGGAATACTATTGTCATCGTTTTAAAAGTTCCTTTAACGGGTAGATGTTACACAAGGTCAATTTCTTGTGGAGTTTAACAAATTTGAGTTAGAGTTTTCATTCTCCTAACTGGATGCCGCAAAATTTAAAGAGCCGGCGAGCAGTTTTAATCGTTTGAAAAAAATAAATGTCATCTAACTGAAATGCAGACGAGGCAGGCGTGTCTGGGATATGACACTTAACTGCGTCCATGTATAGGAGTCCACAAGAGAAAATCATTATGTGGTTTGTACAGCAGATTCATGTGTTTGTTCGACGTAATTTGGATGATTTTTTGTGATATAGGTAAGTGGCCTGTACACTGTTTTCTTTGGGGGGACTGTGGGGTGCTCTTTCGGATTTGTCCTGGACCGCACGCAGCATCTATGTAGTTCCATCTTGTTTTTTGCTCAATCATTCTTCACTAACATTTATTGGTGATGCTTTTCTGCAAGTTTCGTTACGTGTCCAAATGGTGCAGCATAGTGTGCCTATTTATTATTTGGATATTCTGACTATTGTTCTCATCTATTCATTGTTATCTGTTACAACGTTTCTCCGATGTGCCTCCGGCTTCTTTCAGTTATTATTGTCGACTCGGGGCCCTTCTCGTACTCGTGACCTTCATTTCGAATCGGCAATCTCAGTGTCGTATTCCAGAGTTCAAAGAAAAGGTTCTCGAGTCGCGAAAGAAATACCGAGGAAGGCCGTAGACAACAATTTTCAGTCAACGTTGTACAATATAATGAAGATGAGGAAAATAGTCAGATGATGGCAATAATACTAATTATCAAGCTGATTGAAAGAATTCAGAGAAATATGTTCACATCTTGGGCTAAAATATCCAAGGTTTGACATGCGCCGTAAAATCCACTTCAACTCAAATAGTTGCACACTTTTGAGTCGCGAGGCATACATTTCTCGAACTTATGACATGCATCAAGGCTTTATGGAGATGCTTTTGAGTTCAGTTCCTGGATGAAGCTGGCATTTCACTATGGCGCTATAGCCAGTTGGGATAGGTATGATCCAATTTCCTCACATTAGGGTAGCCCAGAAAAAACAGAACAACATTTGTAATAAACTGTTGAATTTTAACTATGTGGGTTAGGTTAGAGTTAGGGTTAGGGTTAGATTAGGGTTGGGGTTTAGGTTAGTTTAATGGGGAAAATAATATAATTGGGGTTCTGTTTTTCTGGTCACCCTTATACAGAGTGACCGAAAACAGAACCCATCCAATTTGTAATAAAACTTAATTTTTAAATGGTGTTTGGGTTTGGTTTAGGTTAGGATTAGGTTGGGGTTTAGGTTAGTTTAATGGAAAATAAATAATAATTTGTTTTTGTTTTTCTGGGTTCAACCTGTATTGTTTTAATTTGTCTGACATCGATTGCAAGTTTAGGCCGTTGGGTAATAGTATATACGCCAATGCATCCGCAGCGTGATTCAGGAGTTATAAGAACATTTTCCGTTACGTTCCCAAATTAGCAGTCAAAATAGTTATGAGTAATACATAACTGGGAGGGTGAGGGGAATGGAGCGTAACCGTGAATGGATATCACTCTCAAAAGGTCAAAGAAACGAGGAATCAGCGTCATCTTTCGAAAAATATAATGGCACTCAGCGGAACTTTAAAATTTATTTGACCGTGATGACGAAGTTCACTGCAGGGTGGTCAGAACGGAGGTGAGTCATTTAAAGAATTACGCATGCGCGTTGAGTGCAGCTGGTTCAAGATTTCTTTATGCCTCCGGTGGTTTCAATCGTCACGCAGATGAGAGACAGAAGACACAACCGAGTTCAATTCTAGGGAGGTGTTTTTTTCTTCGTGCTTATGTCTTTCTGAAAAGCCAGGATCTGTCTCCCACTCCATTATCTACTATATTAAACTCTTGTTGTTACAATTCATGGCAGTCATAAATTGTGAACGTGTCTGTAGGGGTAAAGAAGAACAGTTTTCTCGTTTATTCTAAATAAATAAACTGAACCCTCATTTTATGTCCTGTTTTTGGCAATAACTGTTTATTTTTTCTTTGGGCACCCGTTTTTTACCAAATATATTTCTTTATTTTTTAATATTCCACGTTCAATGTGTATATTCTAAAAGTTTATATTTTGTAAAATGTTTAGTTTTAAGTGGGGCTCATTTTACATTTGGCATAATTGGATCCCTCCTTTATGACCGTAATTTTTGTTTTTTCGTCGACGATATTAAAATCTGAGTTTTTATTTTAGAGTACCACAGCCAAAAAGAAAACATATAACAAAAGGTAATATTCAACTTTTTACTTGTAATTCAACCATAAAATAAGGCTTCGGCATTTATGGGGTGAATTACGAGGAAAGGTTGAAGTGTAAAAAACGAACCCCCCTCGCCCACCGCCGTTTATGATACCCATGGTTGGTATATAAAATTTGTTCTAGACTTGTGACCGTTATCCTCTTGTGACCCTCTTGTCAAAAAGGGAGTCCATCACATCGCGCAAGATAAAATGCAAAAATGTAATCATGCTATTGGTGTTGCCTTATCCTGCAATTTGTATTTCTCATGAGTGTCGTCGTAAATAAGGACCATTCCGTTTTTTCATTGTAAGAACGAAAGGGAGGAAAAGGACATGCTGCACAGAAAGAAAATATAATAAGCAGAAAGAAAGAAAGAGGGAGGAAAGACAGAAAGAGGCAATAAGCACACGTAAGCGATATCGCTATCTGTTTCTGTTGAAGATGTGTGTTGTGTGTGTGTGGCTGTGGTGGTGTGGTATGTGATGTGCTGTGATGGTTGTTGTGTGTAGTGGTGGTGGGGAAGTGACGAGTGATAAAAATGTGGACAAAACGCACAGATAAGCAGTAGATGTACAGGAAATTTCGTTTCACGTTGAGTAACATCTTCCGCCTTTAATTTGAACATTGGACAACATACAATTGCTTTATAGTGAATAAGTAAATGTTGAGTTGTGAGGCACTGCTGGGTAGGGATTTTTGTAGGGTCAGTGAGATCGAAGAGAATTGACCTAAGTGGGGTAAGTTCATAAGGTAGGATGCTGTGGGATATGTGTTAGAGGAATGGTCGATAGAGGGCAGTGATGTTTAGACAAGGTAGGTGTTTGATAGTACGGAAGATGTGGAAGCACCATTCTTTAGTTGACTTTTTTTATGTGTGTGTGTAGTAGTGAAGACATGAAGTCACGGCGTATGGTATCCTGACAAGATTATCGCCATATGCCATTTTTTAATAAGTTAGCAAACTAGAAAAAAAATAATTTCTGTGTGAGTGTGTGATAGTCAAATCGGCTAAATCTGAGGCCCAAGTAGTGCATAACTTAATCTTGGTGTGGTTTGGAACCCTTTTTTTAAGCAAAAATCGTCTACCCAGCGGTTTCCAGTATCGAGGGG
>CM042156.1:62822951-62830451 GCA_023376005.1 Doryteuthis pealeii
TTAATGGCCCTGGCCATTGGTCAGTTCGCTGGCCAATATTTTACGTGTTTTTATGGAAAGAGAATTGCTGTCTAACCCTATTAACCTTCTGGCAACTTTCAATACGTTGGACATACTTTCTGTCGCTTCAATAGTAAAATTCAGGCAAATTCATTTAGTAACATCTTTCAGTCGAAACATTTAGGAATGAAAGAAAAAAACAAGTGAGAGAGACTTAAATCAAGATTATTATTATCAATCATCATCATCAACACGTCGTCTACCATGGTTGGGTCATGTACGTCGGATGGATGATGGACGAATCCCGAAATACATCCTCTCTGGAGAGCTTACGTCTGGTAAAAGACAGATTGGTCGCCCCCAGCTGCGATTCAAGGATGTCTGCAAGAATGATCTCAGGTGCTTTGGCATTGCCCCTTCCTAGGAAAAATTTGGCCGCTCAGTTGCGGCAGATCTCCGTAGAGGACTGTTCTATGTCAGAAGTCACACCTGACAAACACCATGAAGATTAGAGGTCCAGAAGAAAGCAGCGGCAACAAAGCATCGGAACATCAACATCTCAGGACAGCCTTCAAATGCGAAGATCTGTGGTCCAGAATGTTTCAAACATCAGACTTTCACAGTCACAGAAGGCGCTGTAACATCAGGGGCACATAAAAACTTTTATCATAGTCTTCGAGACTGAAATGCCAATACAACTGCTTCCTTGTGGGGTGCTGTTTCCACGATTGTTCAAGACTACACGTAGCATTCTTGTGCAGCTCCCATCTAGTTTATTCTCAAGGCGCTTCGTTAGGGTCCAAGTGTTGCAGCCATACATCAGTACTGATATGACCACAGCATGGAATAATTGTCACTTTTAACTTGTCAGTGAGATCGGATTCCATACGACTGATATTTTTTTGTGGCCGACATGCATTTGCTATTCGTGTATTAACATCGCTCTCAGTTTTATGGAGTTCAGATAGAGGCCGATTTTCTTTGCTGCCTTCTCCAAACTATGTAGTAATGACTCAGCCTGTGCCGGTGTATCTGCAAGAAGTGCAGGTCATCAGCGTAGTCTGCATCTGTGACTGTTTGTGCAGGATATCGCCTGCTTATTGCTTTCTTAGTGTGGAATTTTTCTTTATTGGTATTTAATGATGTTCGGAGTACATAATCTAGGCATATTATAAATGTTATACTTTTACAATATTGAAGGATATGTAATAGCTCTTAAGTAAACATATCAAACGTTGTAAGAATTAGATTGTCATACATGGTATATCACAGTTCCTGTTAGTATTAAATATCTGGTGGTTATCGGGCAAGACTGAGTGACAGCATCTCTTCAATTTTCAGCACTCTCTTCAGTATCTTTACAGATCACAGTACTACCACTCCGGGTCAAGCGTTGGCCTGGAGTAATGGGGATGAAGTTGAGTGATGCATGTCTTGGACTGTTTCAGCCACCAAGGTGGCTTAAGCATCAACAACGGCCATCTGCTGGTCCCATTGGGGAGGTGCAGTCGATAGGACTTATGGTTGTTTAGATTCCAATTTTGAGTGTAATTTTAGGAAATGTATATTTACAAAGAGAGTACATTTTTTTTTATAAATTCCTTTGCTCTCGAGGTGTTTCTATGCTACGTGGAGAGGCTCGAATCTGGTTTCTGGGTCGATGCTGAGTTGGCTGACATTTCTTTGGTGTTTGGAGTCTGGAAATCAGCTTTGGGTGCTGTAGGACATCTTGCCTTGTGCCATTTATAGTTTTTAGAAATAACACAGAGGGACTTATCTTTTTCTCATGTGATTTTTATTTTTCTCCAAGTCAAAATTGCCATGGGCAAGAGCCCACGTTTCACTCAGTCAACGCATAGTTCCAACTCCCTGACCATTCTCCCCTTTACTCTTCCTCTCTGCCAATCCGTTAGGACGTCCCCATCGGACCAAATGAAAAACGCTATGCCGCGTTGTGCTTATTCATCCATAGAATTTTTCCATGCTAGCCTACAGGCTCCCCCCCTCTCTCTCTCACTCTCTCTCTCTCTCTCTCTCTCTCTTTCTGAACAGATCAACCCTAAACCCTAACCCTTCCTGTATATTATTGTATCACTTCTTTCAGATAATTTCTGGTAATGATTTTCTATTGGTGCAATTTTTTGGGTTTATAATATTCCACATATTTGCCCTGATTTAAACGGCCATTTCAAGTACTCAATATAATCTTATCATAATGGGGATTGTGTGCTTGTCTCTCTGTAACCGAAACTATATTACTACTCGAGTCACAAATTCCTTTAGTTATTAACGTCAAATTCTCAATGATTTTATTTTTATTTAAACCTCAATTATTAAAAAAAAGTTTACATTATTAATACTGTTGGCCATATATACATACTAATAACATTCAATTGTATTTATATATACAACAAAATAACGGTTTAGAGTGTGAACTGGAAGGCTAATTTGCATATTGATTTAAATAATTGATTTTAATGAATATGTGCTTAGTATTATTGATTTCTAATTGTTTGGTTTTATCTTAATAAATATGAGCAAAAATCTCGGGATAAATCTTAAAAGAAATCAATTAACAAGAAGAAATAACCGTAATTTCATTCTACACTTCCTATTTTAACTAAAATGTTAAATTAGGCAAATTTAGCAATGAAATACGGGAGTCATGGAAGAGCAAGTTTATACTGTTTCAAGTCTTTTTAACTGCATGCTTATTTAGTTTTATTAGTCTTTCTAATTTAATATGATATTCTATTACATTAAAACTTAAAATACTCGCGCCCGGAGAGTGCATATATTTGCTAGTATAAGCTAATATAGGTACAGTAACCCATTACTACATCGTTTTAATACTCAAAACACCATTGATAACATAATTCTCAATTTGTAGCTTTATTACTTCATACATGAAAATAACCAATTATTATTATTACATCAAGTCAATAAATCCTTGACGTAAATAACAATAAAACTCAGTCAACCATAGTTTTTCCACTTATTTTTGATTTATCTTGAATGTTTTGATATGCTAATATAGGTACAATAACCCATTAAGGCATTTTTTCTGTCTCTCAAAGCATTATTGATAACATAAATTTTATATTGTGACTTTATTACTTCACCTTAATGTAATTACTTCATCGTAAATCGATGTTAAAATGTATATAAGTTGAAAAATCTTGTTTATTGGTTAATTGCAAATATGTCCTCCATTAACCAATGGTGGGAATTTTTCAACATATTACTTTGCTTAGGTGGATTTCTTGGACCATATGACCTTTTTCAGGTATTTCTTGTCGGATTCAGGAACCTTCTCGGACTCGGGAACCTTCTTTTCGAACTCGAGAACTTTATTGTCGTAATCGGGAGCCATAACGGAACTTTGGTTAGGTTTAAAGTTCCGTGATGGCTCCCGATTACGACAAGAAAGTTCCCGAGTTCGAAAAGAAGGTTCCCGAGTCCGAGAAGGTTCCCGAGTCCGACAAGAAATACCTGAAGAAGGCCGGAGGGCATATCGGTCGAAACGTTGTACAAATAACAATGAAGATGGGACAATAGTTCGAATAATGCAGATAATACTAATCATCAAGCCTCATCTCAAACATTCAGAGAAAGAATGGTTTTGGCATTCAATAACCCATGAAGGTTGATAATAACTTTAAATTAATAAACCAAACCAACCAAACAAAACAATTTGACAAACACCGCGTGCGACCTCCAGAACTCTGGACAGCTGTTTCAACCTTATTAGATCTTATCATCTGTGTATACCACGATCTCCACCACTAGAGATCGAACCAGCGACACCAGACTGAAGTGCGGAAGTCCACGCCACAAACGGAGAATGCCGAATCATCCAGTTAATGGTAATTCGCGCGCAACCACCTGTATTTGCAGGATTACAGAAGACAATGTCACCTCCAGGGAAACGACTTCCCTATTCGGGGCCGGCATCAGTAGCACTCAACCGCATGGGCACACGGTGTTTGCCGAGTTGTCTGGTTAGGGAAATATAATTCAATTATTAATCATTAATATAATTCCTCTATTTACAATATTACTTTTTAGGGTAATCCTTAAAAAATGATATATCATAATCTTTAGCTTGCTCCACCCTCCTGCAAGCTATGACCTACTATTACTACATCGTTATCATTATATACATGTTGCGCAACACACACACACACACACACATACACACACACACACACACACACACACATATATATATTATATATATATATATATATATATATATATACATACTAGCTAAAGTACCCGGTCCATGACCGGACTAAAATGAAATTTGGATCACCAGGGAGTGAGAGAGAAAGTGGAAGACAGTAGTTAGAGAGGGGTAAGAGGAAAATAATTATTGAAACTAAAATCATTGAGAATTTGTATATTTCAGGATTTGTATTTTCTGTTTTATAGTTTAAAATTATTTCATATTATTATACAACAAATTGAAAGTATTCGTTTGTATATTTGTTTGTTATTGTTTTAAATTTTTTGTACATGACAACAATTCACATTTAGTTCTTAATTGCATGTTGAGTTTAAAAAGAAGCTGAGAATCGAAAATTTAAATTCTTCGTATTGCAATATCTATTTTTGCTAAAACCTAAGATAGTATTATAGGGACCACCAATTGATCAGTTTAGGCCATCTTGAATAAAACGGAAATATTTTGTTATTATTTATAATTAATTGATTTTTCATAGAATTTAAAAAAACTCTTATCGTAACTTGTTTTTAGCTACGTTAATTTTCAGTTGATTTAACAGTGCAAAAATGAAAACATTGTTTTTCAATCATAATTTTCATTATTTCCGTAAGCTGAAAAAAAGTTAAAAAATCATCAGGAGTTTATTTAATGTTTTTTCTTTCAAATGGAAAAAATTTTTTCAAGAAAATATTAATTTTTCTGCAAGTTTCATAGTGTTAAATATAGGGGGGGGGGGGGTAAATTTCACAGGGTAAAAATTGGTGGTACCTAGTATTTTAAAAACATTGTTTAAAAACGTTTTGGTGGACCTGATTATCTGGACTCCCCCCCATCTATTTTTTTTCCTTCAGTTGATTATTATCGATTACACACCAATCTATCAGATTGAAAAAAAATTCTTAAAAGTTCTTTATTATTTGAGTATTCACGGGTGCTCATTTCCTCGTATAAGTTTATAGTAAATTGATCCCCCATATCGGAACCGCTTGAACGGAACCCAAATTATTTATTTATTTTCCCATTAAACTACCCCCCTAACCCTAACCCTACCCCCCCCCCTAGTTAAAATTAAGTTTTATTAAAAAAATTTATATTAATTACAAAACATCAATTTTCATAAAAGTTCAAATGTCACCTATGAAATCTCTATTTAAACATGCAATTTTTCAGAACTGAAAAGTTGCACTATAAACTCAGCGATGTTTATTGACTTCACAATAAAGAGTAAAATCATAAAACTTAAAATTTAATTTGTAAGGCAAATTCTGAGGAATATTTTAAATTGTATTTTGAATAATAATTTAAATGTTGGTTGTTAGTTGTTTTGTTTTATCAACTTTTCGGGTAATTTACTAACGAATCATGTCATTTTGATAAACAAAGCGCTTACAATTTTTCGTACTTACATATAATTTTTTTTTTAAATGTTCCAATAACTGGATATTGTCAGATAAACTTGAAATAAATTTCGTCTTACAAATAATTGACTATTTATCTCCAGTCGGGCCTTCGACTAAAGATAAAACACCGGATTTTGTCCGTATTAGTAACCTTTGTTTTGTTTTTTTTATCGTGGTTTGAAAAATAATTAGTTAACGAACCAAAAGAAAAACAGTTTCTAAGGAAATTCGTCAATCTTATTGTTATTTTTAACCCTTTAAAACTCTAACAATAAAAATTAATAAATAAATTAAAGAATTAAAAGTCATTTTATTCGAATGAAAATCTTAGTTTAATTTATACAAATATGTAACCGTACTTACGACGTAAACTGATTTTCATGATACTGTTATTTACGATTAAATACGTAGTATTTTTTTTTTAACTCGCTGTAAAAAAAAAAATCTATAAAAACACATACAAATTACATATTCAGAAAGACTATTTCATCTTATTACTAAAGATATAAATATTTTAAAGATTTGATCCTAAATAAGTAAGAGATTCCAATCTGACTGATATAGACTGCACTGCTTGTATCGCAATAATCATAGGCAGCGTGGCTATCCGAAGCCATTTTTTAATTTTTTAACTCGCTGTAAAAAATGATTCAATTGATAAAAAAACTCACACAAATTACATATTTTGAAAGAGTATTTTCTTATCTTTCTAACGATATAAAAATTATTAAAGATTGGACCATAAATAGGCCATAAATTCGGAGCTGAACGGCTTAGACTGCAAAATTAATTCATTAAAATCAAAACTTCGCTGCTGTTATCGCTTTAACAATAAGCAGGCAGAGACAATATTTTATTATCAGGAGGGGCTGATATACGGACAGTTCCGCAAATTGGGTGATTTTGGATTAATTAATTGATTAAATCCCTTAATCAGTAAAAATCAATAACCAAATTTGGAGTTTTTCTTAGTTAGAACGATATCAATGTGTATGCAAGATTTTGAATCTGAGTGACCTCCCGTTTTTGTCGACACGTACATACCAAAATCTCTGTTTTATATATTAGATATATTGGGTTAGCCAAAAAGTTCATTCTTCTTTTGAATGTCATCTTTCCGGCCTACTAAGGATCGTTTTATATTCCTATTCTTCAAATCCTGTATTTGGTGTAGCGAGTCTGTTGACGTCAGTGTGTAATAAGCCTCCAATCAGAGGACTTCTTACATTTTTGCTTGTATTTCACACCTTGAAATGGAAGATCAAGCAGAGCACTACCGACATTTGATGCTTTTTTACTATAGAAAAGGAAAGAAAAGCTACAGAAACCTGCAGAAAGATATGTCATGTGTATGGGGAGAATGCTGTTACAGAACGGATGTGCCAGAAATGGTTTGCTCGATTCCGAAAAGGAAATTATTCAGTGAAAGATGCTCCTCGCTCTGGCTGGCCAAAGATGATCGACGGTGACCAAGTGAAAG
Source organism: Doryteuthis pealeii (assembly GCA_023376005.1). Classification (NCBI taxonomy): domain Eukaryota; kingdom Metazoa; phylum Mollusca; class Cephalopoda; order Myopsida; family Loliginidae; genus Doryteuthis; species Doryteuthis pealeii. Next base: position 62,830,060 of record CM042156.1, read on the forward strand.
CCGTAGTTAAACAAGATTCCCGTTTGACAACCAAAAAAATCGCAGACATTCTCAAGATTTCCAAATTGAGTGTGGAAAATGAATTGCATAAATTCAGTTATGTTTCTAAACTTGATGTTTCGGTTCCCCATAAACTGACAGGGGCAAATCTCGTGTAAAGGGTTTCCATTTGTGATTCGTTTAAACAAACAAACGAGATTTTTGGCCAACCATATATATATATATATATATATATATATATATATATATAAATATATATATATATATGAGTGTGTGTGTGTGTGTGTGTGTGTGTGTGTTTATATATACCTCTGTATGTCTGTCTGTCTGTCTCTGTGTCTCTCGGAGGGTTCTCTCTCTTTATCAATCTATGTGTAAGAAGATGGAAACAA
>CM042156.1:62837951-62875451 GCA_023376005.1 Doryteuthis pealeii
GTTGGATTTTTGAAGTATGTAAACCATTGTTGGTTATTTTATGCTAAATACATTTTTTTATTCTATACTTTTTTTTCAATCTAAATTTTTTAAAACACATTTGATACTGGTAAGAGGCTTGGTTTTAGGCCACCTTTCCCGATGCATGTATCATTGGGGAACGAGAAAATGTGTTGGTCCACAGCTTTGGACTGTTTATCAAAACTTCTCCTTCCCCAAAATACCCGCAACGGAAACATAAGGTCTAAATATTTAATTTTGGAGGCCATTATTACACTCTCGTGTCCCATCAGGGGGTAATGGTTAACAAGCTCGTTTTGCAAATCCATTAGAAGTTAATGAATGAAATCGATCTCGTTGGATTTCCATACTTACGACCTTGTGTCTAAGGGGTCAACATCCTGGCTCGTTACTGAAACATTTGATTACCAATGATAGCTGTATTAATATAATATATTAATAAGACCGAAATTAATCACATAATAAGCTAATGTAGCAGACTATCAAAAAGAGAGTACATGACTAGGGACGACTAGGCAGAAAAGGTGATCCACAGGGAATTGTACAAGAAATTGGCGATACTATGTTTAGATGAGATTTGATAATTTGGATTATTGGGATTTTTCGGACTCTTGTCCTCATCTTTATTCATTATATAACAACGTTTCGATCGATGTGCCCTTCGTCATAAAGGGTTATTTTCAAAGTTCTGTGAAGGCTCGTGATTACGACATAAGGCTCCCGAATTCGACAATAATGTTACCGAATTGGAAAGCGAAGGTTCCCGAGTTCGACAAGTAGCAGCTATAAATGTCCAAAGCCTACATGTTGTAATCAGGAATATTTACAAAACTTCGAACAGAACACTTTATGCTGGGGTTCACATCGTCTTAAACGTATATATAGATTGACTGGATCCTTTCCGTCCACTAAGGACGATGGCGTAGTGTCCAAAATAAAACATAAAATATTCTATCTGCTCAAGTGACTCTGCAGGATTATTTTTAAGTGACAGTCTTTGGTGCACTGAATGCACACAAACTGTGATGCTTTCTGGGGCTGCTGGTTTTTCTGGCTCTCTTTTCTGTCAAGGCTACTCTTCTCTCTGCCTCACCCCTCTCCGTGCCTTGCTTAACGTTGAGGCGCCAGGCCGCTCTATTTTTTGCATCTACCTCCCACGTGTTTGTGTCAATATGGCATATTCTCATAGCTCTCCTGCAGACATCATTTAAATCGTAGGCGTGGTCTACCAACCGATTGGGAGCCTTTTGCTAATTCGCCCACACAAAAGATCTTTGGGATGCGTCCATTTCCATTCTCTGACATGTCCAAAGCCAATGAAGGGACCTCTCACAGAGAATGGAGAACATGCTATTCATGTCGGCGCAATCCCAACACGACAGTGTTGGCACTTTATCCTGCCAACGAATGTGTAGAATACGTCGTAGACATCGGAGATGGAAACTATTGAGTTTCCTTTCATGGCTTGTATATGTTCCACGCTTCGCTACTGAAGAGGGGTGTACTTGAAGACACACACTTTGTAGACACGCATCTTTGTTTTCTTGGTGAGACTGGCATTATTCCAGACTCTCTTACTCAGTTTGACCATGACTGCTGCTGCTTTCGCTATTCTGCTATTGACTTCAGAATCAAAGAGACTGAGTTTGAGATGGTGGACCCGAGGTACTTGAAACTCTCCACGGATTCAAGGTTGCACCCATCAATATTGATGTCTAGAGTAGACGTTGTATACATAACAATAACGATAAAGACAATAATCCGAAACATCTAAAACATACAAAAATTAGCGATAGTACAAAAATTGTATATGTAAAAAACTGGGATCCGCTTTAGAGAATGAGACGTATGAGAAGAGTTCAAATCCCACCCGAAGTTTTAGAATTCTTTTAAGAAAATAAGTTATGAAGAGGTGGAGGGCGGAGAGAAGTTATAGCCTCCACATTAAATTAACCCAGAAGGAAGGAGAGAAAAACAACAGACCCAGGCAAGCATCACAGTTTGTGTGCAGTCAACTGGATCGTAACAACACTTTGACAGGCGGGTATCAGACAGAGACAAAACTGTTAATCATATAATAAGCAAATACAACAAACTAACACAAAGTGAGTACAACACAAGGCACGATTGGGTAGAAAGGAGACCACTGGGATTATGTAAGAAATTTGCGAGAGTTCCAAATTGTATATGTATGAGAAGAGTTCAAATTTCTCCCGAAGCTGTTTGAATTAACCTAAAAAATATCTGTATACATAATCAGCCGGGTCGTAACAACCCTTTGGGTGGGGAGGTGTATCGATTTACTACAAGGGCGCCATAGCGAACATCTAATTTGTGTCACGTGGGGTGCGAACAAACGAAGCGATGTGGAAAACGAAACGGTCTTGCGCTATCTTTTTTCTCTCTCCTTTTTCCTGTTTTATTTTTCCTACCTTTTTCGTCATCACAGGTTTTTGGCATATTAAAGATAAACAACATGCAATATATGCGTGTTGACGTTAGAAAAATACAGATTCGAATTCTTCGTTTTTATGTTTTGATTGAATCGGCCATCTGAATTGGCTACGAATGTTATTTTTTTCTCGATATGTTAGTACTATTTGAGATTAATCCTTCGATAATGATCAAAGCTGAATATATTTATTGGATTCAAAAGTGTAACTGGAGAATTCCCATTGCGTAATGGCTAAGCAGATTGACTGCAAGCGAGTTCCAACTCTATTTGCTTTTTTTGTATCTTTTAAGGTATTCAAATATCCAAGTTTCAGAACCATATTCATATTTTTCCGGTGTCTATCAATTACATAGCTACATTTGGGCTTGTTTTTAACCTTGAGAATATATATATATATATATATTATATATATATATATATATATATATATATATGAGGAAGAATGAATAAAGGAAAGAAAGAATAGAATGGATAATAAAAGATGAATTTAGTCAATATCACTTACACATGTGTTTCGCACACAGAAGATTCGCCTTCATCAGAGTGAAATTTTATTTGAAATGAAAAATTCGTTGGGAACAACGGAGAATTTTTTGGGAAATGTTCGAATAGAATTTTTGAAAATCACATTTGGAACGCTGAAATAGACCGTTAGAATTTGGATATTTGATTTTTCTAGGGGTTATGATAGAAAATAATATTGTATTGCAAAAATAAAGTGTTATTATTTATTACTAGCATGTTGAAAATTTTTCTCGGAGCCTAGTTTATGTTTATTGTTTTGAAAAAATCGGCGAAGTATTAAAAAAGTAATTTTGATAATAAATAATTTTTACATATGTTATTTTTTTATTTTTTTATTTTGATGTTTTCTAAGATGGTTCGGTTTGGTTGTGTATATATTTGTATTTGCAGATTATGTTAAATTAAATACAAATATATACACAACACAACCAAACAGAAGCCAATACAAATATATACACAACCAAAAGAACCATCTTACGAAAAACATCAAATATAAAAAATAACATATGTAAAAATTATTTATTATCAAAGTTTGGTTCTTTTTATAAACGGTTACTTTTTTAATACTTCACTGATTTTTTCAAAACAATAAACATAAACTAGGCTCCGAGAAAAATTTTCAACATGTTAGTGATAAATAATAACACTTTATTTTTTGCAATACAAAATTATTTTCTACCATAACCCCTAGAAAAATCAAATATCCAAATTCTAACGGTCTATTTCAGCGTTCCAAATGTGATTTTAAAAAATTCTATTCGAACATTTCCAAAAAAAATTCTCCGTTGTTCCCAACGAATTTGTTTATTCAAAATAAAATTTCACTCTGATGAAGGTCGAATCTTCTCTGGTGCGAAATATTTTCACACAGATGAACTGACCGAAACACACTTGTAAGTGATATTGATTAAATTCATCTTTTATTATCCATTCTATTCTTTTCTTTTCTTTATTCATTCTTTCTCATATTGTCGGATTCCTTTCCAATTTCCATAATTTATATATAATATATATATAATATATATAATATATATATATATATACGAAAATTTTGAAAAACGAAGTGTTCCAAAAAAGATGTATTTTCAGCGTTATATTTTTGAAAGACGAGCCGTGATCCGCACACGCAAAGGTGTCATAACCCGTAACGTAACTCGAAGAAATACATTCAACAAAAGACGAAAAAAAGTATTAATGGACAATGGGAACAAAGTGAGGAAAGATAATTAAATAATTAAATAATGCCTGGTATTTTGTAGCTATTTACAGCTATTTTAGCTAAAACGATGATATGTTGAAAAAATTTCAGGTCGATTATTAAGGAGGGCAAAAGCAAAATTGCAACTGGCTTCAAATGTGGGGATCGCGGCTCGTCTTTCAACAAATTAACGCTGAATACAGTTACAAACTTTTTATAAAAAACTTTCTAGCTCCTGTCATTTATAAAACATCCATTAATTTTCTTCATCCCATAATCAGTCCTGAGGAAGGTATAAATAAACCGAAACGTTTATTCTAATATAATATTTAAAGTTATCAGAACTGTTTCCATTTTCAATTTTTTTTTACTCCTTTAACAAAATTTGACGATTTTACATACTTATGGTACACACTCTATGACATTGAATTTTCAGCCTCCATCCCCTCAGGCAATATGTTTCAAGAATATTTTCACATCGCCCGGAGGCTGTCTTTTATTTACTAGTATATATAATAAAAGCTTGGTGTAAGGATGTGCTATAAAATGCCCAGTCTGCCCAATTTACTCAGTCGGTAGAGTGTTTGGCTGGAATCTAAGGTGCTTGGTTCATACCGGCCATCACCCAACCTCAGCGTTGAGTAGCACAAGGATCTGTGCGTTAGAGTGAAGAATTGATGTTACGTGTGGTTCCACCGCAGATGTTAAAATAATCTCCTTAGTCTAGCGCTAGTGAAAAGGGGTAGATCCCTTCGCTGTCTGGCTGATACCGACATTAGACGCGCCCGACAACTTTACTTTTGTTACTAATTTTAGAGGCTTGCCATCGAGTGTTTGAGATGTCTCTGTCTTGTTTACAATTATATTATAAGACAAAATGTATGATTTGATAAATTAGCTTTAATTATTTTGGATTTTTAATTATTTAAAATCTTAATTGATCTTTCAAAATTGCACGTTACATTCTTGTAAAACCAAATTTCTCTGTATTGGTAATAGGGTCTTTTTCTTCAGACTTCGTCACTTTGAATTGTTTTTTGAGTGACCTTATTTCTTCTGAGTTCTCTTATCTTTTTTATCTTTGATTCAAACTGTAAGCTTTCTCATGTTGTTTAGATTCACTAACACCAAATGTCTCTATAGCAATTCTTACAATTATCGTTGTCATAACTTCAGTCGAGTTTCCAAATCTCCTTTGCAGTCGTGCAATATCTCTACATGTTACAATCGAACTCTTGTTCATTCCCTTTTGTTGTTAGCAGAGCCATTTAATTCTCTTTCGGGATGCAATATCTAAACAAGGAGCAGCGTTTGCTGGGCATTTAGGGCACTGAGGTTTTTAATTTCATTAGTTACATCTTGGTTCATACTAGAATTAGAAAAGTTTTTGGCAACCTTCCGTCTATTAAAGACGATGGCGTAGAGTCCACTTTTGAATGGCAGTCTCAGGTACAGTGATGCAAACAAAAGGGTAATGCTTTTCTGGAGATGCTGTTGTCTCTCCTTCTTTTTAACTCTCTTTTCTGCGGCGGCTCTTTCCTCTCTTTTTCACTCCTTTTCATTCCTTATAGACGAAGGAGGCACCAGGTCGTACGGTCTTCTGCACAGGCCTCCCATGTGTTTATGTCGATGGGCATGTCTTCACGTCTCTCTTGCAGACATCTTTAAAGCGCAGGTGTGGTCTCCCTACGTCGAGTGCCCTCTACTAGTTCACCATCTGTATGTCTTTGGGGATGCGGCTCTGTCCATCCTCCTGATTAATACTCGTATTCCTAAATCTTCCGACCGTTATCATCCTGCAACACCCTCTGGTAAAAATGAAACCACCAAATGTCAAAGATGCAATGCAAATGATAAATCCACATTATTCTGTGTCGCTTAATCTGGATTTTTTTTATTGTCCGATTTTATTCTTCTATTTAAATTAATTCGCCTGACGCTGGCTTGCCTAAAAACCATAGCTAAATTAAGCGATGAAGGCCAGAAAGAACAATAAGATCAAAATTACCAAAATATCTTCCTTAATTTTTCATAATTTCAATATACAAAATAAAACAAACATATAACTTCTTTTGTTTTTCAATTGATTTTAATTTAGGTTTGGGCATTAACGACACGAGACTATTCATTTTATTTTTAAAATAGGAGAAATAAAAATCGACAAATAAAAAAATCCACGAATTAAGCGACACCAGATAATGTGTGATTACATTTGGGCATGCATCTTGAACAATTTGTGTTCATTTTTAACCAGAGGGGTTGCAGGATTAACGGTCGGAAGATGTAGGAATACGAGTATTTAATCAGGAGGTATGGGACAGAGGCCGCATCCCCAAAGGACATACAGTATGTGAACTAGTAAGAGGGCACGATCGACGGTAGGGAGACCACACCTGCGTCTTTAAAGATGTTGCCAAGAGAGACATGAAGACATGCCACATCGACATAAACACATGGCAGGCCTGTGCAGAAAGACCGTAACGAACCTGGTTGCCTCCTCGTCTAAAAGGAATGAAAAGGATGAAAAAAAGAAGAGGAAAGAAGCCGCCGCAGAAAAGAGAGTTAAAAAAGAAGGAGAGACAACAGCATCTCCAGAAGCATTACCTTTTGTTGCAATCACTGTACCTGAGACTGCCATTCAAAAAAGTGACTCTCGCCATCGTCTTTTTAATAGAGCGCGAAGGTTGCCAAAAAACTTTTCTAATTCTAGTATGAACCATAGATGTAAACTAAATGAAATTAAAACCTCATGCCCTAAATGCCAAGCAAACGCTGCTCCTTGTTTAGATATTGCATCCAAGAAAGAGAATTAAATGGCTCCCTGCTAACAACAAAAGGGAATGGACAAGAGTTCGATGTAACATCAGTAGAATATTGCACACGACTGCCAAAAGGAGATTTTGGAACTCGACGGAAGTTATGACCAACGATAATTGTAAGGATTGCTTTTATAGAGACATTTGGTTAGTAATCTAAACAACATGAGAAAGCTTACAGTTTGATCAAAGATAACAAAAGATAAGAGAACTCAGAAGAGAAAATAAGGTCACTCAAAAAAACCAATCAAAGTGACGAGTGCTGAAGAAAAAGACCCTATTACCTAATACGAAAATTTTTGGTTTACAAGAATGTAACGTAGCAATTTTGAAAGAAAATTAAGATTTTTAAATAATTAAAACAAATAATTAAGCTAATTTATCAAATCAATCATTTGTCTATATATATAATTGAAACAAGACAGAAGAACATCTCAACACTCATGGCAGCCTCTTAAAATGAGTAACAAAAGTAAAGTTGTCGGGCGGTTCTAATGTCGTATCAAGCCAACAGCGAGGGAGTCTACCCCCTTTTCACTAGCGCTGACTAACGGAGATTATTTTAACATCTGCGGTGGAGCACCACACCTACCACAATTCTTCACTCTACCGCACAGATTCCTGTGCTATCAACGGCTGAAGTGGTGATGGCCGGATACGAAACAAGCACCTTATGATTCCAAGCCCAAAACACTCTACCGACTGAGTTAAATTGGCAGACTGGGCATTTATACACATCCTACACCAAAGCTTTTATTATATATTACTAGTAAAATAAAAAAGACAGCCTCCGGGCGTGTGAAAAATATTCTTGAAACATATGGCCTGAGGGATGGGAGCTGAAAATTCAATGTCATAGAGTGTGTACCATAAGATATGTAAAATCGTCAAATTTGTTTAAAGGAGTAAAAAAAATTGAAATGGAAACAGTTCTGATTAACTTTTAAATATTATATTAGAAATAAACGTTTCGGTTTATTATACCTCCTCAGGACTGATTATGAGGATGAGAAAAATTAATGGATGTTTTAATAAATGACAGAGCTAGAAAAGTTTTATAAAAAGTTTAACTGTATTCAGCGTTTAAATTTGTTGAAAGACGAGCCGCGATCCCCACATTTTGAAGCCAGTGCAATTTGCTTTTGCCCTCCCTTAATTATCGAACCTGAATTTTTTCAAACATATCATCGTTTTTAGCTAAAATAGCTGTAAATAGCTACAAAATACCAGGCATTATTTAATTACCTTTAATTACTTTCCTCACTTTGTTACCCATTGTTCCAATTAATACTTTTTCTCTCTTTGTTTGAATGTATTTCTTCGAGTTACGTTACGGTTATGACACCTTTGCGTGTGGATCACGCTCGTCTTTCAAAAATATAAACGCTGAACAAATACATCTTATTTTGGAACCCACTTCGTTTTCAAAAATTCTTTCGTATTATATATTAATATATATTATATATATATATATATATATATATAAAATTATGGAAATTGGAAAGGATCCGACAATTATGAGAAAGAATGAATAAGAAAGAAAGAATAGAATGGATATAAAAGATGAATTAATCAATATCACTTACAAGTGTGTTCGTCAGTTTCATCTGTGTGAAATATTCGCACACAGAGAAGATTCGACCTTCATCAGAGTGAAATTTTATTTGAATAAACAAAATCGTTGTGGGAACAACGGAAATTTTTTGAAATGTTCGAATAGAATTTGTAAATCACATTTGAACGCTGAAATAGACGTTAGAATTGGACATTTGATTATTCTAGGGGTTATGGTAAAAATAATTTTGTATTGCAAAAATAAAGTGTTATATTTATCCCTAAAAACCATGTTTGGAAATTTTTTTTTTTTCTCGGGGGAGCCTAATTTATGTTTATTGTTTTGAAATCAGTGGAAAAGTATTAAAAAAGTAATCGTTTATAAAATAACCTAACTTTTTATAAAAATAATTTTTACATATGTTATTTTTATTCTTGATGTTTCGTAAGATGGTTCTATTGGTGTGTTATATTGTATTGGCTCTGTATTGCTTGTTTGTGTATATATTTGTATTTAATTAACATAATCTGCAAATAACAAATATATACACAACCAAACCGAACCATTTACGAAAACACAAAAATAAAAAAATAAAAAAATAACAATATGTAAAAATATATTATCAAATTACTTTTTAATACTTCGCCGATTTTTTCAAAACAATAAACATAAAACTAGGCTCGAGAAAAATTTTCAACATGCTAGTAAAAAATAATAACACTTTATTTTTTGCAATACAATATATTTCTATCATAACCCCTAGAAAATCAAATATCCAAATTCTAACGGTCAATTTCAGCGTTCAAATGTGATTTTCAAAAATTTCTATTCGAACATTTCCCAAAAAATCTCCGTTGTTCCCAACGAATTTTTTCATTTCAAATAAATTTCACTCTGATGAAGGCCAATCTTCTGTGTGCGAAACACATGTGTAAGTGATATTGACTAAATTCATCTTTTATTAATCCCCATTCTATTCTTCTTCTTTATTTTCATTCTTCCCATATATATAATATATATAATATATATTATATATTATATATATATAATCTCAGGTTAAAACAAGCCCAAATGTAGCTATGTAATTGATAGACACCGGAGAAAAACATATGATATGTTCTGAAAACTTGGATATTTTGAATACCTTAAAAAGATACAAAAAAAGCAAATAGAGTTGGAAACTCGCTTGCAGTCAATCTGCTTAGCCATTACGCAATGGGAATCTCCAGTTACACTTTTTGAATCCAATAAAATAATTCAGCTTTGATCATTATCGAAGGATTAATCTCAAAATAGTACTAACATATCGAGAAAAAAAAAAAACATTCGTAGCCAATTCAGATGGCCGATTCAATCAACATAAAAACGAAGGAATTCGAATCTGTATTTTTCTAACGTCAACACGCATATATTGCATGTGTTTACTTAATATGCCAAAAACCTGTGATGACGAAAAAGGTAGGGAAAAATAAAACAGGAAAAAGGAGAGAGAAAAAAGATAGGCCAAACCGTTTCGTTTTCCACATCGCTTCGTTTGTTCGCCCCACGTGACACAATATTAGATGTTCGCCTATGGCGCTTGTAGTAAATCGATACAACTGCCCCACCCAAAGGGTTGGTTACGACCGGCTGATTATATGTATACAGATATTTTTTTTAGGTTAATTCAAACAGCTTCGGGAGAGAAATTTGAACTCTCTCATACATATACAATTTGGAACTCTCGCAAATTTCTTAATAATCCCCAGTGGTCTCCTTTCCTACCCAATCGTGCCTTGTTTGTACTCACTTTGTGTTAGTTTGTTGTATTTGCTTATTAATGATTAACAGTTTTGTCTCTCTTGATACCCGCCTGTCAAAGTGTTGTTACGATCCAGTTGACTGCACACAAACTGTGATGCTTGCTGGGTCTGTTGTTTTCTCTCCTTCCTTCTGGGTTATTTAATGTGGAGCTATACTTCTCTCCGCTCTCCACCTCTTCATAACTTATTTTCTTAAAAGAATTCTAAAAACTTCGGTGGGATTTGAACTCTTCTCATACGTCTCATTCTCTAAAGCGGATCCCCAGTTTTTACATAACAATTTTTACTATCGCTAATTTTGTATTGTTTAGATGTTTCGGATTATTGTCTTTATCGTTATTGTTATGTATACCAACGTCTACTCTAGACATCAATATTGATGGGGTGCAACTTGAATCCGTGAGAGTTTTCAAGTACCTCGGGTCCACATCTCAAACTCAAGTCTCCTTTGATTCTGAAGTCAATAGCAGAATAGCGAAAGCAGCAGCAGTCATGGTCAAAACTGAGTAAGAGAGTCTGGAATAATGCCAGTCTTCACCAAGAAAACAAAGATGCGTGTCTACAAAGTGTGTGTCTTCAGTACACCCCTCTTCAGTAGCGAAGGCGTGGAAAACATATACAAGCCATGAAAGGAAACTCAATAGTTTCCATTCTCCGATGTCTACGACGTATTCTACACATTCGTTGGCAGATAAAGTGCCAACACTGTCGTGTGGGATTGCGCCGACAATGAATAGCATGTTCTCCATTCTCTGTGAGAGTCCCTTCATTGGCTTGGACATGTCAGGAGAATGGAAAATGGACGCATCCCAAAAATCTTTTGTGTGGCGAATTAGCAAAAGGCTCCCAATCGTTGGTAGACCACGCCTACGATTAATGATGTCTGCAGGAGAGCTATGAGAATATGCCATATTGACACAAACACGTGGGAGTAGATTGCAAAAAATAGAGCGGCCTGGCGCCTCAACGTTAAGCAAGGCACGGAGAGGGGTGAGGCAGAGAGAAGAGTAGCCTTGACAGAAAAGAGAGCCAGAAACCAGCAGCCCCAGAAAGCATCACAGTTTGTGTGCATTCATGTGCACCAAAGACTGTCACTTAAAAATTAATCCTGCAGAGTCACTTGAGCAGATAGAATATTTATGTTTTATTTTGGACACTACGCCATCGTCCTTAGTGGACGGAAAGGATCCAGTCAATCTATATATACGTTTAAGACGATGTGAACCCCAGCATAAAAGTGTTCTGTTCGAAGTTTTGTAAATATTTCCTGATTACAACATGTAGGCTTGACATTTATAGCTGCTACTGTCGAACTCGGGAACCTTCGCTTCCAATTCGGTAACATTATTGTCGAATTCGGGAGCCCTTATGTCGTAATCACGAGCCTTCACAGAACTTTGAAATTAACCCTTTATGACGGAAGGCACATCGATCGAAACGTTGTTATATAATGAATAAAGATGAGGACAAGAGTCCGAAAAATCCAATAAATCCAAATTATCAAATCTCATCTAAACATAGTATCGCCAATTTCTTGTACAATTCCCTGTGATCACCTTTTTCTGCCTAGTCGTCCCTAGTCATTACTCTCTTTTTGATAGTCTGCTACATTAGCTTTTATGTGATTAATTTCGGTCTTATTAATATATTTATATTAATTACAGCTATCATTGGTAATCAAATGTTTCAGTAAACGAGCCAGGATGTTGACCCCTTAGACACAAGGTCGTAAGTATGGGAAATCCAACGAGGATCGATTCATTCATTACTTCTAATGGATGCAAAACGAGCTTGTTAACCATTACCCCCTGATGGACACCGAGAGTGTAATAATGGCATCCCCAAAATTAAATATTTAGACCTTATGTTTCCGTTGCGGGTATTTTTGGGGAAGGAGAAGTTTCTTGATAAACAGCCAAACACTGTGGACCCAACACATTTCTCGGTTCCCAATGATACATGCATCGGGAAAAGGTGGCCTAAAACCAAGCCTCTTACCAGTATCAAAATGTGTTTTAAAAAAAATTTAGATTGAAAAAGTATAGAATTAAAAAAATGTAATTTAGCATAAAATAACCCAACAATGGTTTAACATACTTCAAAATCCAACCAACCAACCAACCAACCAGCAAAACAACAAGAATGCATTATTAGATGAAGTTTGCTTTTCTCTTAAAAAAAGAAAGTGTAACATATTCATCCAAAAAAGAAAAGGGAACTCTTCTTTGACATATTACGTAATAAGAGTATTTATAAAACTCTAGATGAACAGTAATTTCGGGAAAAAAGATTAATTCTTCAACTTTTCTCTTAAAAAAAGCAAAAACAAAATAATGTATGTAAATATATACATAAATCAGATATTGAACGGCAGTTTTATACACATAAATTTGCATACTTTCTTAGCGAACAACTTCCTATTTTCTGTCTATATTGCAACGAGATGTTCCTTGTCAGGTCTTTTTTGATTTAACGTTATTTGGTAAACTTATAAATGTTTTGTAATATTTGTTCGAATTTCAGGCACAACGTGATATCTAGAAATAAAAGAATATATATATATTATATATATATATATATATATATATATATATATATAGTATATATAATAGATATATATATACTAAGGTGCCATAAAGTTGCGAGAACGGAGTTGTTTAGCTCTCGATATTCTTTAAAACAATTTTATGTATGCTTCTGCGAAACATGTTAAAACGTTGTTGTTTTGGTTTTTTTTTTTTGTTTTTTTCGTTCATTTTGTATATATAGTCCGAAGATTTTACATCACTTCAACTCTGATTAAATATGGTAGACAGAACGAAAATAAAAAGATGTTTAAACATGATGTTTGCAGAAGACAATAACAAAAACAAAACAAAATAACACCAGGAAACGGTTATTTAGATTCTTTTCACAACACCTGAATTCTTTTAGCACTGCTAGCCATTTGAATGTCAACATATATCCAGCTGAGTTAGGGTATGGTACAAGGCCAGAAGTTGGATGGGAATATTTTAAGTCAGCTAAACACTAATATACGTGCTCCGGGCGTAAGTATGTAAGTTTTCGATAATGAAATAGATTAAAAAGACTAACGAAATTAAATAAGAACGTATATAAAAAGGCCACACTTATTTAATCATATTTCAATTGGTTTCCATAAAATCATTATAAAGGTTGATTTTAATACGTTCGAGATTAAACAATAATATTAGAGATACAATAAGTCCAAGTAATTATTCATTAAACCAGGTTTTTTGTTAAAAGCAGTGTGCAAATGAGCCATATCATATATTATGTAAACGTTTATTTCTTATTGATATATAAGACACATTGTAGGATTTAAAAAATCAATGTCTCTATCTCACTCTCTGTCTCTGTCTGTCTGTCTGTCTGTCTGTCTGTCTGTCTCTCTCTCTCTCTCTCTCTATAATATATATATTATATATCTAGTGAACGTTTTCTGATGACGACCAATCACCTGAAGGTGATGTTCTGAAACCATTGGTAAAACGGACTTTTAAATGTATTGTAAACTATAAATAATAATATATATAATATATATATATATATATATATATATATATTTATAAATATATACTGTGTGTGTGTGTTGTGTGTGTGATGTGTGATATATGATATATATATATATATATATATATATACACAAGGTATGTAAAAAAAATCTAGATTTTTTCTATTTTTTGACACACCTTGTATTCTGGAAAATAAACGTTCTTATTCATTGTTCATTTCTATCTTGGTAAATACTGCTTCAATCTCGATACTTTTTAAAAACATATATATATATATATATGTATATATATATATATATATATATATATACATATATACACACATATATATATATATATATATAATATATATTATAATATCTAATTATATATGTAACTATATATCCATATACTTTATCGCTTCGAATCTATCGAAGTGTCTTCATATCTATCTATCTATCTAATCCATCTATCTATCTTAGTCTCATCATGTTCTATCGACTATCTCTAGTTACCTCTCTCTTTCCCTCACTTACAACAAAAGACACAGACATATATATATATATATTATATATATGTGTATATATATGTATATGATATATAATATATATATTAATATATCTATTGTATATATATATATATATATATATATATATATATATATATATAGTATATATATGCCATTGCGTTGGTTTGTTGAAATGCTAAGAGGTGATATCTAATGAAAATAAGTTCTAGAGATTATTTATATAAACTTTAACAAACCTGAAGATACATATTAAATAAAAAGATTAAAGTAATGTGGCACTAAACCGAATGAAATCTGTATAGAATTTTTATAAAGAAAAAAACCCTAATAATTATTATCGTAGTTGTCGACGTTATCTATTGATACTCAGATATATCTTTAATTTTTTTTAAGAACAAGCACACCTGGCCTATCGACGACCACATCGAAATTAACAACGAACAACCACATTCTAAATAATTAAGGAATCCACTAGAAGCTATCAATAAAATCCATCATTATACGATTGTCACACTACAGCACATTAACGACTACAACCAGGGATACTTCCACACTAACAATTTTTTTATGTTTGTTTTAGTTTTTTTTGTATTGTATTGTTATTTTTTAGTTTCTTGTTTAATGGCAAACCAACCATCATGGATTAATTCAAGGCGAGCTGTAGAAGAACTGTCGTCCTTTTTACCTAGATCTGAATGGTATGAGGGAATTCATACGTTTCCAAGGTATTAGTCGAAAGTGAACGTAATAGCACCGACTGGATCTCGAACCCGCTTATTACAATGTCGCAGTCCTGCATGTTAGCCTCTACGCAATTATGATTAAATTGTAATATGGTTCTAGAAACAAGGAATATCAAATTTGCAGGAAGAGTGGTTTCGGTATTGTACTTTGGAATATATTTCCGTGTTGAAATTTATAGTCTACTAGTAAATATATTGCACTCCTCCGGGTGCAAGTATTTAATTTTTAATATAGTAATTATTTATATTAATCAAAACTTAGATAGGTTTAATGAAACTAATAAATAGAATGCAGAATGAAAAATTTGAAACAGAGGGGGCTAAATCGAAAATAGAACAAGTTCCATCTTTCATTGCTAATTTTTCCTAATTTAACTATTTAGCTAAAATAGGAAGTAAAGATAAAATTATAATTATTTCTTCTTGTTATAATAGATTTCTTGTAAGATTTATCCCCCAGACTTTTGCTCATATTCCATCAGAAAAAAACAAACAATTATGAAATCAATAATACAAAAGCAACATTTATCAAATAAAATTTTTAATATCAATATGCAGATTAGCCTCCCGTTCACAATAAGATCTCCAACAGGCTATCCAATCTGTTAAACATTATTTTCATTGTATATATAAATTCAATTGCAATGATTAATTAGTATTGTTTATCGATATAACTGATATCTACTCTATCTAGTCTATCTATCTTATTTCTAAACTCCGACAGAATAAAAAAACTCTCGGCTTTTAATAGTTTTAAAATTAAAACTAATAAGCAAACTTTTGCCTGGAGAAAAAATATATAACAAAAAGGACCAAATCATCTGATTGTATCATAAAAGTGGCCCCCAAAATACTGTAAGAGTTGCCTAATTTAATATATACTAAATATGATATATAATTATATATATATAATATATATATATATATACTATATATACTAATTTGTTGATAACAGGCAACTTTTAATACTATATATCTAAGCATATAGCTCTCTACACAAATGATATTAAATGGAATATTAAAGGAGGAAGGAGTGTAAGGGGCTTGAGTTATGGTGGGACTTGATGGGGTTTTCCAATAATTTTTTTTTTCGCAGCCATGCTGTGTCGTAACCATATTTCCATATTTCATATCCATTCCAAACTTATTTATATTTACTATCTTGGACATTTAATCGTTTCCGGGTTTTAAACTTGAAAAGCACAGGAAAGTAAAGAAGGTCCAATAAACAACTATTTTCCACACGTCCTTTCCTCCTTTTAGTTCTCTTGGTGTAAAATCCCGCTGAATTTTGCTAACATGATATGCTTTAACATCGCACAGCACACACACAACAACACACACAGATGATATTATATATATAAGTATATATATAATATTGTATATACTTATGTATTGTAGGAGGTAGTAGGTATATATTATATTAATATAATATATATTATATTCTTAATTGATTCATATTAATCTCAAGTCATTCTTAATTTTTCATACCCGTCTATTCTATCTATCTTATCTAAACTATCTCTATCTTCTAATTTTCCTATCTATCCTATCTCTTCTTTTTTAACTATCTATCTATCTAGAGGGAGTTAGAGAGCGATATAACATTTTCATACACACATTTTTAAGCTCAACCGAGTGTAAATATGTGAAAAATGAAGAAGACTTTCTTGAGATAAAATTATATGTATATTAAAAAAAGAACAACCGAATTAAAATAAATGAATAAATACGACCATTTTGGAAAAACCTAACAATTGTATTTTCAGAATTTGTTTTTATACACGTAAATCTCTGGATTGGTTTGAAATTGTTTTATCGCCAAAATTATCCAAATGTATTTATCATCAAAGTAAATGATTCTCAAACGCCTCTTTGAAATAAAAGGGCAGAGATTGGGATGGCAATAAAGAGCCAAATAAACAAAGCAAATCACGGCTATTTCAATCCAGCACACTCGGCTCGAAAATATATCTCCCATTGGAGGTCTCCCAGATGATTGGGGACTATGATATCAGATAATAGATGTTTTTCATTCAATGAAATGGATCGTTTAACGTTACCAAGTTCATTGTCCTTTATGTACAGCTACCAAATATCTTTAACAAAACTTTATAAAAAATGTTTTTTCTTCAAATTAGGAATCGATCACTTCTGGAGAAAAATATATAATATATAATGTATATATATTATATATATATATATATATTTATCTATATATATATATATAATAATATAATATACTATATATATATTGCAGAAACCTTAATATGGATAACTAATTTTTAAACATGTTGTTATCCTTAATCATAACATATTATTATACATAATATATTATACTATATATTATATATATTAGTATTTTATATATATATATATTACAATTATAATATATTAGTATATATATATTATCTTAAGGCTTTTTCTTTTATTTTCTCATCTGCCTAACACTAGTTAGTATATATTACATATAAGCTCCTATCGCCAATTAAGAATCAAATGCTCGACGGTCGACCATGCGACTATCATTCGTGCCTCATCAGAACTCTTCTATTACCCTTGAATCTCCAAAGACTCTCAGTAACGTTTTCAATTGTGCCATAGTCTAAAAGAAGAAATATATAGTATATATATATATATAGAAAAGATCGAAAAACAGAAGAAGATTTTTGTCAATAAAATTTTATCTATGGGTCGAGGCCATGGCATGTGCTTAGGGTGTGTGTACCAGAGGAAAACTAGAATCATTAAGGTTGACGACAAATATCAGTGTCTATTGGAACAAATGTAAATAATCTTCAGCGAAGATAGAAAGTTAGGAGGGTGGACTAAACAGGGTCCTCAGAATGTCTATAACTTTTAAACCTCGCGCTAGATAATCTGACCTAGTGTCACATACCGATTCTACGATGGCAAGAGTGGTTTAGGTATATATATATATATGAGTATACGGATATTTTATAGTATATCATTCATAGTAATAACTCATTATATAATATATTAGTAGCAACAAAAGACACTCTGGTAACGAATTTATTTGGTGATTTTTTTTCATCCTAAACAAAATTAATTTCCAATGCAGTAACTCCGCATTCTTAAATGCCTATAACATTTTTCCTAGCAATTACTTCTTCTCCAGCCTCCACATATTCTCATTTAATATAACTTGAAGAAAACTGGAACACATCACCCTGATTATGGCACCTTCGAAGTCGCAAAATTGTTATACTGGACATACTTTGGTGGACTACCCTCGATCGCACGAAATTCCACACCAATTTCATTAAAAGTTGGCGCAGTAAAACTTTAAAAATCACAAATAGAATTGTTGAAATACCTCAAGTAAATGTTGTCCTTTTGTTCAAACATGCATAAATAAAAAATGCTGCCTCACAAATTACACATTCCATTTTCTCAACAGCTAAACATATAATAATATATATTGTGTGTGTGGGGGGGTGTATGTGTGGGTGTTTGTGTGTGTGTGTTTGGGTGTTGGGTCATTTTTGGTCGAATGGTTTATGTTATTTTCTAGCACCTTGGTGTCTTTATAATTTTTCCTTTTGTCTTCGGTCCTTCATTCAGCGAACACCCACCTCCCTTTTACGTCTATTTTTACTTTATCATGGTTTTAATTTTTTGTTGTTTCACTTGCTTTGTTTAATAGTATTATTCATTTATCTTACTATTTATATGTTTAATCCCCCTTACATTCCATTTCTATGATTTTTAACCACACCGGTGGTTTACTACTTCCGCTCTTCATATTGGTTTCACTATTTCTTACTTTGTTCTTTTTTGTCTTTCTTTCTTCTCGGTTTGTTTTGTCTTTCTTCTTTCTTTTTCGTTTCAGTTCTAGTTTTCTTTTATCATTGGCTTGTTAACCTTCTTTTTTTTCCTTCTATTATCCCCGCCCCTATTTTTTCTTTATTTTTGTTCCCTCTATACTAATGTTTCCATTTCTTGTATTCTTTCTTTCTTATACTTTTATTCTCTTCTTCTTAATCCTTCTTTCTTTTCTTCAAATTCTACCTAGGTATCTTAATTGTATTAGTATTATTGTGTATTTGGTCTTGTTGCATTCTTTCGTTTTTTTGTGGTTTTCGGTCTGTTATTCAACTTATTTTTCTTTGGGTATACTATCTTCTTTAAATCTCTTCATTAGCTTTTTATCTTTCCGTTTTTTTCTGGTGCTTTCTTTGAGCGTGTTCTACATGACCTTTTTTCTTATATTTCACTTTTCACTTTATTTATTATAGTAGTTACTACATTTTGAGTTAAGTCCTAAATTCTTTCATTTTGCTTTTTGTCTTATCTCTCGTTTAGCTTCAATACCCGCTTATTCGTTTGTCTTCATGTCTGACCGAGTTCTGATACTTTTCTAGTCCTGGTTAGTTATTTCTAATAGTTAATATTTATTGTTATTTCCCATATGTTATTGGGTATTCTGCATCTATGCGCGTCCATTGTTGTCTATATTCTGTATTCTCCGTATCTTTCTTTATCATTTTCGTGTCGTCGATCTAGCTATCGAGTTTCTACATTATATGTTTTACGACAAGAACATCCACCGTAGTTAGACCGTTAATGCCGCTGACATTTATTTTTATTTTTTCTATATATCATGTAACTCAGTTTTTTTTTTTCTAGAGCTCGATCCGTTACCTTTGGTGAGTCAATCCCGGTAATCCATGTTGACTAGTTGTTTGAATTGTTTTCTTATGTGGCTCACCTATGCACCTGTAATAAGGTCTGATTGCTTTTCGTAATATTTATTGTACTCGAACCCAGATTTCATTTTTTTCCATTTGGCAATTTTCCTACTTTGTGTGTGATACGAATTATTTTATTATACTTTTCCCCTCACAGTTTTCATAATAGATCGGTTTATGCCGATTTTATATAAATTTTCAGGTCCTGTTATGCAGACTCTATCTGCGCTGTATTACCTTATGCCGTATTTTATCTTACCTTGTGGTGAGTGCGCTCAGGTATAATCCCATATACTTTTCTTGTACTTTCTCGCCATAAAGGAAACTAATAAAGCTTTATAGCACTCTTCTTTTCTTTTTTTCTTTCTCTTCTTTTTTAGCTCCTTGTTTTCTATTTTGGTGCTTGTGGATGCCATGCAGTGATTTAGCAAGCTCTATCATTCAATTAGAGTAAAATACAATAGAAGTGATAATCTATTGAAAAGGCGGTCGAAATCTCTATAGTAGTCATGTAACGCCAGGTTGAACGTAAAGATGTCCGTTTATAAACTAATCTGCGTAGGAAACCAAACGAAAAAACATATTAAAACCATTTTCTTATCCACATTGATAAATTAATGGTTACATATTTATGTTCCTGCCTACTTGCATTAGAAAGAGATAGCATGGTGAGGCAATTTGTATTAGTCATTTTTCGCACAAAGGTAAGAACAAAACATGCTGTTGGATTGTGTAGCGTTGGGCACATTGTTTGTGTTGTGTGTGTAGGGTGTGTGTGTGTGTGTGAAACGAAGAATTAGAATAAAATAGATAGATATGATTTAATCGAAAGAATCAGAGTGAAGAAAGACATAAATTATATTGTAGTAGGAAATTGATGCCTGATGGCTGGATCCTGATTAGATGCGATCAAAATCTAAAAGGACGCTAAGTAAGATCAGGTATTCGATTCATGCGTCTCCAGTGTTTTTTGTTCCTTTACTCTTCTTTTTTTACTATCCATTTGATCCTAACTTATGTACCAAGTCAATACAGTCTCATCATTAAGATTTTCATTAGTAAATAATTAAGAGAGATAGAGTTAATAGTTATAGGGAGTTGAGATTCATTTTAGACCTGACACTTCATCCAATTTTTAACACATGTCGAGTGATAGTCCTATTTAATATGCAGGTTCTTTTGTTTATTTGTTTCTTCTGCGTATGAGTCGATCACCCTGTTACTAAGGATGCACTAAGATCAATAGAGTACTTAATGCAGCCATCACTGTGATAAGGGTATGAATGATGTGTATATCATGTATATAATTACAAATTATTTTATTAGTTAAAAAAACACATTATAGAAAGCCATGTGTAAATACATTGTCATTCATTTAAAGATATTTGTAAATTACATAATTCGTAATTAGAATGCATTGATTGTATATATTACTCCGTCAAAACAACGTGGTCACGCTTCTGTTAAATTTTTATACCTTACATCATAGCACTGATGATAATTTTAATATTCTTTTCCGATTGATCATTGTTCAACAATTCGAGATCTTGTTTCCATCTTACTTACAACATAAGATTGATAAGGCAGGCAACCGCTCGAGAAGACACAGAGCAGACAGACAGACTATCAAAGTAGGTATATAATGATCACACTACAACACACACACCACACCACACACACATTCATATATATCAATAGATGAATATTAATTATAATAATATTGTACATATTTTATATATATCTTAAAGATATATGCGTTCTATATTATATGTTAGATATTAGTATTAAATTTATTAATTACATGGTTGTCCAAAAATCTCGTTAATGGAATTTGGTTGAGGAAGCGATATACTATCACAAATATGGATAACCCTTATTAACGCGTAGATTTGGTACCATCTGTTTCAGTTCTAATAGGGGAACGAGAAAACATCAGTTAGACCAACATAACATGAATGGTTATGGGCTCATAGTTCATTTTCCACACTCTTATTGGAATCTTAAGAAATATCTATGCGATAATTTACATTTTATGGTTGTTCAAAATTCTTGGATCCTTGTTTAAGCTACGGCTTTCTACTTGCTCTACTGACTAGACGTTAATTGTGATCTATTCTATTAGTGCCAAGTGCCATGAGCTGATGGAGCATGCTATTTCACTGACATATAATTTCCTTTATCGGCAAATCGATGTCAAACCATTTTCTTGGCCAAATCCTGATTCTGTAAGCATCTCCCGTGACCAATAATGTTCAAACCACAGGTTGGTCAATAGAATAGTGTATTTCATTCAACGGGCTGGCCAGTTGCTGTTCAATCTGTTTACATGACAATTAAGATTTTTCCTGCAGGTTTCTGTATTGTCTCTAGTCTTGTCCTTTTTCTATAGTGAAATATTAAAGCAGTTCAAATTGATCGGGTAGTGCTCTGCTTGATTTCGATCCATTTCAGGTGTGAAATACAAGCAAAAATGTAAGGAAGTCTCTGATTGGAGGCTTATTACACACTGACGTCAACAGACTCGCTAGCACCATACAGGATTTGAAGATAAGGAATAAAACGATCCATTTAGTAGCTGCGTGAAAGATGACATTCAAAAAGAGAGAATGAACTTTTTGGCTAACCCAATATATCTAATATATAAAACAGAGATTTTGGTATGTACGTGTCGACAAAAACGGGAGGTCACTCAGATTTCAAATGCTTGCATACACATTTGATATCGTTCTAACTAAAGAAAACTCCAAATTTGGTTATTGATTTTTACTGATTAAGGGATTTAATCAATTAATTAATCCAAAATCACCCAATTTGCGGAACTGTCCGTATATCAGCCCTCCTGATAATAAAATATTGTCTCTGCCTGCTTATTGTTAAAAGCGATAACAGCAGCGAAGTTTGATTTTAATGAATTAATTTTGCAGTCTAAGCCGTTCAGCTCCGAATTTATGGCCTATTTATGGTCAATCTTTAATAATTTTTATATCGTTAGAAAGATAAGAAAATACTCTTTCAAAATATGTATATTGTGTGAGTTTTTATCAATTGAATCATTTTTACAGCGAGTTAAAAAATTAAAAAATGGCTTCGGATAGCCACGCTGCCTATGATTATTGCGATA
Organism: Doryteuthis pealeii; assembly: GCA_023376005.1. Classification (NCBI taxonomy): domain Eukaryota; kingdom Metazoa; phylum Mollusca; class Cephalopoda; order Myopsida; family Loliginidae; genus Doryteuthis; species Doryteuthis pealeii. The sequence goes on from CM042156.1 coordinate 62,860,944, forward strand.
CAAGCAGTGCAGTCTATATCAGTCAGATTGGAATCTCTTACTTATTTAGGATCAAATCTTTAAAATATTATATCTTTAGTAATAAGATGAAATAGTCTTTCTGAATATGTAATTTGTATGTGTTTTTATAGATTTTTTTTTTTACAGCGAGTTAAAAAAAAAAATACTACGTATTTAATCGTAAATAACAGTATCATGAAAATCAGTTTTATGTCGTAAGTAACGGTTACATATTTGTATAAATTAAACTAAGATTTTCATTCGAATAAAATGACTTTTAATTCTTTAATTATTTATTAATTTTTATTGTTAGAGTTTAAAGGGTTAAAAATAACAATAAGATTGACGAATTTCCTTAGAAACTGTTTTTCTTTTGGTTCGTTAACTAATTATTTTTTCAAACCGATAAATAAAAAACAAAAAAAGGTTACTAATACGGACAAAATCCGGTGTTTTATCTTAGTCGAAGGCCCGACTGGAGATAATAGTCAATTATTTGTAAGACGAAATTATTTCAAGTTTATCTGACAATATCCAGTTATTGTGAAACATTTAAAAAAAATTATATGTAAGTACGAAAAATTGTAAGCGCTTTGTTTATCAAAATGACATGATTCGTTAGTAAATTACCCGAAAAGTTGATAAAACAAAAACAACTAACAACCAAATTTAAATTATTATTCAAAATACAATTTAAAATATTCCTCAGAATTTGCCTTACAAATTAAATTTTAAGTTTTATGATTTTACTCTTTATTGTGAAGTCAATAAAAACATCGCTGAGTTTATAGTGCAACTTTTCAGTTCTGAAAAAATGTGCATGTTTAAATAGAGATTTCATAGGTGACATTTGAACTTTTATGAAAATTGATGTTTTGTAATTAATATAAATTTTTTAATAAAACTTAATTTTAACTAGGGGGGGGGGGTAGGGGTTAGGGTTAGGGGGGGTAGTTTAATGGGAAAATAAATAAATAATTTGGGTTCCGTTCAAGCGGTTCCGATATGGGGATCAATTTACTATAAACTTATACGAGGAAATGAGCACCCGTGAATACTCAAATAATAAAGAACTTTAAGAATTTTTTTTTCAATCTGATAGATGGGTGTGTAATCGATAATAATCAACTGAAGGAAAAAAATAGATGGGGGGGAGTCCAGATAATCAGGTCCACCAAAACGTTTTTTAAACAATGTTTTAAAATACTAGGTACCACCAATTTTACCCTGTGAAATTTATCCCCCCCCCACCCTATATTTAACACTATGAAACTTGCAGAAAATTAATATTTTCTTGAAAAAATTTTTTCCATTTGAAAGAAAAACATTAAATAAACTCCTGATGATTTTTTAACTTTTTTTCAGCTTACGGAAATAATGAAAATTATGATTGAAAAACAATGTTTTCATTTTTGCACTGTTAAATCAACTGAAAATTAACGTAGCTAAAAACAAGTTACGATAAGAGTTTTTTAAATTCTATGAAAAATCAATTAATTATATAATATACAAAAATTTCCGTTTTATTCAAGATGGCCTAAACTGATCAATTGGTGGTCCTATAATACTATCTTAGGTTTTAGCAAAAATAGATATTGCAATACGAAGAATTTAAATTTTCGATTCTCAGCTTCTTTTAAACTCAACATGCAATTAAGAACTAAATGTGAATTGTTGTCATGTACAAAAAATTTAAAACAATAACAAACAAATATACAAACGAATACTTTCAATTTGTTGTATAATAATATGAAATATTTTAAACTATAAAACAGAAAATACAAATCCTGAAATATACAAATTCTCAATGATTTTAGTTTCAATAATTATTTTCCTCTTACCACCTCTCTAACTACTGTCTTCCACTTTCTCTCTCACTCCCTGGGGATCCAAATTTCATTTTAGTCCGGTCATGGACCGGGTACTTTAGCTAGTATGTATATATATATATATATTATATATAATATATATATAATGTGTGTGTGTGTGTGTGTGTGTGTGTATGTGTGTGTGTGTGTGTGTTGCGCAACATGTATATAATGATAACGATGTAGTAATAGTAGGTCATAGCTTGCAGGAGGGTGGAGCAAGCTAAAGATTATGATATATCATTTTTTAAGGATTACCCTAAAATGTAATATTGTAAATAGAGGAATTATATTAATGATTAATAATTGAATTATATTTCCCTAACCAGACAACTCGGCAAACACCGTGTGCCCATGTGGTTGAGTGCTGCAGATGCGGGCCACGAATAGGGAAGTCGTTGCCCTGGAGATGACATTGTCTTCTGTAATCCTGCAAATACAGGTGGTTGCGCGCGAATTACCATTAACTGGATGATTCGGCATTCTCCGTTTGTGGCGTGGACTTCCGCACTTCAGTCTGGTGTCGCTGGTTCGATCTCTAGTGGTGGAGATCGTGGTATACACAGATGATGAGATCTAATAAGGTCGAAACAGCTGTCCAGAGTTCTGGAGGTCGCATGCGGTGTTTGTCAAATTGTTTTGTTTGGTTGGTTTGGTTTATTTATTTAAAGTCATTATCAACCTTCATGGGTTATTTAATGCCAAAACCATTCTTTCTCTGAATGTTTGAGATGAGGCTTGATGATTAGTATTATCTGCATTATTCAAACTATTGTCCCATCTTCATTGTTATTTGTACAACGTTTCGACCGATATGCCCTCCGGCCTTCTTCAGGTATTTCTTGTCGGACTCGGGAACCTTCTCGGACTCGGGAACCTTCTTTTCGAACTCGGGAACTTTCTTGTCGTAATCGGGAGCCATCACGGAACTTTGAACCTAACCAAAGTTCCGTTATGGCTCCCGATTACGACAATAAAGTTCTCAAGTTCGAAAAGAAGGTTCCCGAGTCCGAGAAGGTTCCTGTGTCCGACAAGAAATACCTGAAAAAGGTCATATGGCCCAAGAAATCCACCTAAGCAAAGTAATAGGTTGAAAAATTCCCACCATTGGTTAATGGAGGACATATTTGCAATTAACCAATAAACAAGATTTTTCAACTTATATACATTTTAACATCGATTTACGATGAAGTAATTACATTAAGGTGAAGTAATAAAGTCACAATATAAAATTTATGTTATCAATAATGCTTTGAGAGACAGAAAAAATGCCTTAATGGGTTATTGTACCTATATTAGCATATCAAAACATTCAAGATAAATCAAAAATAAGTGGAAAACTATGGTTGACTGAGTTTTATTGTTATTTACGTCAAGGATTTATTGACTTGATGTAATAATAATAATTGGTTATTTTCATGTATGAAGTAATAAAGCTACAAATTGAGAATTATGTTATCAATGGTGTTTTGAGTATTAAAAACGATGTAGTAATGGGTTACTGTACCTATATTAGCTTATACTAGCAAATATATGCACTCTCCGGGCGCGAGTATTTTAAGTTTTAATGTAATAGAATATCATATTAAATTAGAAAGACTAATAAAACTAAATAAGCATGCAGTTAAAAAGACTTGAAACAGTATAAACTTGCTCTTCCATCTCCTACTAAATTTGCCTAATTTAACATTTAGTTAAAATAGGAAGTGTAGAATGAAATTACGGTTATTTCTTCTTGTTAATTGATTTCTTTTAAGATTTATCCCAGATTTTTGCTCATATTCATTAAGATAAAACCAAACAATTAGAAATCAATAATACTAAGCACATATTCATTAAAATTAATTATGCATATTAGCCTTCCAGTTCACACTGTAAACCGTTATTTTGTTGTATATATAAATATAATTGAATGTTATTAGTATATATATATGGCCAACAGTATTAATAATGTAAACCTTTTTTTTAATAATTGAGGTTAAAATAAAAATAAAATCATTGAGAATTTGACGTTAATAACTAAAGGAATTTGTGACTCGAGTAGTAATATAGTTTCGGTTACAGAGAGACAAGCACACAATCCCCTTATAATAAGATTATATTGAGTGCTTCAAATGGCCGTTTAAATCAGGGCAAATATGTGGAATATTATAAACCCAAAAAATTGCACCAATAGAAATCATTACCAGAAATTATCTGAAAGAAGTGATACAATATATATACAGGAAGGGTTAGGGTTAGGGTTGATCTGTTCAGAGAGAGAGAGAGAGAGAGAGAGAGAGAGAGAGAGAGAGAGAGGGGGAGCCTGTAGGCTAGCATGGAAAAATTCTATGGATGAATAAGCACAACGTGGCATAGCGTTTTTCATTGGTCGATGGGGATGTCACATAACGGATTGGCAGAGAGGAAGAGTTAAAGGGGAGAATGGTCAGGGAGTTGGGAACTATGCGTTGACTGAGTGAAACGTGGGCTCTTGCCCATGGCAATTTTGACTTGGAGAAAAATAAAAATCACATGAGAAAAAGATAAGTCCCTCTGTGTTATTTCTAAAAAATATAAAAAAGATGTCCTACAGCACCCCAAGTTGGTTTCCAGACTCCAAACACCAAAGAAATGTCAGCCAACTCAGCATCGACCCAGAAACCAGATTCGAGCCTCTCCATGTAGCATAGAAACACTCGAGAGCAAAGGAATTTATAAAAAAAATGTACTCTCTTTGTAAATATACATTTCCTAAAATTACACTCAAAATTGGAAAATCTAAACAACCATAAGTCCTATCGACTGCACCTCCCCCAGTGGGACCAGCAGATGGCCGTTGTTGATGCTTAAGCCACCTTGGTGGCTGAACAGTCCAAGACATGCATCACTCAACTTCATCCCCATTACTCCCAGGCCAACGCTGACCCGGAGTGGTAGTACTGTGATCTGTAAAGATACTGAAGAGAGTGCTGAATAATTGAAAAGATGCTGTCACTCAGTCTTGCCCGATAACCACCAGATATTTAATACTAACAGGAACTGCGGATACACCAATGTATGACAATCTAATTCTTACAACGTTTGATATGTTTACTTAAGAGCTATTACATATCCTTCAATATGCAGAAAGTATAACATTTATAATATGCCTAGATTATGTACTCCGAACATCATTAAATACCATAAAAGAAAAAGGTTCCACACTAAGAAAGGCAATAAGCAGGCGATATCCTGCACAAACAGTCACAGATGCAGACTACGCTGATGACCTTGCACTTCTTGCAGATACACCGGCACAGGCTGAGTCATTACTACATAGTTTGGAGAAGGCAGCAAAGAACATCGGCCTCTATCTGAACTCCAATAAAACTGAGAGCGATGTTAATACACGAATAGCAAATGCATGGTCGGCCACAAAAATATCAGTCGTATGGAAATCCGATCTCACTGACAAGTTAAAGTGACAATTATTCCATGCTGTGGTCATATCAGTACTGCTGTATGGCTGCAACACTTGGACCCTAACGAAGCGCCTTGAGAATAAACTAGATGGGAGCTGCACAAGAATGCTACGTGTAGTCTTGAACAAGTCGTGGAAACAGCACCCCACAAGGAAGCAGTTGTATTGGCATTTCAGTCTCGGAAGACTATGATAAAGTTTTTATGTGCCCCTCATGTTACAGCGCCTTCTGTGACTGTGTCTGATGTTTGAAAAACATTCTGGACCACAGATCTTTGCATTTGAAGGCTGTCCCTGAAGATGTTGATGTTCCGATGCTTTGTTGCCGCTGCTTTCTTCTGGACCTCTATCTTCATGGTGTTGTGTCACAGTGACTTCTGACATGAACAGTCCTCTACGGAGATTCTGCCGCAACTGAGCGGGCCAAATTTTCCTAGGAAGGGGCAATGCCAAAGCACCTGAGATCATTCTTGCAGACATCCTTGAATCGCAGCTGGGGGCGACCAATCTGTCTTTTACCAGACGTAAGCTCTCCAGAGAGGATGTATTTCGGGATTCGTCCATCATCCATCCGACGTACATGACCCAACCATGGTAGACGACGTGTTGATGATGATGATGATAATAATAATCTTGATTTAAGTCTCTCTCACTTGTTTTTTCTTTCATTCCTAATGTTCGACTGAAAGATGTTACTAAATGAATTTGCCTGAATTTTACTATTGAAGCGACAGAAAGTATCGTCAACGTATTGAAAGTTGCCAGAAGGTTTAATAGGGTTAGACAGCAATCTCTTTCCATAAAAAAAAACCCACTAAAATATTGGCCAGCGACTGACCAAGGCCAGGGCCCATTAATAACCCATCAATCTGTCTAGACATGATATCGTTAAAGCTAAATTCGACAGACATAGTGTCGAAGTTTAACAAATGTACTTTCAGTAATGTCAGCCGGGTGACAAATGAGTACGATAAAATAGATTTGTACCTATATCAATAGTCTCTATTTAGAATAGTCTTCCATTTAGAAATATAGCACCCATATTATCTTACATATACATAAAAAAAAGATTTTTAATTCCCCAGCCAACTACATAAATATTGACTATCCTACCCCATTTCATCTCATCTCTTCTCCCTCCACTCTCAATGAATCAACATTCCTATCCACACCTACCATAAAACTGACAGCCTAATTTTGTGCCACCTACCATACCATAAAACTAATGGCCTAACTTAGTGCCACCAACCTCAAGTCTACATCTTTTTCCATTATCATCTCCATGCAATAAATCAAAAACTCTCTCCAGACCAACCAAGAATTTTTAACCCACTTCTCCCTAACACCCTCTTTCCTAACTAGCACCGAGCATCCAGCTCATTTTATCTCCCCGTACATTACAATCCTCTGATCTTTCCCCCTCCACATGATAGATATCCTCTGATCGACTAAATCTTCACAAACTTTCCCTCCCCTCAATTTTATCACCAACTCATTTTCTCTTTTATAAATACAAATGTACGTACCTTGTTTTCAATAAATTTAGACTGATGAAGTTCCTCGCTTAAAGCGGAACGAAATATTTCTATCCTACTTCTACTTATTTGAATCATTATTTTTTGTCCACATTTTCTTTTACCTTACCTCATATATATATATATATATATATATATATATATATATATATATATGTGTGTGTGTTGTGTGTGTGTGTGTGTGTGTGTGATTAGGTAGACATGTTTGGTTAAAAAGTGTAGAAATCTTTTCTCTACATATTCAGATTTCAATCTTTTCAAGTCGCGGAATGGATGATGAGAAAATATCCGTATGGAATAAACTAATAGATTTGCCATAAGGAATGTCTTCCCAAGTACTTTGGGCGACGTCTTGGGCCATCATAGGAGGATTCATCCATCTATCCATCTATCTCGCTGTCGTTCTCTCTCTCTCTCTCTCTCATAACACACACACACTCTCTCGCTCTCTCTCTCTCTCTCTCTCTCTCTCTCTCTCTCTCTCTCTCTCTCTCTCTTTTATATATATATATATATATATATATATATAATGTACGAAATTACCCCAGAATCAGTGACTTAATTATTAAATTAAAGCAGGATTATTTGAGGAGGCGGTATAATGGCAAAATATGACAGACAATTGATGAGTTCATAAACACACATACAGATACACGTGCACACTCACTCTCTGCCTGCCTGCCTGCCTGTCTTGTGTGTGTATGTGTGTGTGTGTATGTGTGTGTGTGTGTGTCAATGTCTCTGTGTATATATCAGTATGTGTAGTAATTAACGCATCAATTGTCTGTCATATTTCATCAATATACAACCTACTCAAATCCACTTGACTTAATTTAATATTTATATCACCGATGCTGGCTAAATTTTGTGATTCATATATATATATATATATATATATATATATATATATATATATATATATTATATATATATATAAATCTGGTGGGGGAATCAAATTTGGTGGAGCAATTATATAGTTGATATGACATTTTGCTGTCTATGGATTCTCAATAATTTGGAAACATTTTTAATTGTAGGAAATATTATTGAACCCAGATCTACGCGATTGTCATAGAAATGTAATTAGGAACGCCAATCGTTATGAAGCATTAAGATGTATGAAATATTCGATATTCTGCTTATATCAATCAGATAGACATGAGAAGACAGATATAAACGAACTGACACACACAAACACACACAGACACACACACACACACACACACACACACACACATATATATATATATATATATATATATATATATATATATATATCTTAAGGTAAAGTATACAGGAAGTCAACGGCACTTCTTAACAGAGAGATTCTCGGCAATATATATATATATATAATGGAGAATGGATATGAAAAGTATTGCCGTATGAAGGTGATCAAAACTAAAATAGCAGAGAAGATTTAAGATCATAGATTGAATATTATGGATTTAATTTCTTGAAACTAATGTTTCATGCTTAATGCAATCATCAGACGGTCAAAATGTTAAGATTAAAAAAAACAAAAAAACAAGCTACCTTTTTTTGTTTTAAATCGTAACATTTTAATCGTCTGATAATTGCTGTAAACATGAAACTTTAGTTACGGTATATTAAATCCATAATGCATAATACCTGATTGTAAACATATATATATATATGATTGCATAGATATATACAGGGTGCAGCATAAGTAACGCCCTTTGTTTAAGTGGAAGAAAATTAAAGGCTTTTTGATCATCCGTTATTGTTTCGGTCATGAATGTATTGACACAGGTTAATGGATTAATATAATATATTAACAACATTGATATAATGCTTATTCGGTTTAATAATGTTCAATACAAATGAAATACAACCAAATTTAAGAAAAAAAATACATTATAAGATATGAAATTTAGAAATTTAAAATTTAAAAGATATATATATACATATATTTAGAGAGAGTGATGGGAGACATAGATAGACACTGATATAGATATATGAGATATATTAAAATAGATATAAGCTCATTAAGATATATATATATATATATATATATATATATATATATATATATATATATATCGATTGATTAATTGGTTAATTTATTGATTGAAAGATATACAAATCTGATTAAGGTATATATATGAATAGATAGAGAGAATCTGATTTCGATTGACAGGTAGATAGATAGATAGATAGATAGATAGAGAGAGAGAGAGAGAGAGAGAAGGAGAGGGAGAGGGAGAGGGAGATGGATAGATAGACAGAGACAGGCCTACATAGATATGGGGAAATTAACTATATTTGCTATACGACTATAATAGGTTTGTGAGTAATATTCCTTTTTCCTCTCCTAATTTTCTCACAATCTCTCTATCTCTTTCTCCCTCCCTCACTCGAACATATTCTGTCCCTCTTCCTTTCTTATACATAGGACAACGAACCTACTATGTATTCCATGTTTAACTAAAAATAAAGTACTTGTCTAAATGTAAAAATCCCATCCAAAAATAATGATTTGTTCACAGGCTAAATTTATGATGGGTCGGTGCCAATTCTATTGAGAAAACGAACACCTCGGATTTTTTCAATGAATAAATAATGTGACAGATTTTAATTCTGATGGTCAATAAATCCTTATATATTCCTCCGATAATATTATGCAAACTATTTTTTATTCGATTAAGATAGATAGATAAATATATCTTATTAAATCAGATAGATTGATAGATAAAACCGATCCAGACATACAAACTATTAAAATAGATAGATAAATAAAATTGATAAAGATAGCTAAAATCTGATTAACATATATATATATATATATATATATATATATATATATATATATATATATATGTCTCTGTCATTGTCTCTCTCGCTCTCTCTCTCTCTCTCTCTCTCTCTCTCTCTCTCTTTCTCTCTCTCGCTTAATCTCTCTCTCCACTCTCTGTCTCTCTCTCCACTCTCTGTCTCTCTCTGTCTCTCTCTGTCTCTCTCTCTCTCTCTCTCTATATATATATATATATATATATATATATATATGGATAGATTGATAAACAGATATATATATATATATATATATACGATAAAGATAGATTAAAACTGATTAAGATATATATATATATATATATATATATATATATATATATATATATATATGTGTGTGTGTGTATGTGTGTGTGTGTGTATACATATAAGATTGATTAAATTGATTCAGATATATATATATATATATATATATATATATATATATATATATATATATAGAGAGAGAGAGAGAGAGAGAGAGAGTTATGAATTGGTAGATGGATAGATAAATAGATATATTCGATTAAGATAATAAAAAACAATCTAAGGTAGATATATTGATAGATTTAGTGATAGATATACTGATAAATGTGTTCATAATGGAAAGTGTCGCAGATTCAAAATGTAATGTCATTTCATTTAGGACAGATATAATTACCAACACATGACATGTATGATACATCAAAATGAAGCTGTTCCTCTGTGGATCACATTCCTAATTCTCCACACAGTCACCGTTTCTCTCAATAGTAATGTTTTACTTTGAAACGAGGCATGTATTCCTGCCCCGTAAAATTATGTTGACTGTTCTTTGAGCAACTTCTTCACTACAGATTTCACTTTATCGTCACTGAAATAATGTTTGCCTCTCAAACCTTCTTTCATAGGGCCGAAGAGATGATAGTCTGAAGGCGTTAACTCTTGTGAGTAATCTGTAGATAGATAGATGAAACTGATATCTATCAATCTATCTCTCTCTCTCCCTCTCTCTCTCTATATATATATATATATATATATACATATATATATATATATATATATATATATGTGTGTGTGTGTGTGTGTGTGTGTGTTTGTTTGCGTGTGTGTGTATTAGGATATATTAGACGTGAAGTTAACTGCGCTTGGTTTCAGTAAGTTTCTTGCCTATGCGATTTTCAAACCAAGTGCTTGCTTTGAAAATCGCATACGTGAAAAACAGTCAGTAACCAAGCTCTTCAAGTACACACTATCATAACTTACTGTTGGAATTTTTGTCTATATATGGTGTGCTCTAGTTTCTGGCCTAGACTTAAAGACTAGGCAAGATCATGTGGTCTATTTCTTAGCCAATCGCTGGCCATACTGCGTGGCTGAAACATACTTAAGCGCTGATTCTTTCTCAGTATACTTGCGAAGGAACCTAGGATTCTCTATCTGAGAGGATTACCAAAGGATTTGGTATCGGAGGACTCTTTACATAGAATCAACTGGCCAACTTAACACTTACATATACTTGCTCTATGCACGATATTGAGTCCCGTTTATTAAATATGTCAATCTATATTATAAATATTAATTAATTATATGCATATAAATATATGCGTATATATATATAGAGAGAGAGAATGAGAGAGAGAGAGGGGGGAGAGATTGATAGAGAGAGAGAGAGAGAGAGAGAGAGAGGGGAGAGAGAGAGAGAAAGAGGTCCTATTGAGATAGACTGATAAAAACTGATTGATAGATCGATGGATAGATCCGATTAAAGATATATAGAGCTGATGAAGATAGATATTGAAATAGGCAGCACTTTTCCTTGATATATATCATACTAATATATAGATATGGGTTATTCCATGTCAAATCATCCAGGCCATGTCACCCACGCCCTTTAATTTTTTAAAACTTTATTTGGACTATATTAAAGTTAGACATTCCACAAAATTTGAGCTTTTAAATCCAAAAATTGGCGGAGTTATGTCGATTTTTAGCTCTCCAAATCTGCAGGGAGTCGCGAAAAATGGTGACTTTTTGTAATCTATTTTTGTCTGTAAAATGAGTTCTTGAGCTTCCCTACTCCTAAAAATTGGTTTATAAAAGAATTTTTGCCCAAGGAATTCATAAATGCTATTGAAATTTTTTGGAATGTCTAACTTTAACACAGTCCTCACCTGTACAAAATTCCAGAAAAATTGAAGGGGTGGGTGACAATTTTACTATTTTCTGGATGATTTGACATGGAATTATTCATTCATATTCAGTCGTCATATTTCATAGCACGTGTTCTTTTCACACACTTTTGCAAAGTGAGCAACCACTAAATAAAACCATGCTGCATGTCTCTAACACTCTTTGCTCGTGATTAAACCAGCGACTCTTCTCTTGTGACCTTCACAGCTCTGTTCTCCTCCTTTCCCAGTTCCTCCACTCCCCGTTCCTTGTTTGATTTACGTCGTTGCTCCTCTAGTCTATCGACTGAATGACCATTTTTTCTCCCCTCTCTCTCAGAGAAGCAGACGTTTTAACTCCAATCTCTACCCATAATGCCTCAAACGCTTATATAAAGAGATCTTTCCTTCTCCTCTCTGACTTTTCGATGTTACATGCCTGCCTACACCCACTCCTCGTTCACCCGTTCAGTTCCGATGTCTCAAGCTTGGTGGAATTGCACGCAAAGCAAGTCCTAGCCCGTTTTGCACGAGGTAAGTTTCTTCTCTCACAATAGAGCGAAGAGGAAAATCTCTTGAATCCGAAATAGTTTATCTTAAATAAAGGCATGATTAGATATTTTCTCTGAGTTTGCCAATCAACAATTCAACTCAGTTGAAAATAGATTTGCGTAGTTGATAAAGAAATTTAGTCTGCATCTAACTTAAAAATTCGAATTTAAAGTGAAAGAATTTAAACTCTAATCATTTTCTACGACTTAAATCGGAACTTAGAATTTTGAAATATTGAGCTAATGACAGTTTTACAGTTCAAAATATATATTTGGTTTTAGTACTAACTACTACTACTACTAGTATACTACTACTACTAGGAATAATAGTAGGAGTAGTAGTAGGAGTAGTCCTCTACTGCTGTAAATAAGGACAGTGTGTAACCGATAGGCACCACCAATTTCCCTGACCCCCTATTTTTAACACAATGAATCTTGCCTAAAGGTTTATATTATCTTGATAATTTTTTGTCCATTCGAAAGGAGAAACATTAAAGGAATTCCTCATGATTAAAAAAAATCAGCTTACGGAAATAATGTAAATTATAAACGAAAAACAATGTTTACATTTTTGCACCGTTAAATTAATTGAAATTTAACGTAACCAAAAAAATTATGATTAGAGGCTTTTAAAAAAATTCTATTTGCCACGAAATAAAACATTATCATTGCTCAAGGTTTGTCAAAAAAGTATCGAGATTCGTTTGTTTTTTATAAATTTTTTTAAAGAAGTTTGGCATCGTTAAATTTCAAGTGACAATAATAATAATAATAATAATAATAATAATAATAATAATATATATATATATATATATATATATATATATGTGTGTGTGTGTGTGTGTGTGTGTGTGTGTGTGTGTGTGTAATATGGTGAAAAATTGAAAAAAACACAGGTTCAAATGAAATAAGTGATATTTATTTAGCCAACGCTGCAGTGTTTCAATCTGTTTAGTAGATCTTCTTCAGTGCTTTTTTGATATAAGGAAAAGTAAAATTTTATCACAGAATAATAAGGAGACTGTGATAGTTTTTGTTGATCAGTTTGTTTAAAAATGTTTATTTATTTTGTTTATTTATTTATTATAATTTTCCATTCAAAACATTTTAAAACAAACTGATCGGCAGAAACTATCACAGTCTCCTATTATTCTGTGATACATTTTACTTTTCCTTATATCAACAAAAGCCCTGAAGAAATCTACTAAACAGATTGAAGCACTGCAGCGTTGACTGAATAAAATCACTTATTTATTTTGAACCTGTGTTTTTTCAAATTTTTCACTATATTGCATACCGTCGGATTCACTTCCATTTTTCTCTTCATATCTATATCTATATCTATCAATTTATATCTATCAATCTCTCTCCCCCCCTCTCTCTCTCTCTCTCTCTCTATATATATATATATATATATATATATATATATATATAGAGAGAGAGAGAGAGAGAGAGATAGAGATAGAGAGATGGCTGTATGTATGTGTAAGTGAACACGTCAAATTGACAACAAAATTACTAAAGTTTACGTCAGTGGGTTATCGATTTTCTTCCAAACTAATAATTTATTTTAACACCATGTCTCGTGGCAAACTGTATCATAGTGAAAAGGGGGGCGTTCTATGTTTCGACACCTGATTAGTGATTGGGGCACATTTTAACTTAGTAAACCAAACGTTTAATGAAAATGATTTGATTGGTTAATATGATCATGAGAGCATAATTAGAAGACCTGATTTTTTCCCATTAAGAAGGAGAAAGGCATATTTTTGTTACATTATTACTAGGAATCCACTTAATTATTTACAATAACTGTAGCATAAATTCAAATTGACGGTCATGAAAAAACACGGGAAAATGAACATTTCTTTTCACCTCTCGTCTGGTTCGCCCGTGCGAACCTGAGAAAGACTTTAGAAGGTTACATTTTAGTTGAGCACTGAACACGGCGATCACAATGGTGACCTATCCGTTGAAACTAAATTATCGAACGTGTGTTTGATTTGATATGAATCTTATGAAATAATAAAGAGCTCTAATCGAAGCAAAGTCTTTTGTTAGTTAATTAAAAACATGGCAATAACATAAGACGACTCAGATCCAGAAACAGAAGAAGTTATCGCCCAATCAAGAGATAGATCTAGGTAAGAACATCTTCCAGCCCAGAGAATGCAG
>CM042156.1:62877951-62890451 GCA_023376005.1 Doryteuthis pealeii
TAATAAACGCATTCCTGATAGCGTCCGTATTCTATAGACACTTGTTTACAACTATATACACATCATAAATGTGTGCCACACCCAATCGCCAACCTAGACTAATAATGCATTATAGATTAATATACTTATTTGAAAAATGATCATAATACAAATTCTATGAATACGAATTGATTCGACGCCGAGTTTAATGTCCGCCGATGCAAGTAAAACACTGACATTATAAATGTCTCAATCGCAAATACCATTTTCTATTCTGCTTAAATAAACGTACGAAATAAACCATTATTTTCTTGTCTTCTGTTTGTTTTATAGTTTTTCTTCGATCATAAAAACGGTAGTGAAATAAACACTTGTCGAAATTATATTATTGCCCATCAATTTTCATAGTTAGAATCGAGTTTCTGTGAACCATGGCACATAAAATTCAGTTATCTGAACGAAAACGAATAAAAATTTAGTTACCTGAAAAACCAAAACTGTAAAAGTGAAAAAGTTTTCGCCCCCCAAAACAGAAGACGATTTTTAACCTGAGAAAAACAAACAAACAAAATTGAAATAAGTAAATATAATGAATAATAGATAATAAACAGGTAAATAAATATATAAAGTGCTTGGTCTTTAACCCTTGGTAAATTTATTTTCTCCAGACGAGAAACAATTTACTTTAAAAGATATTTAATTTAAGAAACCAGACTTTGAATAGGTTAACGTTCGATATTTCATTTGCCCGTTCGAGTGTTGTTGATGATGTTTGTATTTTACGGCATGTCCAAACCTTGTTGGGTTATTTTATGCTGAAGACAATTTGTTTTATTCAGTCTTGATGGTGTTCAATTTTTTAACACGTTTTAATGCTCAGTTTTTCTATTTAACGCATAGATGGGACCCTAACAAGTATTACCACTCCCGTGGACCTGGGAGTAATGGCACTTCACACTTCAAAGCTCCAGAACTAGAACTTCACAATTACCCTGTTACCCTGTTCGAGTGTTATAAAACATGGCATATTTTTTCGGGTTGGCAAATCAGGTTTGAAAAAGTATAAAAACATTCAGTTCCTGGATTATTCAGACTAATGCCCTCATCTTTATTGTTATCTGTACAACGTTTCGGCTGATATACCCCCCGGCCTTCTTCAGGTTTTTCTTGTCGGACTCAGGAGCCTTCTCCAACTCGAGAATGCTCCTGAGTCCGACAAGAGATTGTCGTAATCGGGCCCCATCAAGAAACTTTGAAGCTAACCCTTTTTTCAGTCCACGGGGGTATCCTGTTCTCATTCCGCTGATCATAGCTGGGGTACAGGTGTTAAGATGTTTTAATTATTATTCTATGTTATTGCTGCCCTGGCCAGGATTGAACCTGCAGCCTAGAGATAACTGCCATTTAGAAGTGTCTTAACTAATTCCTTTATCCCCTACGCTATGTGTTCAATTGGACGCATTGGATAAAGAAGTTCGGTTAAGTTCTCGATACGACAAAAAATACCTGAAGAAAGTCGAAGGGCACATCGACCGAAACGTTGTAGAGGTGGCAATGAAGATGAGGACAATAGCCCGAATAATCCAAAATTTCAGCAATTTCATACAAAAAATATATATCGGTTTGTATCATCTATTTACATTGTTTTTTGGGTTTTTTTCTTACGATTCATATGGGGAATCAATAAATTTTCTCATACAAGGACAACCGTTTTTGGGGAAAAGAGTGTCTTACCTCTCGATACGGGATACAATCAGCATATTCTAAATTCTTGCCGACTGGGTGGACGTTCATTGGAGTATGCTTGGATTATCCCAAGTGTTTCACGATGATGGAACGAGAATATCAAGCAGTATTATGTGATTAAATTCAGTTATAGAATTTAGAACAACACGACAGAATATAAAACTTCAAAACAAGCTTAAAGCTGAGGATGAAGTTCTATATGTGGACGTTTTGCAGCGACAGAAAAAGATGTGGTACATGAGTATGACGGGGATATCAATCGTATTTGGAGTCGCTTCAATAAGCCCGAAGAACCTGAAAAAGAAACCTATCTGAAATGAGGATTCTTGTCCTATTGGGGTGGGGTCGTACCTATTTGCAGAGGAACAGTAGGCATAATCTACAGACACAGATTATAGGGCGGTGGAGGGAAGCAGTCGGTAGAGTATACGCCAAAGAACCACAAGATTGCAGGTTCGATATTGGTCCTCGCCAAATCAGAGCATGAGTAGCACAGATTGAATCCGTGATGTAAAGCGGAGAGCTGATGGCTGGTATAGCGCTAATGAAAAGGGGATATACATCCTCGCTGAGGAATAATCCCGACTACCACCCTGCTAACCTTCGCTAGGGTAGCCAGAAGAGTCCTGTATATCTGAGGAGATACTGGAACAGGCTTTAGGTGACACAAGGTATTTTGAATAGTCTGATAGACGAATAGGCAACAAAACTCGCTTCCACCAAGCGGCGCTGACACGAAGTTAGGTTATCCTAACATAGATATATATACTGTATCATTGATATTCAGGTCAACTTTGAAGGTAACTTCAAGGAGGAGCGATACAGAGATAAGAACAGGGAAATAAATAAACACATGTTAAGGCCAAGCATGACAATAAAATTATCAGAGAAAAACATTATTGCATAAAGAAGGATAGCAAACAACTCCATTCATAAATTAAAATCACAGATGAAAGAGAAAAGATTTTAGCTCACCCCCCTCACTTACCAAATAGCTAATAAGGTTAAATAGTGGCAGTTGGAATTATTCCCATAAAACCCAGGGTCCTGATAATATCATGAAGTATCGAAACCATGGCAGACCAGTGGCTTTTTCCTTGAATTATTATATCTGTATTTCTTTATGAATTATTGAGCACACTTGGAAAGAGAATTAATGGTATTGAGTATTGAGAACACAAAGTCAAAGCGACACTCGGACACTATATATATATATATATATATATATATATATATATATATATATCAAAGTTAAAACTAGTGAGTCAGAAATACCTACGAATAGTTTCGCTTAGTAGCTCATCAGTCAGATTCTTGCCCTGATGAGCTACTAAGCGAGACAATTTGTAGGTATTTCTGATTCATTGGGCTTAACTTTATTATTTGCTCTACTTAGGTATCGAGCGTTTTTTACATTTTGGCTTTAGACAATCCTAGCGGTTTATATATATATATATATATATATATATATATATGTGTGTGTTGTGTGTGTGTGTGTGTGTGTGTGTGTGTGTATGTTGTATTATATATTATATTATTTTCTTTTGGCCAAGTGTTAATCGATTATTCTCGGTTGGTATTTTCTTTTTTGCATTTTGTCCCTAGGTGAAGCTAGGTAGTATATTTTACTAACAAACTATTTGCCGGCGTTTTTTTTTCTTAACCCAAGGGTTTGCTAAGGATTAGTATATATATATATATATATATATATATATATATATATATATATATATATAGTGTATATTTTGGCAAGTTATTATTCAATCATGTTTCATTGAAGACCACGGAACTGTTGGATTATCTTTGGTATAAGATATAAGCAAAATCGTCATTTCTATTAATTGACTTTTCCAACAGCCACAGTCATTCCCGATAGAAATTGGCCGATGGAAATTGGCCAATGAGATAACAGTACAGAAAGCATTTGAGATCGTTTGCACGTTGCTAAAATCAATTGCCTGGAAGACTTATCTTTGGATTAACACCTGAGTCTAACTACCGACATCTGGCTTATATATTACACTAAATACTTGGGCATATGTATTACAAGGAACATTACAGACTTGGACTTGTATATTATAAAGGAACCTACAGGATAGGATCGTTAACTGGAGTCTGTGAATAACAACAGAACAACTGAACCTTTATAATAGTGACAGGGATTTTAACAGGAACATTGGAGGCCGTGGTGTAATGATTAGAGTCTTAGGAAATCGACCCGTCGATCCGAGTTCAAATCCTGGAGGAAGCTACAGTTCACAAAACGCTAATAATCTTAGAAAGTTATGAACCCAACTACTTTCCTTCCAGCTATGGGTAAATAGTTGGACATACTGGGCTCTTTAACCTTGGTTAGGCAACCAGTCTTGGAGAAGAAAAACTGAATTCAAACCTGTTAAACTCCACTTGGGAATAGGCTCAGTTCTAATTAGTGATCTATTTCAATAATATAGAATTATTTTTTATTACCTTTTTTTAAGTGCACACAGATAATGTAATGCTCCTATTTTAGTGCAGCTGCAAATAAAACTTATTTTAGAATATAGTCATCTGATCCGACATGATGTTTTAGGTTTAATGGAAATTACTTTGCAAAATGGAGAAGTGGAAATTTTATCATCACATTGGGCATAGATAAATTAAGTTTCAAGATGTAAACAAAGAAAGGAAAATTTTATCATTGCATTGGGAATAAACATCTTTAGAAAATAATAATAAACATAGAAATTTGTTGAGAAAAACATTATACGAAAAAGTAATAAATATGAACAATATAAAAAAAAGAGAAAAAATAAAAATCAATGTGAAGAAAAAGAAAAAAAAAACAAGTGGAAAATATTTAATTAATTGTTCGACTCCAATATTTAAATATTAAACCATAAATATCCTCTTTAATCTCGAAGCAAATAAAAACGATTCGAAGATAAATTCATAGAATCAGACATGATGGATTAATTATGGATTAATGAGGGATTAATATTTTACAAGGACAGTCTCGCCATCATCTCACCACATAGCAATTTCCATCAAAATGAGGGGAAATAAAATTTAGAGAAGTGTGCTGTTTTGGGGCTATCATTCTTTTTGTTTTTCGGGTCTGGAACAACTTGGTTCTTGGGATATCTTGTCTTGTGTCGTTGCTTAGTTTTTAATTAACGAACTCAACACAACCAATCTCTCTTTCCCATGTTTTCCATAATTTCTATACCCACAAGAATTTCACTCACCTTCGCACATTCATAAATTCATGTAATTATTTACCCAACCTCTCCGTCACATGCAGAATGTGACACAAGGTTAATTTTCAAGTGGAGTAAAGCTGGCTTGAATTTAGACATTTCCTTCTCTAAGACTGGTTGCTGAACCAAGGCCAAAAAACAACAGTCTGCCTAACTATTTACCCATAGTTGGGGGAGAGGATGCAATCATGTTTTCCCAAGGGCATTAGTGCTTTGTCCAGGATTTGAACTTGGTCACCATTTCCATTCTACAACAATAACCATTACACTAAGAGTGCCTGATAAATACAAAAATATGTGTACCAAATTTTATATTATTTTTATCCCATTATTGGACACCTTACTTGGTTAGCATAATAGACTAGTAGAGCATTGTTATTGAGTTTGATTTCATAGAGTGTCCCATACATCTGGCCTTATGTTAAATTAAGCTAGGTAAATGATTACATTTGTTTCATAATAATTGTCAATAATTAATTGAAATTCATATGAAAAAAAAAAGAAAAAGAAATACAGGTTACATGCTGTAATGTTTTTTTTTTATAGCACTTTATTTTACATTCCAAAGTTATCTTTTGGAAATGTCCTCGAAGGACAGACCACATTTTGCGTCAGTCCTCTTCAAACAATCATTCAACTTAAACCATAAATATCCTATTTTAATATCGAAGCAAATAAAAGCAATTGAAAGTTAAAATCATCAAATCAGACATAATAGATTAACGTGTCAGATTTAATATTTTACAAGTACAATCTCCGCAGCATCATAGCAATTTCCCTTGAAAAGGAGGAAAAATATAATCCTTCCTTCTCCCTAAAATTTTCTCTAGTAGTTTTAATCTAAAACCTCTGTAGTGTACACATAAACTACCGCCGAGTATGTTCCGGCTTTAACAACATGAAAACCACCTCCATCCTAAACTACAAACCCCCAACAAATTGCAGCTTGTCAATCTGTTCAGCTGACCCGAACTTTGCGCCGTTCGTTGTGGGTGGCTTCCTTCTTACCCGACTCGCCCGCCTCTACCTGACGTAACAAGGACTTCTGTATTTCTCAAATCGAAACCATGACCCCCTATCCAAATGACCCTAATTGACACCCGCTTTACCTCTAATTAATAAGAGCCTCCGGGTGAAGAGCGCCGTCGGCAAGGGAAGTAACCGTCACATCCAAGCAAACAGCCGACATGTCATCTTTACTAGATGCTTCATTTCATTTCCGAAGTGGTGGGAGGCAGGGCATGACATCACCAGATTGAGAGCAAAAACAATTTAATATAATGCAAAATACGGAGGAAAACACTTAAACAGACTTGGGAATGACAGTCTACCAAAAAAAATTCTGTACTCTCAACTGAAAGAGAGATCAGGTAGAATCGGTAGACCAAAGCTGAGGTACAAAGACAACATCAAAAGAAACCGCAGGACTTGAATATCCCCATAGGCAGTTGGCAAGACACACCGGAGACCGATTAAATTGGTGGAAAATGCTTTGCGTGGTGTCATCCTCGGATCCAATGGACAGCAAGTAGTAGTATACGGAGGAAATGAATGAACTCTGATCCAAAGAAAAAAGTGTAAAATTATAAAGTATAACATGGGTATCAAATTACGATATATGTAACGTTAGTTGTACCAATTTAAGGCGAATATATATACTTATCAATTTCTTGTTGTTTTACTTATCTGCTGAGCTGGGTTTGTGATGGCCTGGAATTCTCTCTGTTCCTCGGGTCTGGAACTATTTGCTACTTGAGACGTCTTGTCTTGAGTAGTTGCTTAGTTTTTAATTAACGAACACAAGACTTGATGTTTTTTCAGAGGTGTTTATTTTCCATTCCCAAATTACCCGTCGGAAATGGACAGACCACATAATGCATCCAATCAACTGTCTCCGTCCATCTTCGAACACCTGAGCAATATTCAAATAATAATTCGACGCCAATCTTTAAACATTAAATCATAAATATCATCTTTTAATCTTCCATCGATGATCTAGAGTAGTCATTGATATATATATATATATATATATATATATATATATATATATATATATATATATATATATATCATTATCATGTCGTGCTGTTAGCACGGATATCCATGACAATCTCTCTCCATCCGTCCCTATCACTCATCATTCTCGCGAGGTCCTCTATGCAGCATACTGTATCCGCACCGAGCTGGTCAATGTACGTCTTTGCTGGTCGGCCCACACTGGCGTGCCCATGTGCTGGCTTCCACAGGAGGACGTCACTTATGAGTTCGTCCTTACTTCTCCAACAGTCCTGTGTCTTGGCCGTCTTTCTTGGATGGTTTGGGTGATATGTGACAGGTGGCCGTACAACTGTTTTCTCGTGGTGTGTTTTTCCATGTCTTGTTCAGGATCACACGCAGCACTCCTGTGCAGCTCCCATCTAGATTATTATCTAGTCGCTTCATTAGGGTCCAGGTGGTGCAGCCGTACAGCAGTACTGACACGACAGCGGCCTGGAAGAAATGTCTCTTTAACTTGTCTGTGAGTTTGGATTCCCATATGACTGATAATTTATTTTTAGCGGACTATGTAGCTCCTATGCGTGCATTAACATCGTTTTCTGTGGAGGAGATATTACTGCCTAAGTACCCAAATTGTTCTACTGAGTTTAAGAGTTTGCCATCGATACTTGAGATGTCTCAGTTTTATCAGAGTTTACGTATATACCGGCGTTAACGTATTGAGCACTTTATATTTGTTATATCGCTGCCTTATCATTGTGAAACTTGAATCAACTAACCACTGTGACCATTTTCACCGGTAAGTCACTTTTTCCACAAATACCATATATATATATATATATATATATATATATATATATATATATGACGAGGTGTAAAATTCATAATTATTAGTCTTGCATTCATTGCATTAAAACTTGGAAAGTCAAAGTCATCGATTTAGTACTGACTTCGTTGCCATTTTATTAGTTATAACCCCTCCCATCCCCACCCCTCCCCACGGGTAAATAACAGGGCAGTCTGGGAGCTTTATCTTTGATAAGAGAACTGGTCTTAAATAATTAAAAGATCTGAATTCAAGGCCTGAAGAATGTTATTCTGCAAATCTGTGACAGGAGTGTACCATTCTTCAGTTCACCCACAAATTATAGGCGTTCGTTTCTTACTTTTAAGGGGAAAATCCTTTTTTTATTACAGGAAAAAAATCTTATCAAACCGCTTTTGCTTTCTTTCTCATTCGAAATAAGGTAATAGCTATGATACAAGTTACAATTACTGTCAAATGGTGGTCTGTCCACTGCAGTAAAGTAACGTCGGCCTTGAGTATACCTTAGGTGATTGATTACTTAGGAACATCAAATATTTACGCATGTACGACCTAAGGTCAGAATAAGCAAAGCAAAAATCTTTTAAAACTGTAATCCCAGGTCTTGCGTTATTTTACTATTGTAAACTCTATATTTCAGTTTGAGGGTGTAGTCGTATCAGATATGAATACTTAGAAAAGTGTTTGTGGCCTGAGACTTGAAAGAAGGATTATTTCTAAATTTTAGACATTTCGTCAGTCAGACTTTAGTTAAACAAAAACAAACTACCAGTTATTCACTGGTGAGAATAATTCGCATATGATAAAGTAAACCTCAAGAGAGAAACCGAATCGCTTATAATCGCAGTACAAGGCAATGCCATAAGAAACAACGATATAAAGGCAAAATAGACGAGACGCAGAAGAATAGCAAGTGCAGAACGTGTGGAGAAGAGACGAAACGGTCACTGATATGATAAGCGAATGCAGCAAACTAGCACAAAGAGAGTACAAGATTAGGCACGACTGCGTGAGAAAGGTAATCCACTGGCAATTGTACAAGAAACTTAATTTTCACCATACAGCCAAATGGTATATACACAAGCCTGTCCTGGAGAACGAAACGCATAAAATCCAATGTGACTTCGAGGTACTAACAGATCACCTAATCCCGACCAGGAGACCAGACCTAGTATTAATCGACAAGAAAAAAAAACCTGTTATCTCGTTGATTTTGCCGTCCCGGTCGACCACCGAGTGAAAATGAAAGAAAACGGAAAGATACACAAATACTTAGACCTTGCCAAGGAACTGAGGAAACTTTGGAACATGAAGGTGAAGGTCGTACCAATTAGTATTCGGGCCCCTGGTACGGTCCCCAATGCTCTGGAAAAGAATTTGGGTGAACTGGAAATCAGACAAAGAATCGAGAACTTCCAAACTACAGCACTGTTGGAATCGGCTAGAATATTCGAAAGAGTCCTGAAGACCTGAGGAGTCTTTTGTCAGGTGTGAAAACATAATAATAATAATATGATTACTAGGAATTACATCCGAGAGCTGATAGAAACTGTTGTAGGTGACTCACCTATGACACGAACATAGACTTACTCAAAGGGTATATCTAACAGAGCAAAGTTACTCAAGAGAGAAGTAGCAGATACATGTTCTTCGTGTACGCTGTAACAAGGAAACCCTTTCCATTGTACGTTGATATATTGCTGAATACATCTGTTCTCTACATTTTATCGTTTTCGGCCAAGGACTAAATTTAATTGGTGGAGCCTTTGCAGCCAGGACACATCCCATACAATTCCTTACCATATTTTCAATTTCCATATCGAGATTCTTCCAGAAAACGTAGGACCTCATTAGGCTTTTTGTCTTTGTTATCCCTGGGTGTCCGACGTGAAAATCTTTAATAAACGTCTTTGGAGAGTGGCTGGGATGACCACTCGATCTCGATACAACAATACTTCATCGCATAATGTATAAGCGTTAGCTACTTTTGGTCTTTGTTCGCGATTCTTTCCTTCATTTATGTGATGATCTCATCCTCGTCGCCACTGTTATGACCTGTTTAAGCGTCAATAAATAATAACTCAACTCGAGGATAAAATATAGGGAACAGATGTATTCAGCAATATGTCAATGGACAATTGAGGAAGGTTTCCTTGTTACAGCGTACACGAAGAACATGTATCTGCTACCTCTCACATGAGTAGCTTTGCTGTGTTAATATATATACCCTTTGGGTAAGTCCATGTTCGTGTCATAGGTGAGTCACCTACAACACAGACAAATTAAACCCAGTAGAAATCAAACAGCGTCAAAACGATACGTTCCAGGAGAAAAAGATTATTTAAAAATATATAAAGCAAATAAAACGTTCTGGGAATCGGGCCCCATTAAAAAAAGAATTGGAAATATGGTGTATATCTTCGACGGACCAAGATTCTCGCACAAGAGACATCTGAACCAGCAGAGGAAGCGATGGTCAGACGGCATTGATAGTGGTCCATCAGAACAAGAGGAGACCATGGACGTAATTTTTTATTCTTTTGATCTACCATCTCCGCAACCTGCTCCCGAAAAACTTCAGTCTAATAAAAATAGGAAAGGACTGAATTAATCAATATTAAACCAAAAAAGAAAAAATATTGAGACTCCTTCAGAGTTTAGGCTTGGGGGAGGGGTGTTGAGGTGACTCACCTATGACACGAATATAGACTTACCCAAAGGGTATATTTAACAGAGCAAAGCTACCCAAGGGAGAAGTAGCAGATACATGTTCTTCGTGTACGCTGTAACAAGGAAACATTTTCCATTGTACGTTGATATATTGCTGAATACATATGTTCTCTACATTTTATCGCCGTGTTGAGTTATTATTTATTGATCCTTAAACAGGTCATAACAGAAACTAAATGCATCTAAAAAGGGGGAAGAGGTCACGCCAACATTGAGGACTGTATAGATCCTACAATCCAAGTTCTTGAAGTATACCATAAATGTTTAGTTCATTTTCCTAAGTTATTGTTCAATTAATGGTCTTTATTTAATCGACGGGTGAACATTATTATTCCAGTGTAATTCATTATTTTGATATGATGTCTCATTCAGAAGGATATTAAATCATCGCCTTGGTCAGTGCAGATTCTTCATTCATCATTGAATATCACTTTCATCCAATGCTCCACACACAATGATTGTTTCTTTTTCTCTCATTTTGACGCCATTTTTTTCTGTTTATACACATAAACAGCATGTGTCTGTGTATGGACAATAATGTGAATCAGAATTTCATCGATTAGATCATTAGATATGAATTTAATTGAAGCAAATATGACGCAGGAACGACGCCCCCTTCACTGGATCGATTGAATTGATTGGATCAGAAGGTTAAATTTTATGCTTGTGTACCGCCATATGCATTTTGAGACCAGAATATGTATTACACACTGTGCAAGTGACATTGTTCATTAATGGAGAGAATTCGATGTCTAAAAAACACATATATAGAAAGTTTTGAACAGAGTGCGATATATATATATATATATATATATATATATATATATATATATATATATATAATATATAGATAGATAGATAGATAGATAGATATAATCAGGCTCAGATATAGAGATATAAAGAGACTGACATATATATATATATATATATATATATATATATATATATAATATATATAGAGAGAGAGAGAGAGAGATAATCACAATGTCAAAGAGAGAATACGATATGTACAAAACATAAAGATATACAAAGATAAGAACAGACTGAGATAGATAGATCGATCGATCGATAGATAGATAGATAGATAGAATGAGACTCAGATAGATATAAAGAGACTGAAATAGATATGTAGATAGATAGACAGACAGACAGACATAGATATATAGAGAGATAGATATAATCCCAATGTCAAAAAGTGAAATCAATCTGTACAAAACATACAGATATACAAAGATAAGAACAGACTGAGATAGATATATAGATAGATATAATCAGAATGTGAAAGAGAGTCCTGGGTTTGACATATAAAATATAGTAAATTGCATACAGATATACACAGCAAGTCATCAACAGAAACGATTTATTTTTAGCTGGAAGTGTGTGTGCGTGTGTGGTGTGTGTGTGTGTGTGTTATGTATGGGTATATGTAAGTGTGTTTGTATGACTGTCTCTCTGTCTGTCTGTTTGTCTTAACAGCTTTAACTGACAATAACATAAAACAGAATTTCATCGGCCATATTGTTAGACATGGATTTAATTTAACATCTGAGAAGAACACGATCTCTGACATTTTCAATTGATAGACAGCCCATCCCCCCTCTCTCTCTCTCTCTTTCTCTCTCTCTCTCTCTCTCTCTCTCTCTCTCTCTCTCTCTCTCTCCGTCTGTCTGTCTGTCTGTCTCTCTCTGAATCAGAATGATGAACTGGACAAAGTTGACAGACATTCTGCTTTCAGCTAGAGCTTAGTGTCATCTTCTGTGTGCCGTGTCCATTTGCTGAAGTATAGAACGGAAACATATTTTTCTCCGTCATAAGCTGTTTTATTTATACCTAGCATTAGATAAAAATATATCAGAGAGATCAGATTTACGATCCATAACCTTTCAATAGCGACCAATGCTTTACCTATATTTTGACATTCCTTTCAGTAAATGAGATATTGCTACCGAGGTGCATAAACTAGTCTTCTGATTTCACAGGTA
>CM042156.1:62895451-62915451 GCA_023376005.1 Doryteuthis pealeii
AACTTAACAGATGACACATTTTGTGGGTGAAATAATGTGATAACTTCTACAAGTGCCAAAAGTCAATGTTCATGAAACGAATTGATGTGTTGAAATAACATTAAAATCAATCAATCAACAAAACGGCATCCGGTGATCAGGATGTATTTAATGAGATCTGAAGAGGGTGATTCACTCTGTCCTTGCTATTACTTTCAGGTCCACTCTGAACCAGAGTGGTAGTATCTGTTAATGTTCCATTTATGTGTGAAATAAATCTGCTTAGAAATCATTCGTATTCGATATAAATACTTGATACCAGATTATAATTTTATTAAGAGGAGATACCTGAAGCTATAAATGTTTACTGTGGATTATTATAAGTTACTTGAAACCATGTAATTATTAGCAAATTACTCTTAATAGATAATGTTACGATTTTTGTCGCCATTTTTAGGCTGCAGGTGAGAGCACTTTACAGTGGAGATCCCTTTTATTCCTTAGGGAAGAATCCTTGGTCGTTCCTTGGTGTTAGGCAGTTGGTTGTTCCTCGGTGTTCCTTAGTTTCAGGTAGAATCCTTTGGTTTAGCAGAGTCCTTGATTGCATATCCGCTCGTCCCTGTCGAATACGTGCAAATGAACCGCTTTCAAGATCGGCGATTAAATAGTTAACTAACCACGAATTCGAGCGTGTTGATTGGCTGGATTTAATCCACGCGCCCACGCAGAGTCTATAAGTTTAAGTAGTGGACTTCAGCAAAGCTTATATATCAAAATACTCTAATAGATAGGCATACTTGAAACAATATAACTGTGTGCAAATTATTCTTATTAATAATGGTTATTTGAAGCTATAATTGTGTAGCTCTAGTGATCCACAACGCGTTCAGTCTACTCTGCTAACCGAAAAGGGTCAGGTAAAAAAAAACTTAAACAGAACAAAACAAAAAAAAAAACAAAACACAAACAAACAAATCTTTTCAACCTAAGTCGAGTATGTTAACTATGGACAATGAAACAATTGAAACCATGATTGAGACTAAATGAATGTGTATGTAAGCAAACTTTATCTTTTACTTGGAAATGGCATGAATACAATCTGAATTCAAATCAGCTGTTCTCCTGTTAATAACTGACCTTATGTCATATATCCCTTTACTGTATATAATGGCAGAGACAGACAGACAGACAGACAGACAGAGTGAGTAAAGATGATGATGAGGGCTTCTTACTTGTTTTCTCTATCTACTTTGTCGGCTGCTATTTTCTCTTGTGGGCTCTGCTGTTGGGTTAACCTCTTTCTGGTTGGGCTGGTCATCTTTTGATTTTATGGATTAACAAATCTTTCGCGTCTACTCACTCTGAATTTTCTAATCTAAAAACTAAAACTTAAAATTGTCACACGCAATTAAATACGGATTTAGTATCAATACTTTTTGAACACACTTTGCATGCTGCCAGGGAATCAAGTAGCAATGAAATACAAAAAGAAAAAAGAAAAAAAACACCTGTTTGTTCTCTCTGGTGCCACAAAAAAGGCAATTTTTTCTTTTTTTCTTTTTTGGTCTTTTTTTTTTTTAAAGAAATCATTGGCAAAATGCAGAGATCTGGAAATGGCAGCATCGATGCAAATGAAAAATCTGTTGAAGAAAAAAAAAAGATTAAATCCCCAAAAAACACTCACTGAAAACAATTCTCATAAGACAGGTGCTCGATTTGAACTGTTTGATACGAAACCATCGACTTCACATATGCATATTTATTAGATCCAGGGGAATTCTTTGTGAGCAGGGAGGAGGGGGGCTTAATAAAGAACGAGGGAATTTGATTGAACGTGGATCTTTAATCATAAAAAAGAACAAAAGAAAAAAAAACGAAAATAAATAGATTATACTGCTGAAAGATTAAACTAACCGTAGACAATCCAGGTTGCCTTTAAGATACCGACAGTATCATGCGCAGCAGTATAATACGTTTTGCGTTTGAGGTGGAGTGTCACACCTACCATCAGCTCCTTACTTTACCACACATATACCTGTGCTACTCATACGCTGAGTTGGTTTGTCGTTCGTAGCCGAACGCTCTACCGACTGAGCTTGTCCCGTCCCTCAATATAAAACAAGGATATATGAATAATAAAAGATGATAAAATATGTATATAGAAAAGTTATTGTTTTATTAATCTCAATATGAATATAGATTAGATAATTATTTTCAACTTTTTAAATCTCGGGCAATGCCGGGTAGTCTTGCTAGTTGAAAATATAATAATTCCAGTTTATTAAATTTTGTTTCGTAATTTTCGAGTGGCAGCAACGTAGACAAATTAAACGAAACGAAATGTCGGTGAATATAAAAATATCACTAATGAAACGTAATTGTAGATATTCTAAATTCCCAAATTTCAATAAATAAATAAATAATTTGTCTTACGAAAGTAATTATGGATGATAAATTAAACATTACTAATTTTATTATACGCAGTTCTTCAAGTTGTACCTATAAAATAATTGCATAGCATTACTGTTTAGTTTGAATTAGCAAACTAAGGTAAAAACAAAAATATTAAAATCAATGAATAGCTCACGTGATATACTTATAATAATACTATATAATAATAATAATGTTCACTCCTTTTGAGTGTTTCACATCAGTGTTAACTGATGGTATTTCACTGGAGTCTGAGTGACAGCAAGTCTCCTCAGCTCTCTAGGTCTCTTCTGAGTATTCTAGCCAATTGCAACAGTGCAGTAGTCTGGATGGTCTCAATTCTTCCTCTGGTTTCTAGATCGTCCAGCCTTTTTTCCAAATGTATTGGTACCGTTCCACGTGCACCAACTACAATTGGTATCACTTTCACTCTCATATTCCACAGCTTTTTCAACTGGCAAGGTCCAGGTATTTATCCATCTTTTAATTTTCCTACAGCTTCACCCTGTGATCTGCTGGGACCGAATTATTATTCTCAGTCGGTAGAGTTCGGCTAGAAACCACAAGGTTCCTAGTTTGATACCGGTCCTCGCCAACTCAGCGTATGAGTAGCACAGGGATCTGTGCGGTAAAGTAAGGAGCTGACGGTAGGTGTGGCGCTCCACCTCAGACGCCAAAACAATTTCCTTGGTCTAGCGCTATTGAAAAGGGGATAGACTCCCTCGCTGACTGGCTGATACCGACTTTAGACCGCCCCGACGACTTTACTTTATTATTATTATTATTATTATTATTTGCTGTCCATCGTATCCGATTTCCTCCAATAGATCCGGTCTCTGGTTGCGTCTTACCAACTGTTTCTGTGGATGTTAAAGACCTTCAGGTTTCTCTTGATGTTGTCTTTGTACCTTAGATTTTGTCTACCGATTCCACGTGACCCCTCTCTCTGTTTAGAGTACAGAATCTTCTTTGGTAGTCTGTCATCCCTAAGTCTGTTTAAGTGGCTGGCCACTTAATGATAATGGTAATAATAAAGATTTTGCTACAAAATCACATTGTGTAATGATTATAATCACAGGAAAGGGAAACGGCAATACGTGTTCAAATCCAGTTCGGGTCTGTTTGCATTTTAGAGAGCGCTAATACCATTGAGAAAGGGTATTTTCATTCAATCAATCGACTAAATAGTAGGGCAGACTGGGTTCTTTAACCGTGGCTAGTAACCAGTCTAGCATAAAGAAGACTCTGAATTCAAATCTGTTAAACACCGCTTAAGGAACAGATATTGTGTCACATCCTACACGTGCAAATGGTTTGTTAAATATTTATATTCGTGTGCTTTAATTGTACGACCTTTTATCATCTTGCGACACCATCCGCTTAAACATCGTCTCCAAGATATAATGCAAAAATATACATCCTGGTTATCTGACGTTGCTTATCCACCGAAATCTTATTTCGTATGAGTGCCGTCATCTCAGCTAAATAATAGACCATTCCGTTTTTATTATCAAGAGAAAACTTAATAAGACAGACAGAAAGAAAGAAAGAAAGAAAGTAGGGCAAAGAGAGAGAGAGAGAGAGAGAGAGGGTTGAGCAAGCGGAAGCGATAACACAACTTTGTTTCAATCTAACAAAATGAAAAGATGAAAAGAACGGAAGAAAAAAAGAGTAAGGGAGAGTTAAATCAACAATATTATATCTTTTATATATTGAACTATTTCACTATAGCTCTTAGGTAAATATATCAAACGTTGTAATAATCAAATTATCATACTGTGGTATATATATCCACAGATTCTGCTAGTGTATATATAAATATGAATGAAAAATTTATTTTTAACCTTTTAAATCCCACAACGCGAGGTTGCTCTGCTAGTATATTATATATTGTTCTTTTGTTTGTTTTTTGTTGTTTTCTTCGGTTAGATTTTATAATAGAGTCAATAAAATTTGGTAATTTTTCCCTGTGTAGTTAACGTAATTCCGTCTTTGCATTCGTTTTCTACTGCTACTGAAACGAACTGGGATGACAGAGAAAACGCGGTGTGTCACTTTCCTCTTTTTTTTTGAAAGGCCAGTTGCATTTCAGAGAAGCCATTGAAATATTCAGAAACCTGCAACTGACGCCTTCAATACAAACAAGGAAATTCTTTGAAAAGAAAAATTTAAATATAAATTCACTAGCGCTCAAAAGAATTGCACTAAAAAAAGGGTGCTCATGAAGTATAAAACAAATTATATTAGTTTGTTATGGCACGAAGCAAAATTGTTTTTCAAATGTTATTTTGCACTAATCTACTGAGCAAGAAAGATCTGAATCTCAAAATCGATATTGCCTTTATTAGTTATAAAACCCCGAGGCCTCAACCTAAAGGCAGGATGATCTGAAGGGTTAAGGGAAAAATGGTAACAAATCCAATTTAAAATCTAATCTTATCTTATTATAATGAAGGTTATGTAACTGGCTGGCTGTAACCGAAACTGCGTTACCACTGATGTCAAGATTTCCTAAGTTATTTAAGTTATATTCTCAACAATTAGGAAATAGTCATCCTTTAATCTTATTGGCATCTTATTTATTAACGAGATCTCTATTAAAGTCTAGTTGAGTAAATTTATTAATGAGTATTCAATTAATGAGTATTCAATTTATATTAAACACATTTATATATGGAAAAATCTTATTTATCAACGATGTCTTTATGAAAATCTTATTTGCCTTAAAACAGACCCATGTTATGGTATTTGCATCTCATCCCCCTTATGAGGGCGGGACACAAGGACATTTCATGTAAACAGACCCATGTTATTAGTGTATTTAAAATATATCTTGTATATAACTAAGAAATAAAGGGTTACATAACATATGGTGTGGTTAATTTACATACTGGTTTTTACAAAACAAAGTTTAATAAATAATTACTTGGTGTCATTAGTCTCTAATATTGTTTTATTCTCCAATGTATTAAAATCAATCCCATAAATGATTATTAATAGAAACCAATTAAAATATAATTAAAATAAGCGCAATCTTTTTTATGTGTGTTCTTATTTAATTTCGTTAGTCTTTCTAATTTGTGCCCAGATAGTGCATATTCTTGCTAGTCTAAACAAAAAATGTATTTTTCAAAATCAGGAAATTTGAACGCACTTAAAGTTAATAAGAATCTTTTTTTCGACTCGTACAGATGGACTGCAAGATGATAAGGTTCATGCAATAAGGAAACGAGTATTATATCCCTGTACGTATATATTGTATACAAACATAAAATAGAATGTAAGGAATGATGTGATGCAATATGTTTTAATAGAAGGTTGTCAGTAGGGGCATGGGTGGCTGGGAGGGATGGGTCAATTTGTTTTACAGTAGTATCCATACTTTCTGTGTGTTTATCCATATATTTGATTTGGATTTGAATTTAAATTTTTAAAATTTTTTCATTTTTTTATTTAAAAAAAACTTTCTGTCCATCTATTTGTTTTTATACTGTGGTATTTATCTTTCTGTCTGTATGTGTGTATATTTAACATGAATTTAAGTTTAACTGTCTTTCTGTGTATCTGTTAATATATTTTAATTTGTGGCTGGTATGTTTGTGTAATTTTTTTTTGTGAAGGGGGAGATGGTAAGATTTGTTTAAATTTGTGAGTATGTGTATAATGTTATTATTATTATTATTATTATTATTATTATTATTATTATTATTATTATTATTATTATTATTATTATTCATAGCGGTGATATTGTGAGTCTTACCATTTTTGTCTAATATATATATTGTAAATGTACATCTATATTTGTCTATTTTGATTTGTCTATTTGTCTTAAATCTGTTGATATCATCTGTGTCTGTCTGTTATCGATACTCGGTTAATATCTATTTTTTAAAAAAATTTTATTATATATTTTTCATTAATATCTATTTATTTATTGATTTATTCTATTTAATTTTATTTATTTATTTATTTGTTTATTTAAAAAAATATATATTATTTTTATTATTCTTTTATTTTTATTTTTTTTATTTATTTTTATTTTTTAATTATTATTCTAGTTTTTTTTTCTTTAAAGTTTTGTAGATTATTGTCTGTTATTATTTATCTATATGTCTAACTATCTGTCTTTATTCTGTAAGTCTCTGTCTGTCTGACTCTACATCTGTCCGTATTTGTACTGTTATTATCCGTCTATCGGTCCTTCTAACTATCTTCAATATGATGATATTCGTGTATCTGTACATATATCTATCTTTGATCTGGTAGTATCTGTCTATCTGCATATCTATCTAAATAGGTTGATATCTATCTTTCCATAAATCTGTTGCGTGCTGTCTGTTTATATATCCGGCTATCTATTTGTACCCTGTTAATATCTGTCTACCCTTCTGTGTATCTGTCTATCATAGATCTGTAACTGTCTATCTGTCTTTCTATCTGTCTACTCGTTTGTGTGTCTATCTTAAATGTGTTCTTAACATTCGTCTTGAATGTGTTCTTAACATTCATAACTATTTGTGTGTAATGAGTTATGTGTCTGTCTGTTTGTATACTATCTATCTATACATCGTAATATCTAGATTCTTATTTTTCTATTATTTTTGTTTTTATTTTTATTTTATTCTTATTTTAATTTCTATATATATATATTTTTAATATTATTTATTTGTTTATTTATATTATTTTATTTTATTCTATTTAATTTATTTATCTATTTTTTATTTTATTTAAAATCCAATAGTGTCTATCTTTCATATGTCAGTCTGTTTGTATATCTATGATTTATCTATACAACATAATATCTAGATTCTATTTTTCTGTTATTTTAGTTTTAGTTTTTTAATTTCTATATATATATATATTTAATGTTTTTATGTTTATATATATATATATATATATATATATATATATATATATATATATATATATATATATATATATATATATATATATATATATATATATATATATATATATAAACGCTAGGATTATCTAAAGCTAAAATGTAAAAAGTGCTCGATACCTAAGTAGAGCAAATAATATATATATATATATATATATATATATATATAATATATATATATATATATATATATATATATATTAATACTCGAATTTTTTTAATTGTATGTTCATTATCATCTTAAAACACCATCGGGTTTAAAATGAAACCATCCAAATCATCCTAGATGAAATGTAAACATGTAAAGCTTGATTATCTGTTGTTGCTTATGCGCCGAATTCATATTTCTCAAGAGTGTTGTCCCCCAACTAAATAATCGACCATTCCGTTTTAAGAAGGGGAAGACAAGGACATGCTGTACAAAAAAAATAAGAAAGAAAGAAAGAAAGAAAGAAAGAAGAAAGAAAGAAGAAGTAGGAGAAAGATAAAAAAGACGTTGCGAGCGCGCCGAAGTGATAATGCTAATCTGTTTCAATCGAATAATGAAAAGAAGAAAGAAGGAAAGAAAGAAAAATAGTGAGAGAGAGTTAAATCAAGATTATTATACTTTTTACATATTGAATTATTTCGTAGTAACCTTTTTAGTAAACATATCAAACATTTTAATAATTAGATTATCTTCCTGTGGTATAACACAGTTCCTGATAATATACATTAAAATACTATACAGATTTGTGCATTAATTAGTTTGGGTTGCCATAAAGCCAAATTAAGATAAGAATTTCCTGTTGCGCTAATGAAATATTCTTTGAAAACAAAATTGAAATCAAGGATTTTCATTGATTCCCAGAATTAACAATGGACGTAACATAGATTTTTGCTGTGGAGAATTCGTGACGAAATTTTATGTCACGGAATTTGACCCAGGGGCAGAAACGAACGGGTTTGGGGGTGAATCGTTGATTTCTCCAAAAGTATGTGAGCGAAATGAATGTCAGTGACCTCTCGCGATATTCGGAATGTGACCTCCCCTTAATTTCATTTCAGGTTCAGCCTGGGTCCGTTTTATATCCAGTGACTCTTTCAACTTGTCTCTTTGTAGCTGACGTAATTAATGGCCGGGACAAGATATCTGCCGGAATTATCTCTATGCACGGAGGTGTGGATAGCGTAATGGTTATCGGTGTAGAAGAGAAAGGAAAAGGGTTGGTCGTGTGGGCTGGGGGAATATAAAAGACCAATGCATAGAATGACGAACAGACCAATCATGTTTAGAGCGGAAGCAAGTTCCGTAACGGTTATGGCAGAAGTAAATGGATCCGACGAGCAAGTTATAATCCTGAATGTGTGTGTGTGTGTGTGTGTGTGTGTGTGTGTGTGTGTGTAATGATGATGTAGTTTGGTTGCACATGAAAATCTGATAATAATTTCCCTGGGATATCCCTGGTTTCTTGTTTTTTTGTATTTTTAAAATTGTTTTATGTTGTTTTTTTTTATTAAATCTAATGACGTTCGTAATAGGTAGTCTAGACATGTTGTCTATCTATCTATCTATATACATATATACAGGGCAGTTGTGTGAAACTGTATATCTGAGGGAAACTTCGAAAAGAGAACAATTAACGACAAAGTAAACATATGTTCACATTAAATATCACCAGTGCTTGGTTTTTGAGCAAAAATAATAGAGATTTGATTTATATTCGTGAGGATAATTTAAAAATAAAATTTAGGTGAAAATAGCATGGTTATTTTTTACATGTTGTATTTTAAATAGGTGACATAATTTTTTTTCAAAGTGTCTGGATCAACGCAAGGGATTTTGTTTTTACGTAGGGATTTTAATGGAGCATCCTGCGAGGATCCAACTCACAATTCCTGTAATAAGGGATCTGCGAGACTAATTTAAAAAAAACCGTCTTCTACCCAGGCAACGCAAGGTAGCCACTTTTATACATATATAAAGGACAGTTGTGTGAAACTTCGAAAACAGAACAATTAACGATAAAGTAAATATATATACAAATAAAATATCAACAGGGCTTGGTTTTTGAGCAGAAATAATGAAAATTTGGTTTATATTCGTGAAGATAATTAAAAAATTAAATTTAGATGATGATAACATGGATTTTATTTTTGCATTTACTATTTTAAATAGGAGACATTCATTTTTCTTTTCCAAGTGGCTGGATCAAGAAAAGGTATTTTTTATATAGAGATTTTAATGGGGCCTCCTGCAAGGTCCAAGCCGGGATTCAACAATAATGGATCTGCTAGAATACCTTTTTCACCCACCTCCTCTAGCCTGAGAAACGTCGGGTAGCCGGTTCTAGTACATAGTTAAAGGGCAGCTGGTGTGTATAAATGTATGTCCGGATGAAACTAAGAAAATACAACAATTCACGACAAATTAAACACACACACACACACACACACACACACACACACACACACATATATATATATATATATATATATATATATATATATATATATGAGATAACATCGGTTATTCCTTTTTTTGCAAAAATTACGAAGATTTGATTTATATTCAGGAAAATATCTAAAAATTAAAATATACATAATAATGGATATGCGGGACTAAATTGGTAACCATTAAACCCACTACCCAGGTGACGCTGGCTAGCCATTTCTAGTAAATATATATGGAGCAGTATATGAATTTTCCATGCGTATATTGATATCGCCTTCTGTGGAAGAGATATTACTACCAAGGTATGTGAACTGGTCTACTAATTTCATATGCTTACTATAGGGTGTGGAGATGGCTCCATTTCGTTTACCATAACATCCAGTAGTAATAAGATGACTGGATAACCACGAAAGGAATAGTAAAAGATGACCAGATTACCATGACATCTAGGAGTAATAAGATAACCAGATCACCACGGAAGGAGCCGTAACAAGATGACCAGATGACCATGACGTGTAATATGATGATCAGTTTACTATGGCACCTATTAATGGTTGTTTGTTTTACGGCATATCAACTCTTTTGGTGTTATTTAATGCCGCAAATGACTCGGGTTGCTTGCAGTAGCTGTTGTCGCTTAAGTGATCTACCAATTAAGTATTCGACAGTCCCATCGATCTTTAATTTCGGTATTCTAGCGGAAACCGCTTCTTTCAGCATGTGTTGACAATAATTACAAGTAATAAGAGGGTCATATTACCATCATATTGTAAGCAAACCTATTCCTTTGTTTACCAATAATTGAGCATTGAATGACACGAAAAGGGTTAATTACGACATATCAATCCCTTTAGTGTATTTTAATGCCGAATTACGTCATTTTGATAAACAAAGAACCCGGATTGCTTGCAGTACCTGCTATTGCTTAACTGATCCCTCATTTAGGTGCTAAACAGGCTCATTACTGCTTAACTCCTGTGTATCTAGTGTGAACCGATGTTTTCAAAGTGGCTTGACCGTTATTAGTAGTAATAATAGACTAGATTACCATGGCACCAGCTGTTCACCCAATTAAGTTCTGAACATGCTCGTTACCGTGTGACACCTGCGTATCTAGAAGGAACCGATGCTTTCAAATAGACTTGGTCGTAATTAGTATTAATAGTATGACTTGGTTACCGTGAAATATAGTATTAATAATATTATCAGATTACCGTGACACCTAGTAGTAATAATTTGACTAAAGGTTCCTAGTTCGATACTGGCACTCGCTAACTCAGCGTATGAGTAGCACAGGGATCTCAGCGGTAAAGTGAGGAGCTGATGGTAGATGTGGCGCTCCACTTCATATGCTGAAATAATCTCCTTGGTCTAGCGCTATTGAAAAGGAGATAGACTCTCTCGCTGTGTGGCTGATAGCGACATTAGGCCGCCCCGAAGACTTTTTACTTTTACTGTGACACGTAGAAATAATAATATGACCATATTACTATGACAGCAAGTAATGATAAGATGACTAGATTAGCAGGAAGCGTGTGGTGTAATGGTGTAAGTCATGGGAAATGGACTCGTCGCCCCGAGTTCAAATCCTGGACGCGGTAATTGCATTTCACTTAGCGCTAATGCCCTTGGGAAAGGTATGAATCCTACTCTCCCTCCAACTATGGGTAAATAGCAGGGCAGACTGGGTTCTTTAACCATGGCTAGGTAACCAGTCTAGGAGAAGGAAAACTCTGAATTCAAACCTGTTGAACCCCGCTTAAGAAATTGACATTGTGTCATATCCTGCTCGTGCGGAGGGTTTGGTAACATTATTTGCAGGACATCTAATCTATTAATAATGGAGATTCGCTTCCGGTTTTTATCTGTAACAAAAACTACGTCACTGTTTACGTCACATTACCCAAAATCGTCATAATATAGAATAAATACACTTTTGAACATGCAACATTAGACAGTCCTCATTGTTTTTCAAAACAAGTTTTAATAAATACATGACTGGTATTATATATCTATATATAGTTTGTTTTATTTTAATACATATTTCAAGTTTACATGTCAAATTGTTTTATTTTTTAATCCTTTAATGTATTTGATGATTTTACTTACTTAGGGCACAAACTCGCTGACATTGAATTTTTTACTCTTACCCCTCAGGCAATTTGTTTCAAAAATCTATTTTTACATCGCCCGGAGAGCGTTTTTTATTTTGTACTAATAGTAATAATATAGCCAGATTAGGATGACATCTAATAGTAATAATATGACCAGATTATCATGACACCTGGTAGGAATAACGGATGTTTTGTTTTACGGCATGTCAAACAGTTTCGTTTCATTTAATACCGAATTAAATCATTTTGACTTGATCAAAGAACCTGGTTGCTGGCAGTATCTGCTCTTGTTTAACTGGTCACTCAATTAAGTACTAAACTGGCTCATAACTGCTTAACTCCGGCGTATCTAGTGAAACATATACTGCTAGAATGTATAGACTTTGTAACAGTGCGAAAAATAAAATACTACAAAGGAAGTAATTTGAAAAAAAAATATTTTACGAAAATAAGACCACCCAGGATTTTACATTTCATAAAAGAAGTGGGATTGTACTAAAAAATATGAGTAATTGAACAATAATTAAAATCTATACATTTATATATTTTTCTACCAAACCAACGCTACAAATCAAAAACTTAGTTGGCATTAAATGACCCAACGTGGTTCATATGCCGGGAAACAAAACAAAACAAACCGGTATCTAGTGAGAACCGATATTTTCTGCGTCGCTTGACCATAATTAGTAGTATTAATAGAACCAGATTACCATGACACAAACAACAGATACTGTAAGTAAACTGAGTCCTTTATTTATCAAAATGGGTTGATCAGGCATTAAAAGACGCGCAGCGTGCTGATATGCACATAAAAAAACAACCAGTAACCAACATTACCATGAGTCCTAGTAGTCATGGTATTCTGGACATCTAATAAGATAACCAGAATACCATAGCACCGAGTTGTAATACAATAACCGGGATACCATTAAATCAAGTAGTAATAAGGTAACCAGCTTACAATGACACCCAATAGTAATAATATCACCAGAATACCATTACACCTGGTAATAATAAGAGTACTATATTAGCATCACACCTAGTAGCAATAACATGGCCAAAATACCATGAAAATTATTAGTTTGGTTTGATTTGGTTTGTGTTAAGGCATACCAACATCAGTGGGTCATTTAATGCCGATAAAGGTTTTAAATAAATTCATTCTTAATGGATAAACATTTTTATGAACACATTTTTCTATTTAAGCCTTAGATGGGACCCTAACAGACACAATCACTCCGGGTCAGAGTGACCAGGGAGAAAGGCTGATAAAGGGGCGCTCCAGATTCCCCAGACCTCCAGAACTGGAACCTCACCATCAGATAGAGTTTAACGTCATTCCCAGGATACGAAGACCCTGAGTCACTGCCTTCTAGCACCCATATGATAAAAAGGGTTGGTACTTGCAATAAAGGCAATAGGGTTGGGACAATCATATAGGTTCTAGGGCTTGACATGCCAGCCGATTGATCAGGTGGTCTCCCCGACCGCCCGTCAGGACCAAAGTGGAGTGTTGCATGTTATGGACTGCTCAGTCACCAAGTTTCCATCCTTAAGCTTCACGGGTCGCCACTCACAGCTAACAGGCGACCCCATTGGAGGGGGAGAAATGATCTTCTGCAGGTTTGATTCAGTTCTGGTTATCTGGGGAACACTCTTCATTGTTTTTACTCCCAGATCAATTCTGTCCCGTAGTAGTAGTCGTTGGGATCAGAATACACCGAGTCTATCACCTACAATGAAGTTAGCCCACAAAAACGAATGTCCGACGTGTGATACGAAATTGTTCCTGATGTTGATTTTCCTGTTCAGCAGTTTGGAGTACCCATTCATTGGTATTACTTTCAGTTCCCACTCTGACCTACAGTGGTAGTACCTGTTAGGGTCCTACCTATGGGTCAAATAGATCTGTTTAAAATATATTTGTATTCGATAGCAATACTTGATGCCATATAACTAAATTATTTGTATTAAGAATATTTATTTCCACACTAGTTCTCTCTCTCCCCACCCACACACACTCTCTCTCTCCCTCCCTTTCTCTCATCCCTATCTTACCCCTCTACAGAGGTGCATTCGGTGTATTTAACGTCCCAGACGACACGGCCAGAGACCTATTAGTAATAATATGACCAGATTACAACATCACCTATTAGTATCAAGATGACTAGATTACCATGACTGTTTTTATGTGCCGCAAATTAGCACGTAGCAAAAGGAATGAAAACGTTTGACTCAATATGGCATTATTAAATAATGGAAATAAATAACATGGATCAATACAAACATGAAATGCAAATTAGTTTATGTTTTATTTGTTAAATCCTGAGCTAATTCCATTTAACTAATTTGCATGTCAAATACTTCCCCTCAGCATAAAGTCCATTCAATTCTGTTTTCAAAAAACAAACAAAAAATAAAGAAAACGATTCGTATTCAAATGTACACGGAAATTTGATTTCGAAAATCAGGTAAACGACATGACGACTGCAGAATTGACGATTGAACAAAGGAATACTTCCCAGCGATGATACAGGACCTAGTTCATTAAAAATAAATAATAAGAAAGGAATAAACAAGATTAGTGTATGAGATCTCCCAAGCAAACAATAGAAAGTCGGTCATGATGACATGAAACAGAAATGTAAGCTGTAAGTGTAGGTAGATATCGAGAGAGACAAAACGAATGGCGAAGATGAATGGAAAAGAAGAACAGTTGAACAAGACTCCAAAAGAATCCTTTTCTTTAAAAAAACAAAAAACGATTGATAAAATTTTGGTTTTCTTTTTTCTTTTTTAAATTTTTTGCGTTAAAGAAATGGAGAAATATAAAATAGGAATTGCACATAAGATTGTTGGGAAACGAAATGACAGCTAGAAATTTCGACTGAGTGTTTTCTTTACAACCCAACCGGAAGTGTGAATGGCTTACGTCAAACTCTCCGTAGAGTTTTCAGAATCTATTTTTTCACTGACATCGACACACACGCACATATTTGTCTACCCTTGAGGAAACTTAAAATAAAAGAAGTCGAATTCATGAATACATTTTTAAAAAATTCATAATAGTTTACAAAAAAAGACAACAAAAAAGCTCATTTAAACTTATAATGGTTCGAGCAGAAATTTCATTTTTAATAACAGTGGTAATGAAAATTCATAGGGGTAGCCTAAAGTCGGTATCAACCCGACATCAGGGGTGTATATCCCTTTTTACTAGCGCTAGATCAAGGGACTGTTTTATCGTCTTAGGTGGAACGCCACACCTACCATCAGCTCCTGACTTTACCAAACAGAAATGATAATAACCCTTAGTAAACAATAATAGTTTCAAGTAATTATTCTTACTGCAAATGATGTACAGTTATATGCCATCAACTATTCCTATCTAATGTAATATTTTGCATATCTTTGTAGGTTTGGTTTGCTAGACTTTACGGCATGTTAACCCTTGTTGGGGTATTTTATGCTGAAGACATATGCCAAAGATCGATTCATTGATGGGTATTCAAATTTTTTTAAAACTTAATTTTTTAACATACTTTTTTAACATATTTTAAAATTCATTTTTTCTATTTAATTCTGGATGGGATCCTAAACCTACTACCAAACCGGGTCAGAGTAGACCTGCGATTAATTGCGATTCATAGGTATCCCAATAGCTCCAAAAATTGAACTCCAACATCGGATACAGTTTAATATCGTACCAAGGACAATGCCTTCTAGCACATATTTGATAAAAAGGACTGCTATATTATCTGAAATTGCTTAAGTGGTCACCCAAATAATAATTGAAAACGCTCATCGCTTTTTAACTTCGGTGATCTCAGCGTGAAGGGGGGCTAAATAGAGATAAAGAGGGTATAGATAGAGAAATAGAGAGAGAGAGAGAGAGAGAGAGAGAGAGAGAGAGAGAGAGGGAGGAGGAAAGGGAAGCACTTAAAAAGTCACAGGGAGACAGGGACAGAGAGTCAGAGAGACAGAGTGGGTTGGTTGTTTTGTTTCACGGCATAACAACTGTTTTCGGGTCATTTAATTCTGAATCAAATCATTCCTTTTATAAACAATGGTCTTAGGTTGTTTCCAGTACCCGCTGTTGCTTAAGTGGTCATCCGATTAAGAACTAAACAAAAAGGTTCCTCGCTGCTTAACTTCACTGACCAAGCGGGAAGTGGTGCTGTGCGCCTGACTTGACCGTGATCACATAATTTAATTTTGTACCCCATCTTCATGATATACTTAATCAAACACTCTTGTCGTAATCCAAGATGACGCAGCTTAACCAGAATTTTGAGAGGCTAAATGACCTAAATCAGGCATGGGCAATATTTTCCGAGAAGTCGGCTCCATAAAACACGGCTCATCATCATGCAGACCGCACAACGAAAAGAAATTTAAGGTAATTTTGCGTTAAAGCTACCTCATCAATTTTCACTAGAGAAAATATACCATGGATATGCGTTTGCTAATACACATTTCTCAAAATAACATCTTGCTATTTGTTTGCCTTTTTTATCTATTTGATTATATATTTTTTCTAGGCTTGAGCAAATTTTTTCGAGCAGCATGAGCCATTTTTTTGTCATGCGGCCAGCAATAGTAAAGAAAAATCAAGGTTATTTTAACGTTGAAGCTACCTCATCAATTTCCACTACAGAAGAAGCCCATGCGCGTTTCTGTCTTAGAAATTGGGAAAAGTTTTTTTCCTATTTAGTAAAAAAAAGATATTAAAAAAGTTACTTCAGTCCTCATTCAATTTAATAAATACATTAAAAATGTTGCCTACCCCCTGGTATGTTACATCAGAATATATTTTTCGATATCAGGGCCGTCTCATCGTGGTGTAATGTTAGCAAGATAATCTCGCATATACAATTTGTATTGAATAGTAAGTTCGGTCCTCGCTGTATACGAGAAATGTATGTCAGAAAAGTTCAAGTATATTAGAAAACTTCGATGTGGGAGGCATCGTCCACTTGCCAGACGATCAACCAGCATGTCTACAAAGAGATACTGCAGTGTTTACTTCGCTCAGTGCGCGAGAAGAGGCGAGAGATATGGTAGGACAATTCGTGTGTGCTTCACCATGACAATACAC
Organism: Doryteuthis pealeii; assembly: GCA_023376005.1. Taxonomy (NCBI): domain Eukaryota; kingdom Metazoa; phylum Mollusca; class Cephalopoda; order Myopsida; family Loliginidae; genus Doryteuthis; species Doryteuthis pealeii. The sequence goes on from CM042156.1 coordinate 62,912,410, forward strand.
CTGCCCACACTGCCCACACTGCCCTGAGTATCCGAGAGTTCCCTACTCATCCGACCAGTCTCCATGTGATTTTTCCTTTTCCCCAAGCTCAAGAGGGTCATTAAGGGAACCCGTTTTTGAGGATGTGTACGACATCAAAAGGCCGTGACGACAGATGTACGGAGAATCCCGTAAGAATCCTTCCAGGAGTGTATGCAAGCGGGGTAGAGAAGGGTGGGAAAGTGCATTAGACTCTAGGGGGATTAGTTTGAAGAGGATAACTTGTATTTGATACCAATCCTGGAACTTTTCTGACATATCTCGTATGATCCCTACTTGCGACCTTGTGTTACATCCTACTCATGGAAAACTGATTAGTTAAATAGTTATTTTATAGAAAAAGGTCACATCAGACATGACTCATCACCAATCTTGATGTAATATTATAAAAATCAAAGTAATTTTATAATGAAGAAACCTCAAGAATTTTCCCTACGGAAAAGCGTACGTGAAAGCACCTGCCTTAGGAATTGGAAAAAGTTGATATTTTCTCTTTAATAAAAAAAAAAGAACTATTCTATAAAAACATTGATGTTTTAGTATAGTATCAGCACTGACTAGCAGAGCTACCTGGTGTTGTCCGGAATTTTAAGAATAAAAAATATATCTCTTATCAATATTTATAAGTACCGTATTTGACGACATATAAGACGCACTTTTTTTCTCAAAGATTTTGGCTCAAAAATTGCCCTGAGTCATCGTAGGTGAAGTTTGATACCCCCCTAAGCCCAGGCTAATCTTCTCTATGATTATTCTATTACTTATATTATTTATATTCTTATTGCTTGCCTGTACAGCCAAATTGTTTTTATACAGCTATGTTTCTACTTGTGTAATGCACAGCTAGACTGTTTTCAACAATATATGCTTAAATACACTAAAAACTTTTTTTCCTGAATCTGACCTGCTGAAATGGGGGTGCGTCTTATATGCCCGTGCGTCTTATATGCCGTCAAATACGGTAGTTTAATAAAAATCATTTTTCTATATAATTTGTTATATTAGCAATCATACTTTATATATTCTTGTTTTTTAGTTGTTTGTTTTTATCATTCTTTTTGTTTGTATTTTTTCTTTTATTTGTCTTTAATTTGCTTTTTATTATGTTTTATTCTTTATAAATTTGTTTTATTTTTTAATCATGTTTTAAAATTTATACTTGATATATCATTGCTTTATATCCTTATATTTTCATTCAGCCTTTCTTACGAAAATATTTCTAACCCCCTTCCCGGAGAGAAATAGGGTTTAGATTTAATTGAATTTTGGTCCTGGTTGTTCTCGGTCGTTTTACAAATAAACATACAGACAGACAGGCAAAGAGAAAAATGAATACTCGAAAAAGGATTTTAAAAATCACTTTGTTGACTCTATGATAATAATACACATGTGACCATTTTAGAGACTTGTTATTTAACTCACTCACCTAAGAATAACATCATGAGAATGTCAGTGCGTCAGTATGTCACATGTTTTCAATTTTAATCCCATAGCCAAACATATCATGTTATCTTGGAATGGTGAATATATATAAGTGTTTAAATTGATTAATATTTAAGAAATACGCCTGACTTACCAGTTATGTTCTAATTTATATTCATTCGAAAATAAATGGTAAGTCCTCTGTATTTTTTTTAGATATTAGTCAATTTAAACACTTATATTCACCATTCATTAATGTTTAAAAAATGTTGTTTTTTCATGTTTTTATTGAAATGGATGCATTGACATAGGAAAAGAAATCGGTAGCAATGAGGAAAATATGTTAATTAAAAAAAAAGTTTCATTTAATATCAGTCAGTAATAGATACACTACATTTTTTTCCGTTCTGTCTTGAAATATACAAACGAAAAATACCATTTTAGGTAACCAATCTCAAATCTTTTTTGCAAGTATTCTATTCAATATACAGACATTATGGCGTCAATAAAGACAGGAAATCATAGTTCTGTCTAAGCATTACAATCGATTTAAAATGAAGGTAGGTAATTAAGAAATTTTAATTGAAAATGATCCAGTCAGCGACATTATGACGCTAGCGACAGCCAATGAGATTTTCTAGAAAATCGGGAGGATGAGATTACTTAATCAGTCGGGGTTATGATGACGTTAGTTGGAACTGCAGTTTGAGATGGGTTTGTACGGCGGACGACAGATCGAGTTAGACGGTGGGGGATCAGAGACGGGGTCAGGTCACATATAGATAGGACTGAACACTCAACAAAAATTGACCGATAAAGATATCTCTTTCTCTTTTTCATTCTTGTCTGACAAACACATTTCTTAGTAAAATAAATTACTCTGTCCTTTTCATTTTGTCACTCAGAAAAAAAAACTTATGAATGAAACGACAACGTCAGACTCAAATAAAACAGAATATCAACAATCCTGACCCGTGATAATCAAGGAAACATGCCCTTGTCCGACAGAGAAAGATAATTTGTTTATCTCAACAAATTGAGTAGTCCTTAACGTAACGAAAAGCTATCCCCCCTTGAAACTTTAATTGTTGAATTGTTTCGGTATATAAGGTGTGCTCAAGTCCACCACTTAAACTTATAGACTCTGCATGGGCGCGTGGATTAAAGCTAGCCAAAAACATTTCGAATGTGTGGTTAGTTAACTATTTAATCACCGATCTTGAAAGGCGTTCATTTGCACGATTTCGACACTGACGAACGGATCTGCGACCAAGGACTCTGCTCAACCAAAGGATTTTACCCAACACTAAGGGACACTGAGCAACAACCAAAGGGTTCTTCACTAAAAATCAGCCTCTGCTTAACACAAGGGACCCCCACTATAAAGTACTCTCCCTTGAAGCTTAAAAATGGCCACAAGAATCGTAACAACGCGTTTGTGACATACGTTTTGATAATATTGGTGGGCTATATTCTTAACTGACCGTTCCAAACAACCCCTAGCGCCTTGATCTGTGTGCATGACGTATTTACGGGCGCCGCGACATATTTTCCTAGTCCGCTACATGCCATTATTTTATA
>CM042156.1:62920451-62945451 GCA_023376005.1 Doryteuthis pealeii
ACACCATAATACATAATTACATTAAACCATACACACACACACACGCGCGTGCGTGCACACACACACACACACATATATATATATATATGTGTGTGTGTGTGTGTGTGTGTGTGAGTGTGTGTGTGTGCGTGTGTGAGTGTGTGTATTCGGGTATTTATATAAGCTATGAAAAAACTTGAGGTTCTGGAACGAGCCAAATGTCAAACTATAAAATCTCTCATAACCAAGCATAGATTGAGGAGGAATGGGCATTTGGTAAGGATGAACGATGGGCGACTTCCTAAACAACAGTTCTATGGGGAACGTGTAAATGGAAAGCGTTTGGCTCAAGGGCCCATGATGAGATACAAGGTTTGTCTGAGTTCGACCTTGAAAAGGTGTAACATCGATGAGAAGACCTGGGAGAGTAAGGCTTTGTGCCGTGGACAGTGGAGAAGAGCTTTGCAGGAGGGCACAAAAAAGACCAACCGTATGCAGCATGAGCGGTTGAAACGAGATGTTCGCAAGAATAAATAAGTAGACAACAAAGGGCTTCAAATCGGTCTACTGTGTGACCAGTGTGGAAGGCTATGTCTGAGCAAGGTTGGCCTGATCAGTCACCAAACTGTGCATCGGTGGCATGGACCAATAAAATATCCTGTGCTCCCAGGAATAACTTGTAAATGTGGGAAGATGTGCAAGACTTTAGCAGGGCTAAAGAGCCACTTTCGCGCAGCTCACCGTTGAACTTTTAAAGCTCACCGTTTTATTCTTTGAAATTATTTATTTATTCTATCAAGCAATGGCAATAATTGAACACGAGTTTGCTGCCATCATTTAGCATGGGCTATCAAGAGTATACATGTGGACATATGTGTGTGTGTGTATCTATGTAATTCTTGGAAGAGATATAAGGATTGTTTAGAAAGCAAACTTTTAAAAATAAAAATAGATACTGACAACTGAGAAAGTTTAGGATTGAAGAGGACTGACTGGACAATTCATGTGGATGATGGCTGTAGCAGTTTTGAGAGTGAAAGAATTTTTCATGAAGATCTCAAGCGTCAACTTCGAAAGGGATATACCTGTCATATTGATGAGAACGCAGAGACTTGGAAATCTCAATCATGGGGTCAGATTCTGCTTTCTAAGGCTGGATATGTCAATCATAGGAAATTTCATCAGCGACAATTCATGAACACTCCAGGAACAAAAAATGTGTCTTGTGCAATGTCTAGCAAAGCTTGATAGTCGGCTTTTGGTCTTAAGGGACATATGGTGGTGAATAAGCATAACATTTTACCATCTGATCCATCCGATCCAGTGGGGAGGACGTCCTTCCTGTGCCATATTTGCATCATTTATGATTTGAGGATCTGTAGCGGGATTGATGAGTCACGACGGTTCATGAGAGAAAAGGTTCAGGTGGTGGGGTTATATGATTGTGAGGGGCGGCTGAGATCTGTAAAGATTATGCTCTTGCTATGCGTATATGTATTTACCAACATCTCCGTACGAGCAGGATGTGACACAATGTCGATTTCTTAAGCGGAGTTCAACATGTTTGAATTCAGATTGTTCCTTCTCCTAGACCGGTTGCCTAACCAAGGTTAAAGAGCCCAGCCTGCCCTACTATTTACCGATAGCTGGAGGGAGAGTAAGATTCATATCTTTCCCAAGGATATATCGCTAAGTGAAATGCAATTACCACGTCCAGGATTTGAACTCGAGGCGACGAGTCCATTTCCTATGACTTTAACCATTACACCACGCGCTTGCTATGTATATAACATATAGAAGTATGTGGGTGTGTGCGTAGGGACATTGACATATTACTTTGCACCTTAGTTGAACACTATAGAAGGGGCTTACGCGGGTGAATACAAGAACGGCTCAACATATGGCTGTATGCATAACTGAATAATCATTCGGTGTATTGTTTTTCCTTGTCTTTGAAGCCACTTGTTACAAAACGTCTTTTAGTCGTAGAATATGCTATAATATATATAAGAGTATACAAACAGTTTGTTTGAGATGGCGATAGCCGGCAATTTTTGGGGTGAATATGTGCTTAATTGAAGTCATAACTTATTTGAAAATTAATTAGTTGATAATTAATGAATTAGGCGAATATATCTGTTCAAATGTAATATATATATACTATAATATATCTATCTATGTCTCTCTCTCTCTCTCTCTCTCTCTCTCTCTCTATATATATATATATATATATATATATATATATATATATATATATATATATTATATATTTCTTTCCTTCCTTGTGCAGACAAATTAGACCCAATCACTCACTATTTTTATTAGGTGAGGGGCTTCGGTTGGGTGTGATTTGATGGGGTTTTCATAATTTCTCCCCTCCACCTCTTGTCTAACCTATTCCATGTTCCATATACATTCCCATCTTAATTAAATTACTATTTGACTTTTAATCGTTTCCGGGTGTAAAACTTGAAAAGCACCGGACGAAAGGGCCCTTGTTTTATCAATAAACAACTTTTTTCCTTCCACTCCTTTCCTCCTTTTAGTCTCCCATTCATTATCATTATGTACATCGCTACATTGCTATATATGATAACCTTTAACATATTATATAAATTTGCCTTTACCCAAAATTCATATATATATATATATATATATATATATATATATATATATATATATATATATATATATATATATATATCCTCATTATCATGTCGCGCTGTCAGCGCGGATATCTATGACAAACTCTCTATCCGTCCCTATCGCTCATCATTCTCGGGAGGTCCTCTATGCAGAATACTGTATCCGCACAGAGCTGATCAATGTACGTCTTTGCTGGTCGACCCACACTGGCGTGTCCATGTGCTGGCTTCTACAGGAGCACGTCGCTTATGAGTTCGTCCTTGCTTCTCCAGCAGTGTCCCGCGTGTCTTGTCCGTCTTACTCGGATGGTTTGAGTGATATGTGGCAGGTGACCGTACAGCTGTTTTCTAGTAGGGTATTGTTTCCCCGTCTTGTTCTGGATCACCACCAGCATTCTTGTGCAGCTCCCGTCTAGTTTATTCTTTAGTCGCTTAGTTAGGGTCCAGGTGGTGCAGCCATACAGCAGTACTGACATGACAAATGCCTGGAAGAAATCTCTCTCTCTCTCTCTCTCTCTCTCTATATATATATATATATATATATATATATTATATATATATATATATATAGAGAGAGAGAGAGAGAGAGAGAGAGACCTCAGAATTGCTGAAATAAAAAATTGCCACTAGAAGAAATAGACCTTGCCACCAAGAAAAAAATCAGATGAAAGAATTGAGTCCAGTCCACAATTGGTGAATTACTCAATGCTAATTATCATAAAACATAACGCCGGACAAAGCTCCTCGCCGTGTCTTTTCTCTCCAACTTAGTGTACAAAGCATATTACTCTCCGATAAAAACTTTGTTATTGTTAACGTTGTATTGTCTCATTCTTAGACTTGCCAATAACTACGGATCTTCAAACCTGTCACTAAGACGCTCCGACCAAGTTGCATCGATCCCAATTCTGCGGATCAAATGAACACGACGCGTTCGCAGAAAGCATCAATGGAGCAACTAGCCGGAAGGTAATTCCATGTCAAATCATCCAGGCCATGTCACTGATCCCCTTCAATTTTTCTGAAATTTTGTCTACATTGGGATATCGATCTTGCTTTGATAAAATCAGAAATCATCAATAACTTGAAATTGGTTGACTTTAAAAGTCAACCACTTTCAAGTTATAGCATCTTTGGATTTCTTGGGCAAAAATCCTTCTATAGACCAATTTTCAGAAGTATGGAAGCTCTAGAACTCATTTTACAAACAAAAGTAGATTACAAAATATCACCATTTTCCTCGAATCACATCAAATTTGAAGAGATAAAAATCGACGTAAATCCGCCTATTTTTGGAATTGAAAGCTCAAGTTTTGGGGATTGTCTAACTTTAACCTACTCCACACCTGTACAAAATCTCAGAAAATGTGAATGGGGTGGGTGACAATTTTACTTTTTTCTGGATGATTTGACATGGAATTAATCCGGAGACACATGTGGTAGTCAAGGAGTCATATTATCAGGTACCGTGACTTGCAGAAAAAGTGGAAAAAACTAGCATGGTTTGGCATTTTTCAAAATCTGGTGACCAATATCCACCCGACTACAACATAAGTTATTTATTAGCTTTTTTTACCAGATCCTCTGTTCTACAGCAGACATCTTGTAATTCGTTGCGAAAACCGCAGAAATATATCGATTACTATTAGGCAAATATTCCAGATCAACATTCAATTAATGAATACGTGTAAAGCTACAGACTTATTGATCCGTCTCCCCACCCCGCCCACGTAATTTGTCTTCTATCGATCTGATAATCCGATCTACTGGCTAATCGGGTCAGACTCTATAGAAATCGAAATATAGTTCTTTGATCTTCATACAGATGTCGCAAGTAACGAGTCTGCGTTTAATCATATTAGACCGCTGCTCAAATTAGTGCATTTTTCTTCTTTTAATCTCATGTACTTTGTAGTGTAATATTATTTAATCTTTTTTTTAAATTCAATATTGCAGTTTACAGCGTGGATTTCACTCTGTGCCCTTAACAGAATACTACGCTTCATCTAATAGTTGGACTACAGTTCACATCATCCAACTCTATCGGTCGTCGCTCCTAACAAGTCCTCCTTACGACATCCAGTGTCTGTGCAGATCTGAACAGGTACTTTGAAGTGTAATATTATTTCATATTTTCTATTCAATATTGCAGTTTACAGGGTGAATTTCACTCTGTGCCCTTAACAGAATACTACGCTTCATCTAATAGTTGGACTACAGTTCACATCATCCAACTCTATCGGTCGTCGCTCCTAACAAGTCCTCCTTACGACATCCAGTGTCTGTGCAGATCTGAACAGGTACTTTGAAGTGTAATATTATTTCATATTTTCTATTCAATATTGCAGTTTACAGGGTGAATTTCACTCTGTGCCCTTAACTGAATACTACGCTTCATCTAATAGTTGGACTACAGTTCACATCATCCAACTCTATCGGTCGTCGCTCCTAACAAGTCCTCCTCACGACATCCAGTGTCTGTGCAGATCTGAACAGGTACTTTGAAGTGTAATATTATTTCATATTTTCTATTCAATATTGCAGTTTACAGCGTGGATTTCACTCTGTGCCCTTAACAGAATACTACGCTTCATCTAATAGTTGGACTACAGTTCACATCATCCAACTCTATCGGTCGTCGCTCCTAACAAGTCCTCCTCACGACATCCAGTGTCTGTGCAGATCTGAACAGGTACTTTGAAGTGTAATATTATTTCATATTTTCTATTCAATATTGCAGTTTACAGCGTGGATTTCACTCTGTGCCCTTAACAGAATACTACGCTTCATCTAATAGTTGGACTACAGTTCACATCATCCAACTCTATCGGTCGTCGCTCCTAACAAGTCCTCCTCACGACATCCTGCGTCCGTGCAGATCTGAACAATATAAGTCTTTCCTGGTCGGTCGGTGTGACTCCGGTGGTGTCTATGTGTTGTTGACCACAGGAGAACGTCACTTCTTAGTTCGTCCTTGCTTTTTCCAGCAGTGTCCAGCACGTCTTTTTCGTCATGGATTATTTTGGAAGTGCTGTATCCTTTTATAGTTTCCATCTAGTTCAACCCTGGTTTTCCGGCCGTGTCAAGCGTGACTTCACCGTCTTACCTCCTGTTTTTGCGGGATCCTTTTCTTTTCCTTTTAGAAGTCCGTCGCAGACGACTATGACGTTACTCCATGTCGTTCAACATTTGTGGACCCTCTGGTGGTGAGTTAGTCCAATTCTGGACTCGCAGATGCGGTCACACACATTGCAAGGGAAATTCCCATCTGCATTTGGTAATTCATGACGACGAAGACGTCGTCGCTCAGCAGCCCTCGATATTGAGCTGTTTAGCTCCTGTGCGTCAGGCGTCTCGTCAACTCTATTTTGTTGGAGGCCAGATATACAAGTGTGATTGTGCATTTCTTCAGCTTTGTCTTAATATTTGGTCTTTGAACAGTTTTGTCGGGAGACTCCTGTCCTCCGTGCCATCTTTGAGTTCACCGTAAAGTATTTGGTGTGATAGAAGACAGATGTCTGTACAGCTGCTTTTTTCTGGATTGCTGCAGCCATGATTTGTGCAGGACGCACGCATCATCCTTGTGCAGTTCCCATCTAACCTTTATTCTGTCTAAGACATTCAGCCATACAGTAGCACTGACACGACTACCTGCTCGTAATTAGGCTTTTACAAATGAGTATTGTAAATAGAATAAGTAATGTCAGGTAGACATATTTCAAACTCCAAACTGCAGCTGATGGGCGAGGTTTTTTTCTGGAGCTCTGGGGAGTGTGGAGTACGCCCTATTTGACATTTATCATAGGTTCATTGTAACCCGGAGTGGTCGTAAATGCTATGGGTTAAATATATCTGTTTTTGAAATTATTAGTATCGGATAGTAATGCCTTAAACTATATAACTCTAAATTATTGTATTGAGAATAGTAACTTGAATTTTTTATTGCTAAGTATTACAATTATTAGTTACTTGAAACCATATATTTGTTGCAAATCATTGGTGTAGATATAGAAAGAAAGAAAGGAAAGAATGGAAGAAAGAAAGAGAGAGAGCGTGTGGAGACAGTTAGACAGACAGACAGATAGATAAAGAGGGGAGTAGAGAGAAAGGGATTATATAGAAAAATAACGTCATTGCGAACCCGATGAAGAGAGATAGTGGTAAAAAGAGGGAGTGAGCATATGTGAGACAGATACAGACAGACAGATATATATATATAGATAGATAGAGAGAGAGAGAGAGAGAGAGAGAGAGAGAGAGAGAGAGAGAGAGAGAGAGAGAGAGAGATGAGAGAGAGATCATATAGAGAGACATAACGTCATTGCGAACCCGATGAAGAGAGATAGTGGTAAAAAGAAGGAGAGAGCGTGTGGGAGACAGAGAGAGACAGAGAGAGAGAGAGAGAGAGAGAGAGAGAGAGAGAGAGAGAGAGAGAGAGAGAAGAAAATAAAGGATCATTCAGTTTTTATTATAAAGATTCATCCTTACTTCTTCAACCTAGATCATAAGATTAATTGTTACAAGGCAGGGAGATCTAATTCATGCCTTTATAGAATATTTTCGGTGGTGTAATGGTTAAAGTCATGGTAATTGAACTCGTCGCCCCGATTTCAAATCCTGGATGTGGTCATTGCATTTTACTTAGCGCTAATACCCTGGAAATGTATGAATCCTACTCTCCCTCCAGCTATGGAAAATAGTAGAACAGACTGGGCTGTTGAACTCCGCTTACAGAACCTACTGTAGCTTAAGTGGTCACCCAATTAAGTATTGAACAGGATCATCGTTGCTTAAATTCAGTGATCTAGCGGGAATCGGTGCTTTCATAGTGACGTAACCGTAATACTTAATTTATTAATGTATGCTAATGATTGTTTTAAAACGTTGTTTTTGGTTAAATTAAAAAAGGATTAAAACGAAATAAAAAAAGCGTGAATATAAAATAGGATTTGAAAAAGGTTTTTTGGTATATGAAGCATTTGTCAGTTGAACGTGTAGGTCAATATTGACTCGAGGGTTCAATTTGAAATTTTCAATTTTTTTGTACAAAATGGTGCAAATCTTGAATGTTGTTTAAATGTTTAACACCTGTGTGGGTTCAGATTCCATAAGGACCCTCAAATGGTAGTCGTTGACCCACACACTCCTTATGGCCCCATTACCATTTTATTGGATTATAACCTTTCATCTATCTATCTATCTATGTGTTTCTCTATCAGTTCATATCTATCTATCTATCTATCAGTTAATATCTATTTATCTATCAATCTGTTTAGTTCATATCTATCTATCTATCAGTCATATCTATATCTATCTATCTATCTATCTGTTTTTCTGTCTGCCTGTATATACCTTGGCTATTCCTACCACCTCAGTCTTTTATATATATATATTAATATAATATATATATATATATATATATATATATATATATATATATATATATCTTTCGGATGGCGCGGATATCAACGAAGCTTGATAAAAAGATAATTTCATGCTCGTTCGATTATCAACAAAGATATAGATATAGCATACTATATATATATATATATATATATATATATATTATATATATATATATGATGTAAAGGAGTCAACGCATGCTTCTTTAAAATACTATCATGAATATGCATCCCGGTGCGTGAGTATTTGATTTTAATACAATGAATATAATAAATTAGAAAGACTAACTAAATTAAATAGGAACCCGCCATCTATTATATATATATATATATATATATATATATATGCATATATATATATATATATATATATATATATATATATATATATTATATGAGAATAATATAGAGAAGAAAAAAAAAGAGAGGGATATGAAGGCACTAGATAGATAGATAGATAGATAGATAAGTAACAGGATGTGATAGATAGACATACTGATATAAATGCATACTTAACTGCATACATATATATATACATATAGATAGAGAGATATGAACAGAGCTACATACATACATACATACATAAACATATGCACACATACAGATAGGAAGAGACTATAGGAAGATATATATATATATATATATATATATATATATATATATATATATATATATAATCCTTTGCTGAGACATGCCGTTTAAATTATTCCTTATATGTAAGCTAACTATCGACCGCTTGTGATGTTGAACCAAGACGATGAGTCGGCATTTAATGACATTGCCAGACATTTAAAGTAGACTTTCTATGTGAACCGTATCAATGGGCAGTTTGCCTAGCACACCAGCAGGTGGCGCTTAGGTCGAACTAAATGGAATACTTCAATGGGTGAAATTCTTATCATTGTATTGTCGGCGATCACAATCAACAGCTCTTTCAATAAGTCTAGAGTACATCAAGTCAGTGAACAATCACTGAGACTAATTGAGGTCCACTGAGTTTGCCGTAACTTTAACGGAACTTCTCGTATGAGAGAAGAATCCTAAATACTCAAGCTCACTTATACAAGGTCAGTCGATGTAGTTAATGAAACTGTATCGAAAAATATCATATAGACTTCATTTATAAAATCAATACAACCCCCTTCACTTCTGCCCGGTCGGCTGGCACAGAAGAATATATTAATTGCGTCTCTTGAAAAGGAGTTCTCCTGAGGAAGGTGTACCTTGAACACCGAAACTGTGGTAGAAAGAAAAAACCTTTCTACAACTATAAATGCTCTATATTTACAAGATATATTTGAAGCCATTTGGATTAACTACTTACATAGTGCAATAAAACCTGGTATTAACTTTTTGATGAATATATATATATATATATATATATATATATATATATATATATTTATATATATATTCACAACAGTTTTATAATCAGTATATATATTCTTGTTTTGTTATTGTGTCTTTCATAGATTTCTTTGCTTCCGAATCTGCCCAGTTATTTCCAGGTTACCAAGGTGCTTGGGATCCAACAATAATTGTTGTGGTATATTCTGTTTACTACGTGTGTAATTAATGGTCATGTGCTAATCCGCCTTCACATTGCCACACCTACATCACCCATCATCATTACTAGAGGGCATAGAATCCCTAATATGAACTACATGCCAAGAGAGATTTACAGGTGAAACATATACTACTAGAGTGTGTAGAATTTGATCTAGTGCGAAAAAATTCTATCCAAGCAAGTAATTTGAAAAAAACTTTTCACGAAAATTAGACCATCCCGGATTTTAATTTTCCTAAAAGAAGTGGGATTATATTAAAAAAAAGGATGAGTAATTGAACAATAGTTAAAACCTAACATATATAATTTGTTTCTACAAAACTATCGCTGCGAATCCAAAACTTAGTCGCATTAAATAACCCACCGAGTTTGATATGCCGTAAAACAAACCAAAAACCAGACCAAACAACTAAAATGAAGAATCTACCGCATTATATTATTGCCCGTCCAAATTATTCCAAGATGAAAGGCAAAAAATGTAAATCCTGATTATCTGTTGTCGCTTATTCACCGGTTCTTATTTCATAGAGAAAACCTAATAAAAATGAAAGAAGAAAGAAAGAACAGAGGTAAGATAGGGAAGCGCACACAAGTGATGCGCTAATATCTTTCAATCAAGCCAATGGAAATATGAAAAGAAGGATAGAAATAAAAATAAAAAATGTACATATTAAACTATTCGCAGTAGCTCTTAAGTAAACATATCAAACGTTGTTAATGATTAAATTATTATACAGTGGTATGTCCACAGGCCTTGCTATTAATATATGTGCTTTTCAGTATTTGGGTAAGCGTAAGTCCATAGTTTTCCCTTCCTTTCGGTGTATGGGCTATCGACATACAAGCCTGTTCTCGTAAGAAAACACTCCTAAATGTTTACCATTTCTTATTCGGGAGTTGTGAAAAGAGATTATTTATTCTTTGTCTAATTGAGCAATCAGGATCGCCCTAATCATCAGGACGTTGTGTTTAGAATGTGTCGAACTAGATAGTGTTGTTATTTTAAACAAGCCTAAAGTGTGTATTATAAAAACATTTTTTTCATTCTCGTTTTACATCTATTTCCACGTAGTGTCTAAACCTAAACATGATTTATCAACAAAGTGATTCACTGTCTTTGGCCTTCGTCTGTTTATTTTAATACTTGACATCATAAACTGTATTTGACGGCATATAAGACACACGGGCATATAAGACGCACCCCCATTTCAGCAGGTCAGATTCAGGCAAAATAAGTTTTTAGTGTATTTAAGCATATATGTTTTATATTCTCCACCATACGCTCCTGTTAACCTTGATTATGCATGGAGTTTAGGGTAGGTAAAAGTACTGAGCGTAAGCTGGATTGTGAGCATCATAGAGAAGATTAGCCTAGGCCTACGAAGGTTCAAATTTCACCTCCGATGAATAAGACGCAGGGACATTTTTAGCAAAAATTTTGAAAAAAAGGTGCATCCTATACCAAAACGGTAACTGCTTACAACGAGAGTCCCCATGACGCTGTGGCTAAACGTGCCAGGCAGTATATGTAAGCGAGTTCGAACTCCTTCACCCTAGTACGTTCACTTTCGGAAATACCATTGGAGAAAAGCATGAAACCTTTCATCACCCTACAATGTGTAAATGGTACCCCAAGTTCTTCTAAAAGGGCGAGGCAGAATGACCCATAAAGTTGATAGATTAAACAAATATACATATTTACCAACTCCTCCGCACGAGCAAGTATGCGACACAAGATCGATTTCTTAACAGGGTTTAATGGGTCGAAATTCTGAGTTTTTTCTTATAAACTGGTTACCTAGCCATGGTTAAAGAGCCAAACTACTGCTCAACTATTTACCCATAGCTGTAGGGAGGATTGGTCATACCTTTCCCAGGGGCATTAGTGGACATGTGAAATGCATACAGCTTCGTCCAGAAATGGAACTCGGGTTGACGAGTCTATTCCTATTACCTAAGCATTAGAGGGGCCACGCACCTAATTGACATCACATAACTGCTTGCAACGAGGCCTCCAATGATGTTGTGCGCTAACGTGTTGGACAGGTGATATGGAAGCGAGTTCGAACTACAATCACACTTCGGATTAATACCTTGAGAAAGATATGAAGCCTTCATGGGTATCAATGCTAAAATCAGCTGAAGAAGCACATTAGTGGTACCATGTAACATTATTGAGGGATGACAGGTTCATATCTTTCTCCAAAGTTATTAATCGAAAGTTGTGATTGTAGTTCGAACTCGTTCCATACATTCCACACGTTAGCCACAACATCATTTGGGAGCCTCGTTGCAAAGCAGTTATTGATGTCAATTTAGGTGCGTGGTTCTAATGCTTAGAGTAATAGGAAACTAGACTTCGTCAACCCGCGAGTTCCATTCTTGTACGAAGCTGTATGCATTTCACATTGTCACTAATGCCCTGGGAAGGTATGAAACCAATCCTCCTACAGCTTATGGGTAAATAGTTGAGCATAGTGGCTCTTTTAACCATGGCTAGGTAACCAGTTTATAAGAAAAACTCAGAATTTCGACCATTAAACCCTGTCTTAAGAAATCGATCTTTGTGTCGCATACTGCTCGTGCGGAGGAGTTGGTATATGTATATTTGTTTAATCATATCACCTTCATGGGTCATTCAATGCCAAAATCGCCCTTTTAGAAGAACATTAGTTGGTACCATTTAACACATTGTAGGGTGATGAAAGGTTTCCATGCCTTTCTCCAATGGTATTAATCCGAAAGTGAACGTACTAGGGTGATAGGAGTTCGAACTCGCTTACATATAACTGCCCGGCACGTTAGCCACAGCGTCATGGGGACTCTTCGTTGTAAGCAGTTACCGTATTTGACGGCATATAGGATGCACCTTTTTTTCAAAATTTTTGCTAAAAAATGTCCCTGCGTCTTATTCATCGGAGGTGAAATTTGAGACCTTCGTAGGCCTAGGCTAATCTTCTCTATGATGCTCACAAATCCAGCTTACGCTCAGTACTTTTACCTACCCTAAACTCCATGCATAATCAAGGTTAACAGGAGCGTATGGTGGAGAATATAAAACAATATATGCTTAAATACACTAAAAACTTATTTTCCTGAATCTGACCTGCTGAAATGGGGGTGCGTCTTATATGCCCGTGTGTCTTATATGCCGTCAAATACAGTTTATGATGTCAAGTAATTAAAATAAACAGACGAAGGCAAAAGACAGTGAATCACCTTTGTTGATAAATCATGTTTAGGTTTAGACACTACGTGGAAATAGATGTAAAACGAGAATGAAAAAAATGTTTTTATAATACACACTTTAGGCTTGTTTAAATAACAACACTATCCTAGTTCGACACATTCCTAAACACAACGTCCTGATGATTAGGGCGATCTGATTGCTCAATTAGACAAAGAATAATAAATTCTCTTTTCACAACTCCCGAATAAGAAATGGTAAACATTTAGGAGTGTTTTCTTACGAGAACAGGCTTGTATGTCGATAGCCCATACACCAGAAAAGGAAGGGAAAACTATGGACTTACGCTTACCCAAATAACTGAAAAGCACATATATTAACTAGCAAGGCCTGTGGACATACCACTGTATAATAATTTAATCATTACAACGTTTGATATGTTTACTTAAGAGCTACTGCGAAATAGTTTAATATGTACATTTTTATTTTTATTTCTATCCTTCTTTTCATATTTCCATTGTGCTTGATTGAAAGATATTAGCGCCATCACTTGTGTGCGCTTCCCTATCTTACCTCTGTTCTTTCTTTCTTTCTTTCATTTTTATTAGGTTTTCTCTATGAAATAAGAAACCGGTGAATAAGCGACAACAGATAATCAGGATTTACATTTTTTGCCTTTCATCTTGGATAATTTGGACGGGCAATAAATATAATGCTGGTAGATTCTTCATTTTAGTTGTTTGGTCTGGTTTGGTTTGTTTTACGGCATATCAAACTCGGTGGGTTATTTAATGCCGACTAAGTTTTGGATTCGCAGCGATAGTTTTGTAGAAAACAAATTTATATATGTTAGGTTTTAACTATTGTTCAATTACTCATCCTTTTTTTTAAATAATCCCACTTCTTTTAGGAAAATTAAAATCCGGGATGGTCTAATTTTCGTGAAAAGTTTTTTTCAAATTACTTGCTTGGATAGAATTTTTTCGCACTAGATCAAATTCTACACACTCTAGTAGTATATGTTTCACTGTAAATCTCTCTTGGCATGTAGTTCATATTAGGGATTCTATGCCCTCTAGTAAATGATGATGGGTGATGTAGGTGTGGCCAATGTGAAGGCGGATTAGCACATGACCCATTAATTACACACGTAGTAAACAGAATATACCACAACAATCTATTGTTGGATCCCAAGCCACCTTGGTATACCTGGAAATAACTGGGCAGATTCGGAAGCAAAGAAATCTATGAAAGACACAATAACAAAAACAAGAATACTATATACTGATTATAAAACTGTTGTGAAATATATATATATATATATATATTATATATATATATATATATATATATATATATATATATATTCATCAAAAAGTTAATACCAGGTTTTTATTGCACTAATGTAAGTAGTTAATCCAAAATGGCTCAATATATCTTGTAAAATATAGAGCATTTATAGTTGTAGAAAGGTTTTTCTTTCTACCACAGTTTCGGTGTTCAAGGTACACCTTCCTCAGGAGAACTCCTTTTCAGAGACGCAATTAATATATTCTTCTGTGCCAGCCGACCGGGCAGAACAGTGAAGGGGGGTTGTATTGATTTTATAATGAAGTCTATAATGATATTTTCGATACAGTTTCATTACTACATCGACTGACCTTGTATAAGTGAGCTTGAGTATTTAGGATTCTTCTCTCATACGAGAAGTTCCGTTAAAGTTACGGCAAACTCAGTGGAACCTCAATTAGTCTCAAGTGATTGTTCCACTGACTTGATGTACTCTAAAGACTTATTGAAAGAGCTGTTGATTGTGATCGCCCGACAATACAATGATAAAGAATTTCACCCATTGAAGTATTCCATTTAGTTCGACCTAAGCGCCACCTGCTGGTGTGCTAGGCAAACTGCCCATTGATACGTTCACATAGAAAGTCTACTTTAAATGTCTGGCAATGTCATTAAATGCCGACTCATCGTCTTGGTTCAACCATCACAAGCGGTCGATAGTTAGCTTACATATAAGGAAATAATTTAAACGGCATGTCTCAGCAAAGGATTATATATATATATATATATATATATATATATATATATATATATATATATCTTCCTATAGTCTCTTCCTATCTGTATGTGTGCATATGTTTATGTATGTATGTATGTATGTAGCTCTGTTCATATCTCTCTATCTATATGTATATATATATGTATGCAGGTAAGTATGCATTTATATCAGTATGTCTATCTATCACATCCTGTTACTTATCTATCTATCTATCTATCTATCTAGTGCCTTCATATCCCTCCTTTTTTTCTCTCTATATCTATCTCATATATATATATATATATATATATATATATATATATATATATATATATATATATATATATATATATATATATATATATAATAGATGGCGGGTTCCTATTTAATTTAGTTAGTCTTTCTAATTTATTATATTTCATTGTATTAAAAATCAAATACTCACGCACCGGGATGCATATTCATGATAGTATCTTTAAAGAAGCATGCGTTGACCCTTTATCATCATATATATATATATAATATATATATATATATATATATATATAGTATGCTATATCTATATCTTTGGTTTGATAATCGAACGAGCATGAAATTATCTTTTATCAAGCTTCGTTGACATCCGCGCCATCCGAAGATATATATATATATATATATATATATATATAATATATTATATATATATATATATAATATTAAAAGACTGAGGTGGGTAGGAATAGACCAAGGTATATACAGGCAGACAGAAAAACAGATAGATAGATAGATAGATAGATAGATAGATATGAACTGATAGATAGATAGATATGAACTAACAGATTGATAGATAAATAGATATTAACTGATAGATAGATAGATAGATATGAACTGATAGAGAAACACATAGATAGATAGATAGATGAATAGGTTATAATCCAATAAAAATGGTAATGGGGCTCATAAGGAGTGTGTGGGACAACGACTACCATTTGAGGGTCCTTATGGAATCTGACCCACACAGGTGGTAAACATTTAACAACCATTCAAGATTTGCACCATTTTGTACAAAAAAATTGAAAATTTCAAATTGAACCCTCGAGTCAATATTGACCTACACGTTCAACTGACAAATGCTTCATATACCAAAAAACCTTTTTCAAATCCTATTTTATATTCACGCTTTTTTTATTTCGTTTTAATCCTTTTTTTAATTTAACCAAAAAACAACGTTTAAAACAATCATTAGCATACATTAATAAATTAAGTATTACGGTTACGTCACTATGAAAGCACCGATTCCCGCTAGATCACTGAATTTAAGCAACGATGATCCTGTTCAATACTTAATTGGGTGACCACTTAAGCTACAGTAGGTTCTGTAAGCGGAGTTCAACAGCCCAGTCTGTTCTACTATTTTCCATAGCTGGAGGGAGAGTAGGATTCATACATTTCCCAAGGGTATTAGCGCTAAGTAAAATGCAATGACCACATACAGGATTTGAAATCGGGGCGACGAGTTCAATTACCATGACTTTAACCGTTACACCACCGAAAATATTCTTATAAGGCATGAAATTAGATCTCCCTGCCTTGTAACAATTAATCTTATGATCTAGGTTGAAGAAGTAAGGATGAATCTTTATAATAAAAACTGAATGATCCTTTATTTTCTTTCTCTCTCTCTCTCTCTCTCTCTCTCTCTCTCTCTCTCTCTCTCTCTCTCGCTCTCTCTCTGTCTCCCACACGCTCTCTCCCTCTTTTTACCACTATCTCTCTTCATCGGGTTCGCAATGACGTTATGTCTCTCTATATAATCCCTCTCACTCTCTCTCTCTCTCTCTCTCTCTTTCTCTCTCTCTCTCTCTCTCTCTCTATATATATATATATATATATATATCTGTCTGTCTGTATCTGTCTCACACATGCTCACTCCCTCTTTTTACCACTATCTCTCTTCATCGGGTTCGCAATGACGTTATTTTTCTATATAATCCCTTTCTCTCTCACTCCCCCTCTTTATCTATCTGTCTGTCTGTCTAACTGTCTCACACACGCTCTCTCTCTTTCTTTCTTCCATTCTTTCTTTCTTTCTTTCTATATCTAACACCAATGATTTGCAACAAATATATGGTTTCAAGTAACTAATAATTGTAATACTTAGCAATAAAAAATTCAAGTTACTATTCTCAATACAAATAATTTAGAGTTATATAGTTTAAGGCATTACTATCCGATACTAATAATTTCAAAACAGATATATTTAACCCATAGCATTTACGACCACTCCAGGTTACAATGAACCTATGATAAATGACAAATAGGGCGTACTCCACACTCCCCAGAGCTCCAGAAAAAGAACCTCGCCCATCAGCTGCAGTTTGGAGTTTGAAATATGTCTATCTGACATTACTTATTCTATTTAACAATACTCATTTGTAAAAGCCTAATTACGAGCAGGTAGTCGTGTCAGTGCTACTGTATGGCTGAATGTCTTGGACAGAATAAAGGTTAGATGGGAACTGCACACGGATGATGCGTGCGTCCTGCACAAATCATGGCTACAGCATCCAGAAAAAAGCAGCTGTACAGACATCTGTCTTCTATCACACCAAATACTTTACGGTGAACTCAAAGATGGCACGCGGAGGATAGGAGTCTCCCGACAAAACTGTTCAAAGACCAAATATTAAGACAAAGCTGAAGAAATGCACAATCACACCTTGTATATCTGGCCTCCAACAAATAGAGTTGACGAGACGCCTGACGCACAGGAGCTAAACAGCTCAATATCGAGGGCTGCTGAGCGACGACGTCGTCGTCGTCATGAATTACCAAATGCAGATGGGAATTTCCCTTGCAATGTGTGTGACCGCATCTGCGAGTCCAGAATTGGACTAACTCACCACCAGAGGGTCCACAAATGTTGAACGACATGGAGTAACGTCATAGTCGTCTGCGACGGACTTCTAAAAGGAAAGGAAAAGGATCCCGCAAAAACAGGAGGTAAGACGGTGAAGTCACGCTTGACACGGCTGGAAAACCAGGGTTGAACTAGATGGAAACTATAAAAGGATACAGCACTTCCAAAATAATCCATGACGAAAAAGACGTGCTGGACACTGCTGGAAAAAGCAAGGACGAACTCAGAAGTGACGTTCTCCTGTGGTCAACAACACATAGACACCACCGGAGTCACACCGACCGACCAGGAAAGACTTATATTGTTCAGATCTGCACGGACGCAGGATGTCGTGCGGAGGAGTTGTTAGGAGCGATGACCGATATGGACGGATGGCGTGAACTGTGGTCCAACTATTGGATGTGTGCGTAGTATTCTGTTAAGGGCACAGAGTGAAATCCACGCTGTAAACTGCAATATTGAATCGAAAATATGAAATAATATTACACTTCAAAGTACCTGTTCAGATCTGCACAGACACTGGATGTCGTGAGGAGGACTTGTTAGGAGCGACGACCGATAGAGTTGGATGATGTGAACTGTAGTCCAACTATTAGATGAAGCGTAGTATTCTGTTAAGGGCACAGAGTGAAATCCACGCTGTAAACTGCAATATTGAATCGAAAATGAAATAATATTACACTTCAAAGTACCTGTTCAGATCTGCACAGACACTGGATGTCGTGAGGAGGACTTGTTAGGAGCGACGACCGATAGAGTTGGATGATGTGAACTGTAGTCCAACTATTAGATGAAGCGTAGTATTCTGTTAAGGCACAGAGTGAAATCCACGCTGTAAACTGCAATATTGAATCGAAAATATGAAATAATATTACACTTCAAAGTACCTGTTCAGATCTGCACAGACACTGGATGTCGTGAGGAGACTTGTTAGGAGCGACGACCGATAGAGTTGGATGATGTGAACTGTAGTCCAACTATTAGATGAAGCGTAGTATTCTGTTAAGGGCACAGAGTGAAATCCACGCTGTAAACTGCAATATTGAATCGAAAATATGAAATAATATTACACTTCAAAGTACCTGTTCAGATCTGCACAGACACTGGATGTCGTGAGGAGGACTTGTTAGGAGCGACGACCGATAGAGTTGGATGATGTGAACTGTAGTCCAACTATTAGATGAAGCGTAGTATTCTGTTAAGGGCACAGAGTGAAATCCACGCTGTAAACTGCAATATTGAATCGAAAATATGAAATAATATTACACTTCAAAGTACCTGTTCAGATCTGCACAGACACTGGATGTCGTGAGGAGGACTTGTTTAGGAGCGACGACCGATAGAGTTGGATGATGTGAACTGTAGTCCAACTATTAGATGAAGCGTAGTATTCTGTTAAGGGCACAGAGTGAAATCCACGCTGTAAACTGCAATATTGAATCGAAAATATGAAATAATATTACACTTCAAAGTACCTGTTCAGATCTGCACAGACACTGGATGTCGTGAGGAGGACTTGTTAGGAGCGACGACCGATAGAGTTGGATGATGTGAACTGTAGTCCAACTATTAGATGAAGCGTAGTATTCTGTTAAGGGCACAGAGTGAAATCCACGCTGTAAACTGCAATATTGAATCGAAAATATGAAATAATATTACACTTCAAAGTACCTGTTCAGATCTGCACAGACACTGGATGTCGTGAGGAGGACTTGTTAGGAGCGACGACCGATAGAGTTGGATGATGTGAACTGTAGTCCAACTATTAGATGAAGCGTAGTATTCTGTTAAGGGCACAGAGTGAAATCCACGCTGTAAACTGCAATATTGAATCGAAAATATGAAATAATATTACACTTCAAAGTACCTGTTCAGATCTGCACAGACACTGGATGTCGTGAGGAGGACTTGTTAGGAGCGACGACCGATAGAGTTGGATGATGTGAACTGTAGTCCAACTATTAGATGAAGCGTAGTATTCTGTTAAGGGCACAGAGTGAAATCCACGCTGTAAACTGCAATATTGAATCGAAAATATGAAATAATATTACACTTCAAAGTACCTGTTCAGATCTGCACAGACACTGGATGTCGTGAGGAGGACTTGTTAGGAGCGACGACCGATAGAGTTGGATGATGTGAACTGTAGTCCAACTATTAGATGAAGCGTAGTATTCTGTTAAGGGCACAGAGTGAAATCCACGCTGTAAACTGCAATATTGAATCGAAAATATGAAATAATATTACACTTCAAAGTACCTGTTCAGATCTGCACAGACACTGGATGTCGTGAGGAGGACTTGTTAGGAGCGACGACCGATAGAGTTGGATGATGTGAACTGTAGTCCAACTATTAGATGAAGCGTAGTATTCTGTTAAGGGCACAGAGTGAAATCCACGCTGTAAACTGCAATATTGAATCGAAAATATGAAATAATATTACACTTCAAAGTACCTGTTCAGATCTGCACAGACACTGGATGTCGTGAGGAGGACTTGTTAGGAGCGACGACCGATAGAGTTGGATGATGTGAACTGTAGTCCAACTATTAGATGAAGCGTAGTATACTGTTAAGGGCACAGAGTGAAATCCACGCTGTAAACTGCAATATTGAATTTTAAAAAAAGATTAAATAATATTACACTACAAAGTACATGAGA
The DNA here is from genome assembly GCA_023376005.1 of Doryteuthis pealeii. Taxonomy (NCBI): domain Eukaryota; kingdom Metazoa; phylum Mollusca; class Cephalopoda; order Myopsida; family Loliginidae; genus Doryteuthis; species Doryteuthis pealeii. The sequence continues at coordinate 62,940,839 of CM042156.1, forward strand.
TTAAAAGAAGAAAAATGCACTAATTTGAGCACCGGTCTAATATGATTAAACGCAGACTCGTTACTTGCGACATCTGTATGAAGATCAAAGAACTATATTTCGATTTCTATAGAGTCTGACCCGATTAGCCAGTAGATCGGATTATCAAATCGATAGAAAGACAAATTACGTGGGCGGGTGGGGAGACGGATCAATAAGTCTGTAGCTTTACACGTATTCATTAATTGAATGTTGATCTGGAATATTTGCCTAATAGTAATCGATATATTTCTGCGGTTTTCGCAACGAATTACAAGATGTCTGCTGTAGAACAGAGGATCTGGTAAAAAAAGCTAATAAATAACTTATGTTGTAGTCGGGTGGATATTGGTCACCAGATTTTGAAAAATGCCAAACCATGCTAGTTTTTTCCACTTTTTCTGCAAGTCACGGTACCTGATAATATGACTCCTTGACTACCCCATGTGTCTCCGGGTTAATTCCATGTCAAATCATCCAGAAAAAACTAAAATTGTCACCCACCCCATTCACATTTTCTGAGATTTTGTACAGGTCTGGACTAAGTTAAAGTTAGACAATCCCCAAAACTTGAGCTTTCAATTCCAAAAATAGGCGGATTTACGTCGATTTTTATCTCTCCAAATTTGATGTGATTCGAGGAAAATGGTGATATTTTGTAATCTACTTTTGTTTGTAAAATGAGTTCTAGAGCTTCCATACTTCTGAAAATTGGTCTATAAAAGGATTTTTGCCCCTAGAAATCCAAAGATGCTATAACTTGAAAGTGGTTGACTTTAAGACTTTTAAAGTCAACCAATTTCAAGTTATTGATGATTTCTGATTTTATCAAATCAAGATCAATATCCCAATGTAGACAAAATTTCAGAAAAATTGAAGGGGATCAGTGACATGGCCTGGATGATTTGACATGGAATTACCTTCCGGCTAGTTGCTCCATTGATGCTTTCTGCGAACGCGTCGTGTTCATTTGATCCGCAGAATTGGGATCGATGCAACTTGGTCGGAGCGTCTTTGTGACAGGTTTGAAGATCCGTAGTTATTGGCAAGTCTAAGAATGAGACAATACAACGTTAACAATAACAAAGTTTTTATCGGAGAGTAATATGCTTTGTACACTAAGTTGGAGAGAAAAGACACGGCGAGGAGCTTTGTCCGGCGTTATGTTTTATGATAATTAGCATTGAGTAATTCACCAATTGTGGACTAGACTGTGTCAATTCTTTCATCTGATTTTTTTCTTGGTGGCAAGGTCTATTTCTTCTAGTGGCAATTTTTTTATTTCAGCAATTCTGAGGTCTCTCTCTCTCTCTCTCTCTATATATATATATATATATATATATATATAGAGAGAGAGAGAGAGAGAGAGATTTCTTCCAGGCCTTTGTCGTGTCAGTACTGCTGTATGGCTGCACCACCTGGACCCTAACTAAGCGACTAGAGAATAAACTAGACGGGAGCTGCACAAGAATGCTGCTGGTGATCCTGAACAAGACGGGGAAACAATACCCTACTAGAAAACAGCTGTACGGTCACCTGCCACATATCACTCAAACCATCCGAGTAAGACGGACAAGACACGCGGGACACTGCTGGAGAAGCAAGGACGAACTCATAAGCGACGTGCTCCTGGGCGAAGCCAGCACATGGACACGCCAGTGTGGGTCGACCAGCAAAGACGTACATTGATCAGCTCTGTGCGGATACAGTATTCTGCATAGAGGACCTCCGAGAATGATGAGCGATAGGGACGGATAGAGAGTTTGTCATAGATATCCGCGCTGACAGCGCGACATATAATGAGGATATATATATATATATATATATATATATATATATATATATATATGAATTTTGGGTACAGGCAAATTTATATAATATGTTAAAGGTTATCAATATAGCAATGTAGCGATGTACATAATGATAATGAATGGGAGACTAAAAGGAGGAAAGGAGTGGAAGGAAAAAAAGTTGTTTATTGATAAAACAAGGGCCCTTTCGTCCGGTGCTTTTCAAGTTTTACACCCGGAAACGATTAAAAGTCAAATAGTAAATTAATTAAGACGGGAATGTATATGGAACATGGAATAGGTTAGACAAGAGGTGGAGGGGAGACATTATGAAAACCCCATCAAATCACACCCAACCGAAGCCCCTCACCTAATAAAAATAGTGAGTGATTGGGTCTAATTTGTCTGCACAAGGAAGGAAAAATAATAATATATAATATATATATATATATATATATTATATATATTAGAGAGAGAGAGAGAGAGAGAGAGAGAGGAGAGAGACATAGATAGATATATTATAGTATATATATATTACATTTGAACAGATATATTCGCCTAATTCATTAATTATCAACTAATTAATTTTCAAATAAGTTATGACTTCAATTAAGCACATATTCACCCCAAAAATTGCCGGCTATCGCCATCTCAAACAAACTGTTTGTATACTCTTATATTATTATAGCATATTCTACGACTAAAAGACGTTTTGTAACAAGTGGCTTCAAAGACAAAGAAAAACAATACACCGAATGATTATTCAGTTATGCATACAGCCATATGTTGAGCCGTTCTTGTATTCACCCGCGTAAGCCCCTTCTATAGTGTTCAACTAAGGTGCAAAGTAATATGTCAATGTCCCTACGCACACACGCACATACTTCTATATGTTATATACATAGCAAGCGCGTGGTGTAATGGTTAAAGTCATAGGAAATGGACTCGTCGCCTCGAGTTCAAATCCTGGACGTGGTAATTGCATTTCACTTACCGATATACCCTTGGGAAAGATATGAATCTTACTCTCCCTCCAGCTATCGGTAAATAGTAGGGCAGGCTGGGCTCTTTAACCTTGGTTAGGCAACCGGTCTAGGAGAAGGAACAATCTGAATTCAAACATGTTCAACTCCGCTTAAGAAATCGACATTGTGCCACATCCTGCTCGTACGGAGATGTTGGTAAATAAATATACGCATAGCAAGAGCATAATCTTTACATATCTCAGCCGCCCCTCACAATCATATAACCCCACCACCTGAACCTTTTCTCTCATGAACCGTCGTGACTCATCAATCCCGCTACAGATCCTCAAATCATAAATGATGCAAATATGGCACAGGAAGGACGTCCTCCCCACTGGATCGGATGGATCAGATGGTAAAATGTTATGCTTATTCACCACCATATGTCCCTTAAGACCAAAAGCCGACTAACAAGCTTTGCTAGACATTGCACAAGACACATTTTTTGTTCCTGGAGTGTTCATGAATTGTCGCTGATGAAATTTCCTATGGTTGACATATCCAGCCTTAGAAAGCAGAATCTGACCCCATGATTGAGATTTCCAAGTCTCCGCGTTCTCATCAATATGACAGGTATATCCCTTTCGAAGTTGACGCTTGAGATCTTCATGAAAAATTCTTTCACTCTCAAAACTGCTACAGCCATCATCCACATGAATTGTCCAGTCAGTCCTCTTCAATCCTGAACTTTCTCAGTTGTCAGTATCTATTTTTATTTTTAAAAGTTTGCTTTCTAAACAATCCTTATATCTCTTCCAAGAATTACATAGATACACACACACACATATGTTCACATGTATACTCTTGATAGCCCATGCTAAATGATGGCAGCAAACTCGTGTTCAATTATTGCCATTGCTTGATAAAATAAATAAATAAATAATTTAAAAGAATAAAACGGTGAGCTTCAAAAGTTCAACAATGAGCTGCGCGAAAGTGTCTCTTTAGCCCTGCTAAAGTCTTGCACATCTTCCCACATTTACAAGTTATTCCTGGGAGCACAGGATATTTTATTGGTCCATGCCACCGATGCACAGTTTGGTGACTGATCAGGCCAACCTTGCTCAGACATAGCCTTCCACACTGGTCACACAGTAGACCGATTTGAAGCCCTTTGTTGTCTACTTATTTATTCTTGTAAACATCTCGTTTCAACCGCTCAGGCTGCATACGGTTGGTCTTTTTTGTGCCCTCCTGCAAAGCTCTTCTCCACTGTCCACGTCCCAAAGACTTACTCTCCCAGGTCTTCTCACCGATGTTACACCTTTTCAAGGTCCAACTCAGACAAACCTTGTATCTCATCATGGGCCCTTGAGCCAAACACTTTCCATTTACACGTTCCCCATAGAACTGTTGTTTAGGAAGTCGCCCATCGTTCATCCTTACCAAATGCCCATTCCTCCTCAATCTATGCTTGGTTATGAGAGATTTTATAGTTTGAGATTTGGCTCGTTCCAGAACCTCAAGTTTTTTCATAGCTTATATAAATACCCCGAATACACACACACACACACGCACACACTCACACACACACACACACACACACATATATATATATATATATATGTGTGTGTGTGTGTGTGTGTGTGTGCACGCACGTGTGTGTGTGTGTGCGTATGGTTTAATGTAACTATGTATTATGGTGTCATTTTTGGGCTTCTTACACTGATCAGATAGACAAACCGACTAGCGTAACGGAATTTGTATCGGCGAAGTAAATGTAGCAATGTGCTAGTGGAGGTGTTTTAAAAAGTGGAGTAAAACTAAACTCGTGACCGAC
>CM042156.1:62949500-62952000 GCA_023376005.1 Doryteuthis pealeii
GGAGAGAGATCTAGTATGAGCGGAATTTTTCGAAGGTATGGAACTCTAGAACTCATTTACAAACAAAGTGAGTTACATAACATTCACATTGTTCTCTCGGAATGGCACATCGAAATTGGAAGAGATAAAATCGACTGTAAATCCGCCTATGTTTTTGGGAATTGAGTGGGATTGTCTATACTTTAATCCTACTACACCTGTACAAAATCTCAAAAAATGTGAATGGTGGTGGGTGACAATTTTACTTTTTTTCTGATTGAATTTGACATGGATATTAATGCCGGAGATCCATGTCGGTAGTCCAAGGAGTCATATATCTAGGTACCTTGTTGACTTTGCAGAAAAAGTGGAAAAAACTAGCATGGTTGCATTTTTCAAAATCTGGTGACCAATACCACCCGACTACAAATAAGTATTTTTATAGCTTTTTTTACCAGATCCTCTGTTCTACAGGCAGACATCTTGTAATTCGTTGCGAAAACCGCAGATAATATATCGATTACTATTAGGCAAATAAATTCCCAGACAAACATCAAATTTATGAAAAAAAATACCTTTGTGTAAAGCTACACGCACATTGATCCGTCTCCCCACCCATCCCGCCCACCGTAATTGTCTTCTATCGATCTATAATCCGATCTATCTGGCTAAATGTGGTAGACTCTAATAGAGAATCGAAATATAGTTTTGTGATCTTCATTACAGATGTTCGCAAGTAAGATCTGCGTTTAAATCATATTAGAGACGCTGCTCAAATTAGTGCATTTTCTTCTTTTAACTCTCATGTACTTGTAGTGTAATATTATTATCTTTTTTTTAAATTTCAATTATTGCAGTTTACCAGCGTGGATTTCACTCTGTGCCCTAACAGAATACTACGCTTTCATCTAATAGTTTGGACTACAGTTCACATCATCCAACTCTATCGGTCGTCGCTCCTAACAAGTCCTCCTCACGACATCCAGTGTCTGTGCAGATCTGAACAGGTACTTTGAAGTGTAATATTATTCATATTTCTATTCAATATTGCAGTTTACAGGGTGATTTCACTCTGTGCCTTAACAGAATACTACGCTTCATCTAATAGTTGGACTACAGTTCACATCATCCAACTCTATCGGTCGTCGCTCCTAACAAGTCCTCCTCACGACATCCAGTGTCTGTGCAGATCTGAACAGGGTACTTTGAAGTGTAATATTATTTCATATTTTCTATTCAATATTGCAGTTTACAGCGTGGATTTTCACTCTGTGCCCTTAACTGAATACTACGCTTCATCTAATAGTTGGACTACAGTCACATCATCCAACTCTATCGGTCGTCGCTCCTAACAAGTCCTCCTCACGACATCAGTGTCTGTGCAGTCTGAACAGGTACTTTGAAGTGTAATATTATTTCATATTTTCTATTCAATATTGCGTTTACAGCGTGGATTTCACTCTGTGCCCTTAACAGAATACTACGCTTCATCTAATAGTTGGACTACAGTTCACATCATCCAACTCTATCGTCGTCGCTCCTAACAAGTCTCCCTCACGACATCCAGTGTCTGTGCAGATCTGAACAGGTACTTGAAGTGTAATATTATTTCATATTTTCGATTCAATATTGCAGTTTACAGCGTGGATTTCACTCTGTGCCTTAACAGAATACTACCTTCATCTAATAGTTGGACACAGTTCACATCATCCATATCGGTCATCGCTCCTAACAACTCCTCCTCACGACATCCTGCGTCCGTGCAGATCTGAACAATATAAGTCTTTCCTGGTCGTCGGTGTGACTCCGGTGGTGTCTATGTGTTGTTGACCACAGGAGAACGTCACTTCTTAGTTCGTCCTTGCTTTTTCCAGCAGTGTCCAGCACGTCTTTTTCGTCATGGATTATTTTGGAAGTGCTGTATCCTTTTATAGTTTCCATCTAGTTCAACCCTGGTTTCCGGCCGTGTCAAGCGTGACTTCACCGTCTTACCTCCTGTTTTTGCGGGATCCTTTTCTTTTCCTTTTAGAAGTCCGTCGCAGACGACTATGACGTTACTCCATGTCGTTCAACATTTGTGGACCCTCTGGTGGTGAGTTAGTCCAATTCTGGACTCGCAGATGCGGTCACACACATTGCAAGGGAAATTCCCATCTGCATTTGGTAATTCATGACGACGAAGACGTCGTCGCTCAGCAGCCCCTCGATATGAGCTGTTTAGCTCCTGTGCGTCAGGCGTCTCGTCAACTCTATTGTTGGAGGCCAGATATACAAGTGTGTGATTGTGCATTTCTTCAGCTTGTCTTAATATTTGGTCTTTGAATCAGTTTTGTCGGGAGACTCCTGTCCTCCTCGTGCCATCTTTGAGTTCACCGTAAAGTATTTGGTGTGATAGAAAGACAGATGTCTGTACAGCTGCTTTTTTCTGGATGCTGCAGCCATGATTTGTGCAGGACGCACGCATCATCCTTGTGCAGTTCCCATCTAACCTTTATTCTGTCTAAGACATTCAGCCATACAG
>CM042156.1:62957000-62989500 GCA_023376005.1 Doryteuthis pealeii
ACAATGTTTTAAATGGTACCACTAATGTTCTTCTAAAAGGGCGATTTTGGCATTGAATGACCCATGAAGGTTGATATGATTAAACAAATATACATATTTACCAACTCCTCCGTACGAGCAGTATGCGACACAAGATCGATTTCTTAAACAGGGTTTAATGGGTCGAAATTCTGAGTTTTTCTTATAAACTGGTTACCTAGCCATGGTTAAAGTGCCAACTCTGCTCAACTATTTACCCATAGCTGTAGGGAGGATTGGATTCATACCTTTCCCAGGGGCATTAGTGACATGTGAAATGCATACAGCTTCGTCCAAGAATGGAACTCGGGTTGACGAGTCTATTTCCTATTACTCTAAGCATTAGACCACGCACCTAATTGACATCACATAACTGCTTGCAACGAGGCCTCCCAATGATGTTGTGGCTAACGTGTTGGACAGTGATATGGAAGCGAGTTCGAACTACAATCACACTTTCGGATTAATACCTTTGGAGAAAGATATGAAGCCTGTCATCCCTCAATAATGTTACATGGTACCACTAATGTTCTTCTTCAAGCTGATTTTAGCATTGAATAACCCATGAAGGCTGATATGATTAAACAAATATATATATATATTTACCAACCCCTCCGCATGAGCAGGATGCGACACAAGGTCAATTTCTTAAGCGGAGTTTAACAGATTTGAATTCAGAGTTTTCCTTCTTCTTGACAGGTTACCTAGCCAAGGTTAATGAACCCAGTCTACCCTACTAATTGCCCATAGCTGGATGGAGAGTAGTTGGATAGGTATTAGTGCTATGTGAAAATGCAAACAGCCTTGTCCAGGATTTGAACTCGGGTCGACGAGTCCATTTCCCATGACACTAACCATTATATTACGCATCTCCATACAGCCAATGTTAAAGAGCCCAGTCTGCCCTACTATTTACCCATAGCTGGAGGAAGAATTGGATTCACACAGCTTTTCTAAGCCGATTAGCATTATGAGACAGCTTTTTCCAGGATTTGAACTCGCGTTGACGAGTCCATTTCCTAAGACTCTAACCATGACACCACGCGTCTCTATTATGATTAAACAAATAAACCAAACTAATTAAAACCTTATTTTTTTGTAATAGAAAGAAGAAAAGACAGATTCCATATTCCCACTATTCCTTATATGGAACACAATTTTCCGAAGCTATAAACTTTTTCCTTCATAGCTTTATGTCTAATAATATCAACTATTTACAATTTTTCAATTTTCAAAACCAAACCTTATACAATTTAATACTGGGCACCTAAGGTTGTTTAATTGTTAGCAAGGTAGACTGGCAAATCATGACCAGTGAGTTCGAGCCTCACTAGGAGCTTTACTTTCGACCTTGTGCCACATCCAAGGGAAGCTTAGTAAAAAACTATATTTTATAATACTGGGAATTTAAAACTTTAAATTTAAATTGTTGAACAATTGGGGGAAAAACTTTGGAATAGAATGTTCAGGAACTTGAAAATCTAATTACTGAAGTTGCAGAATTTTGGTTCTGAGTCAGTTGCAAAAGGTAGTTGGGTAGTGAGAAAATTACCCAAGAGAAAAATTGTCCCAAGTCAAATAACACCTCCAAGGTGGGAAATTATAATAATCGCTGTTACTGTTTGCATGTTTGGCAGGGAACAGTCAAAAGGGTGTTACAAAAGAGAAAGTAAGAAAGAAAGAAAGAGCGAACGAAAGAAAGAACTTACAGAAATAAATTATGAAAGAAAGAAAGAAAGAAAGAAAGAAAGAAAAGAAAGAAAGAAAGAAGGAAGGAAGGATAGAAAAAAGAACTAAATTATGGAAAAAGAAAGAAGGAAAGAAAGAATGAACTGAGATATCTAAATTAAAAAAAGAAAGAAAGAAAAAAGAAAGAAAGTACTATCAGAACAAAATTAAGAAAGAAAGAAAAAGAAAGAAAGAAGTAGCAGAACTAAATTAGGAAAGAAAGAAAGAAGTGGCAGAACTAAATTAGGAAAGAAAGAAAGAAAAAAAATGAAAGAAAGAAAAAAGAATAAAGAACTTGGTTGATTGGTTGGTTGGTTGAATTTTACGACATGCCAACCCATAGGGTCATTTTATACCGAGCAAGCTGTGTCTTGTTCATTGTTGAGGGGAACTCAATTTGTTTAAGACACAATTTTTTCTATTTAGCACATAGATGGAACCCTGACTGGTACTACCACTCCGGGTCAGAGTGGACATAGGAGCAATGGTGATTAAGGGGTACTCCTTATTCCCCAGACCTCCACAACTGAAAACTCACCATCAGATCGAGTTAAACGTCATATCCAGAACATGAAGACACTCAGCCACCACTTTTAGCACATATATAATAAAAAGGGTTGAGGTTGCCAAAAGGGCAATAGAGCTGGGACAATCATAACTAGGGCTTGAGGTGACCAGCCCATTAATTGGATGGGGCCTCTCCGACGACTGTCTAGCCTGAACTGACAGGAATAATTAAGAAGAAAGAAAGAAAGAAAGAAAGAAAGAAAGAAAGAAAGAAGAAAAAAAAGAACTACCGGAACTTGATTATGACAAAGAAGAAAGAAGGTATGGAAGAAAGAAAGAAAGAACTGACGGTACTTAATTATGAAAAAAAGAAATAATGAAGGAAGAAAGAAAGAAAGAAAGAAAGGAAGAAAGAAAGAAAGAAAGAAAAAAATAAAAGAAAAAGTATGAAAGAATTGACAGAACTAAATAATGAAAGAAAGAAAGAAAGAAAGAAAGAAAGAAAGAAAGAAAAAAAAGAAAAAAGAAAAAAGAAAGAAATAACTGACGGAACTTGATTATGAAAAAAAGAAATAATGATGAAAAGAAAGAAAGAAAGAAAGAAAAGAAAAAGTATGAAAGAACAGTCAGAACTAAATTATGAAAGAAAGCAAGAAAGAAAAATAAATAAAATGTATAAATAAATAAATAAACCAACCAATGTCGATATATGGTAAAAAACAACAAGCCAGTAAACAAACCAACCAACCAATCAACCAAGACCAGTGATCAATTATACAGTATATAATTCACTAGTGATTAAATTCTAACAATTTCTACTTTCTCTCATTGTCTTTTAGCCTTTACAGTCTTTTCCGAATCTTTTCTATTTCGACTTTTGACACAGCATGATTAAATTGGCTTCACCACACGTAGTGACTTCACTGACAATGTGACACAATTCCATTTCACCAGCAGCTGAACTCAAATGATAACATTACCAATACAAAACTTAGCTATCTCCATCAGGAGATATGCATGTTCTTACGACTGGTTTAAAATAACAAAATAACAAAAATACTACAAAAGGTAGAGGGTTAAATGGAATCAAACTCATCGATTCCTTAGTATATGCCGTTTGTTATTATTTCTATTTGTTCTCTACTTTGTATTTACAAAGTTCGAGGCAAAGTTTTGTAATATATGGGTGGGTGCGTGGTCAATGTTTAGGTACCGGGTAATTATGCCGAAAAGGGAAGGAATCCTCTTAAAAATATGGTATATTGTAAAAAGTACCAGGTAACTCTTAGCGGAGAGGTTATCCTCATCATGTCGCGCCAGCAGCGCGGATATCCATGACAATCTCTCGCTAACCATCCCTATCATTCATTGACCTCGGGAGGTCCTCAGCACAGCATACTGTATCTGCACATAGCTGGTCTATGTAGGTATTTGCTGGACGGCCCGGACTAGTATATCCTTGTGCTGCTTTTCACAGAAAGGCGTCGTTTATTAGCTCATCCTTACTTCTCCAGCAGTGTCCGGCATATCTTGTTCGCCTTACCCGGATGGTTTGTGTAACAGGGGGCAGGTTGGACATTCCTAAAATGGGGTAACCAAGCGAGTATTTTTTTTTTATCTAACCATTGTACGTCTTTAAGACAATAAAAAAATAAATAAAATTATTGTAAATAATTATTATTCTATTAACTCCATTACAATCTATTAGATACCGATATGCCACAGTTGAATGATCATGTATGCCGAAAAGGAGAGGGATCATCTTAAAGAAAAATAGGAATATTGTAAAAAGCAGCTTGTACCTCTAAGGGGAGAGGGTCATTCCTAAAATTTGATAACCAAGCGATAATTTTTGTAATTCAACAATTGTAGTTCTTTAAGACAATAAAAAATAAATAAAAGTATTCTAAATAATGATTATTCGAGTAACTCCATTATAATCTATTAAATACCCATATGCCACAGTTGGATGAGCACGTATGCCATAAGGGGGAGAGGTCCTCTTCAAGAAAAAAGTGGGTTATAGTAAAAAGTACCTGGTAGAGAGGGTCATTCCTAAAATGGGGTAATCAAGCGAGTATTTTTGTAATTTAACCATTTAGTACTTTAAGACAATAAATAAATAAATAGAATTATTCTAATTAATTATTATAATATTAACTTCATATTAATCTATTAGATACCCACATGTCACAGTTGAATGAGATGTCAATCTTTATCAAAACTTAAAATGACTTGATTAGTTAAGTTAAAAGTTAAAGTTAATACAAAACATGATTACATGCATTTTAAAAATTGAAATTATTTATTATATATTATTTAAACTTATTATCTATGTATATGAATATATTAAATATACTATATACATATATTTAATAAGTAATTGAATGTTACCTCCCCTACTTTATGATTAACTCCCCCTTTGAGAACTCTCTAGGTAATACTAGACTATATACTAGACGATATAAACTTTGAATAAGTGTACCAGTTATTCTAACTAGAATAAAGCTTTCCAAAGTCTATCGGTGTTATCGTTTGTCATTACATTATACATTTTGATAATAAATCTTATGCTTAAGTAATAAAGACAGGTACTTTTTACAATGTCAAAACTCTTCCTGAAGGGACCTTACTTTGCTTTCCTCCCCGATTCAAGCCGTTAATGGTACTTACTGTGATTGATAGTATCGAGGTAGTTTGTATGCTAAAACACGTTGTGTATTGTTTTATTTCGTGTGTGATTTGAAAGCTGCACAGATGAACGTGCAATGCATTCTAATTCGGGAATTTAAGCTCTACCAGTTTAAGCTTGGTTATAAAGCTGTCGAAGAAACAAAACACATTTGTTTTGCGAAAGGCAAGAGTGTAGTTGATCAAAGTACGGTAACCAGATGGTTGAGGAAATTTGGCTTTGGAGCATCTGGGACAAGTTAAAGAAAAAAATGATAAGATATACGGACAATAAGACAAGAGAAACGAAGCCACTGTTTACGTATGACTGTCCCAAACCACTGGGAAACTGTAACATGTGAAATTGATGCGTCAAATTTATTTCTTCCAGTGCAAAGTTCAACGACAAACTTTCTCATCCGGCAACAATCTTTTAGCAGTCCTCCGTACACTCTCATCCGTGCTTTTTAGCATCTCACCCCCTTTTCAGTTGTTTCTCGTTTTATGTGAGGCGATCTTAGAGAAATCTGCATGCTATCGTCTCGTCACTTTCCATAGGGCTAAGGCAGCCATATTTTCTTTGCCACTCATCCTGCAAACGAGACAGGTTCGAGCCCGCTTTGCCCTACGAGGCAAGTCCCCCCCTCTCTCTCTCTCTCTCTCTCTCTCTCTCTCTCTCTCTCTCTCTCTCTCTCTCTCTCTCTCTCTCTCTCTCTCTCTCTCGCTAAAGAAACTTAATGGCAGAAGATAAAACCGACGAACAAATCCACCGCTTAATTCTTCGTCATAAATAGTGTCAGGATACCCTTGCGAGAATTAAGGACACCAACACCAGTACTTTCCATACCCGGTCCACCGGGCCGGTGCCAATACGTAGTGTACTACCTGCCGTTCCGCAGGTGCCACACATGATTTTTTAAAAATGTGTATAGTTTTGAAGTACAGCAACCGTAATATAAACTAAAATTGGAAATATATTTAAAAAAATATCAACTGGCTGAAATCACTCTCAGTATGCTTCTCCAATTTCAATAAACATACATATGCGAGGTTGCCTTCTAAACAATGAGTCTGATAATAACGAAGTAGAGGAACAATTTGGATCTTCGAAAACCATTACGTGTGGCACTCTCTTCTACCGATCCAAGACTTGACAAATTGACAAATAAGAAGTAGTCTCACTGTTTATATTGATGATAGATTTCTGTGTACTAAGGCAGAATAGCGCACAAGAGATAAAAGCATTATAATCCTATTTTACGTATAAAAAGCTTTAGATGAGGGAAAGTCGCGAAGTAGAGAGACGCTATGATTTCTATAAATAGACAACGGTTGATTTTTAAAGTTTCGTTTTCCGTAGAAGGGTGTATTGGTTTTTGTTGAGAAAGAAGTCTTCTACGGAAGAAATTTGTTTGTCATAATTGTAATGAATTGGAATGCAAATGGGGACTCAGGATGACCAGTATAGGCAGCTACGTTTTGAGATCCCCGACCTGTAAGAAATACTTTCCGGTAAGGACGAGCTCATTTTAGGTTTCTTTCTCTACTACTACTACTACTACTACTACAACTACTACTACTACTACTACTATTGCTGCTGCTTCTGCTACTGCACCAATAACAACAACTTTTCGACTTGTAAGTAAGTAAAGTCGGGGTGGTGTAAAGCCGGTATCAGCCTGACAGCGAGGGAGTCTATCCCATTTTAGAGCTAGACCAAGGAAATTGTTTGGGCATCTGAGGTGGAGCGCCACTCCTACTGTCAGCTCCTCACTTTACCGCACATATCCATGTGCTACTCATACGCTGAGTTGGCGAGGGTCGGTATCGAACCAGGAACCTCGAGGTTCCCATCCGGACACTCTACCGACTGAGCTAAGCCGGCCCTGTTTCGATTTGTAGTAGTAGTGAAAATATGTGTTTTTCCAATTCGTTCTCCATTCAAGACTCCGTTTCATGTAAATCCCCAAAGAAAAAAAAAGAAAAATGTTAAATTATTTTGCTATGAACATTTGTAAATCGTTTTGGCGTTCTCTTTTTAAAAAAATGTTTTAGTTTCTTTAATCTTTCGGGAATTTCCGTGAATGTAGTGAAATCCAATGCTTTTTATACGTAATCTAAGGCATTTATCTCTTGCACGCTCTTCTGCATTAGTTCCGATTTCTTTATTAAATAAAGTTAATTTGATACCAATAGGAACAACTTGCAGATCTGTAACAAATGGAGAATGATCAGGGAAAGGTGCATTAAACACTCATATATATCCTGGCGTGTAATGTAATAGTTAGAGTCGTAGGGAATGGACTCGTCGAGCTGAGTTCAAATCCTGGACAATACTGTTTGCATTTCATATAGCGATAATACACTCGGGAAAGGTATGCAATCCAAACACTCCCCCTCCAGCTGCGGGTAAGTAGTAAGGCAGACTGGGCTCTTAAACCTTGGCTAGGTAACCAGTCAAGGACAAGGAAAATGAATTCAAACGTGTTATCTCCTCTTAAGAAATTGACATTGTGTCACATTCTACTCGTGCGAAGTGGTTGAACAAAGAAAAAGATACATTTATACCACATTGAAATGTTATTTTACTTCGAAGAATCGGCGGAAAAGATCTGCAAGACTAGCTTTCTAACCCTTAGATTACGGTGGCCATAAGTATGGAGAACATAGTAAAGTTTGAACTCACTATGTGAGATTTGTGAATTTTTAAAAATGTATCAGGCAGTCAGCCACGGTTAGGTTTGACACAAGGTCGCAATTAGGGGAGATTCAGCTTGAATCAAAATCGCTACACAGTAGTAATAGATTTGCGAGACTAGCTTTCAAACCATTATACCACGATGGCTGTAAGTATGGAGAACCTAGTAAAGTTTGAACCCTCAACTCCGTTGTAATTAGCCAACGAGCTTGTTAACCACAGCATAACAAGGAATGTCTATTCTAATTACGTTAATTGTACGTCCGAGTGGATATGCTGGAAGTACACACTGCCTATTATGAGAAACCATAATATATTAGATCCATCATTGAGGTTATTACGTGTTGTTATTTGGGTGAGCACTTTGAGTTTATCAGTAGTGATCCTTAATGCAAATGCAAGTAAAAACTTGTAATTAATTGGCTCCTGGGTAATTCCATGTCAAATCACCCCGGCCATGTCACCCATCCCTTTCAATTTTGTCCAGGTGAAGACTATGTTAAAGTAAGACGATTCCCAAGATTTAGTCTCTCAATTCCAAATATTGTAGTTATGTAGTCGAAATAATTTGGAAGGAGTGCCAAAAATGGCGACATTTAGTCATATATTTTTTCTGTAACATGAGTTCTAGAGTTTTCCAATCCTAAAAATTGGTTTATAAGCTTTTTGATCAAAGGAATCCAAAATATGCTATCGAACCTAACCTAACCCTTGTTAAGTTATTAAAGATTTCTGATTGTTTTTATTACCAAGATCAATAAATAAAAACGATCTCAATGTGACATTGCATATACGACGATGATTTTTAAATTATTATTTTAAATATATTGAAATTATGTGAACAAAAAATAGAGTTTGGTTTTTGTTTAGAAGCGAAGCTACAATATGAGTTAAAGTTTTACACTTTTGAAGGGTGTGGGTGACATTTTTCTGGATTATTTGACATGGAATTGCCCACATATATACATTTATTCTTATATATATATATATATATATATATATATGTATGTGTGTGTATGTGTGTGCGTGTGTGTGGGTAGTGAGAGTGGGAGGTAATAGAAACACACAGATAAATAAATGTAGACATATAGATAGGTAGAAAGATTGATTAAAAAATATTGGAAGTTTTTGACGACCTTTAATTCGATAATGAGAAATTTGTTTATAATCAAAAATCTAATTTAACATGAATTTAATTTTTTCCGACCACAGATATGACAAATAGAAAAAAGTCAATCTCAAATATTAATGAGAATATAAATGTTTGGGGAATTGAAAAGTAAAGTTTCTTGGTGGGCTAATTTGTTGTTACGTCCTTTTGGGGTTTCTAGACATAAAATCCATCTATCTTGTCTTTCAAGTATTAATGTTTTGTTATTAATTTTTTCGATTTTCTCTCCCTAATATATATATATATATATATATATATATATATATATATATATATATATATATATATATATACGCGTGTGTGTGTGTGTGTGTGTGAGTGCGGCTGTGTGTGTGTGTAGATTTGTGTGTGTGTCTGTCTGTTTGCTTAAGTTGTGTGTGTGCGTGTGACAAATTCATTTAGTTGTTACATTTTAGTTTCATTAAATATATATATGTTTGTGTATATACATATACAAGGGTTGTCATAAAAGTATCGAGATTGAAGCTGTATTTACTGAGGTAGAAATGAACATAGAATCGAACCTTAATTTTTTTCAGAATACAAGTTGTGCGATAAAAGTGCCGAGTTTGAAGCTGTATTTACCAATGTATAAATGATCAATGAATGGAACGTTAATTTTTTTCAGAATACAAAGTGTGCCATAAAAGTGTCAAGTTTGGAGCTGTATTTACCAAGATAGAAATAAAAAATGAATGGAACGTCAATTTTTTTCAGAACACAAGGTGTATCATAAAAATGCCAAGTTTGAAGCTGTGTTTACCAAGATAAAAATCAACAATGAATGGAATGTTAATTTTTTCAGAATACAAGGTGTGCCCAAAAATTAAAAAAATCTCGATACTTTTTTAACACATCTTGTATATATGTGTTCGTGTGTGCTTGTATATATATATATATATATATATATATATATATATATATATATATTTATATATATATATATGTACACTCACACACATATATATACACACACACACACACACACATATATATATATGTATATAAATGTATATATATTGATATAAATATATATATATGTATATGTATACATATACATATATATATGTATATATATAAGTA
Source organism: Doryteuthis pealeii (assembly GCA_023376005.1). Taxonomy (NCBI): domain Eukaryota; kingdom Metazoa; phylum Mollusca; class Cephalopoda; order Myopsida; family Loliginidae; genus Doryteuthis; species Doryteuthis pealeii. Next base: position 62,966,876 of record CM042156.1, read on the forward strand.
TATATATTTGTATACGTCTTAGTACATATATATATGTGTATAAATTTAATATAATTAAAAAATGTGACTATATATATACATATATATATACATATATATATATATATGTGTGTGTGTGTGTGTGTGTGTATGTGTGTGTGTGTGTATGTGTATGTAATTTCGTTCTTTCATATCCTTCTTCCCTTGTGAAATCTTTCATAAATCTCATAATTAATTTTTGTTCGTTTTTTTTTCTGTGTAGAAAATAACAAACACTGGATACAAGGACCAAATATTAATCAAAATTAAATTCAGAGGATGTAAGACTTCGTTTTTTCTATCTCACTTAGGGAAATCAGATTCTTTTTGTTTTGTGTGTGTGTGTGTGTGTGTAAGTTCAGTAATGGGGTTGGGTAAAAACACTGTTTGTTACAATCCAAAATTTGTTTTGAAGGTTTTCTAATGTTAATATCTAGTTTTACTAAAACAGAAATAAAGAAAAATACATTTTTTATTTCTTCTTTTTCACTCGGGCTTTTAACCCATTATGTTTTCCGTTCACTTCAACAGAACTTTTTCTTCTCTCTTTTCTTCTATTATTTTTCTTTCTCATTCTCTGAATATCTCTCTTTTGCTTTCCTCATATTTTCTCTCATTCTATCTTTTTCACATCATATCTTTTATTTATTTTCTCCTCATTATGTTGAATCTTGAAGTAGTGGCAATGCACATCCTTTTGTGTTGCCTCTCAAAAAATTGGTCAATGCCTCTGTGTAACAAAATAGAGAGGAAGAGACCCAGTAATGTATCAGTGACGTGTAAATTAGCACAGCAAGGTATTTCGGTGGAATATTAATATTATATGTAAATTAGAATGGAACATTTTAAGGGTGAATCCTCATAACGCCACATGGCATTTTTCTATTGGAAGAGATTTGAGACGTGGCGAAGTGGAAGACTGAGAGGGGAGAGCGAGGTATGTGACAGTGACGTGTAAATTAGGACGGCAAAGATTTTCGGTGGAATATAAAATTATATGTTGATTAGAATGGAAAAGTTTAAGGATGAATCATCATAAAGACACATAGCATTTTTCTATTGGACGAGACCTGAGACGAGCGAGATGGGAGAGAGTAAATGTGAGAGGGGATAAAGTTCGGTGAGTCTGGTAAGATGCGCTGAGATTGAGACATGGGCGTTTGCTCTCGGCAGTTTTGATTTGGGGGGAAAATAAAAATCCCACAAGAAAAAGAAGTTGTTTTGTGTTATTACTAAAATGCTATAAATGGCACAAGGTAAGATGCCCCCCCCCCAGCATCTCAAGTTGGTTTACAGACTCCAAACATCAAAATATGCCATTAAACAAATAAACTTCACAGTTATCCTGGATGGAAATTTAAAGTAAGAAAGGAATAATGGCAATTTCCTATACTTATAAGTATAAGAAATTAAGAAATAACACATACTATCTAGGAACAAAATTTATCTTACACAGTGATATCCAGAACACAAACAGAGGGGTAAGACTCCCCCAATGGGGCCACCTGTTGGCCGTGGGTGGCGATCCGTGATGCTTAAGGATAGAACCCAGGTGGCTGAGCAGTCCATGACTTAAAATACTCCACTTTGGCCCTTACTTAGGCTAGACGGGCGGTCGGAGAGACCTCCTCCTATCAACCGGCTGGCCACGTCAAGCCCTAGTACCTATATGATTGCCCCAATCCTATTGCGCTAATGGCAAGCCCCAGCCCTTTTTTATCATATGGGTGCTAGAAGGCGGTGGCTGAGGGTCTACATGTCCTGGGAATGACGTTAAACTCTATCTGATGGTGAGGTTCCAGTTTTTGAGGTTTGGGGAATGTGGAGCCCCCTTTATCGCCATTGCTCCCAGGTCCACTCAGAGTACATGTTAGGGTCCCATCTATGGGTTAAGTAGAAAAATTGTATTTATAAAAAAAAATTGTATTATCAGTTAAGAATTGAATTTATTTCAAAACTTAATCGGCATTAAATGACCCACTGAAGTTGATATGCCGTAAAACAAAACAAACCAAACCAAACCAAATCTGAACACAAAACCAAAGTAATAACCATTTTGTATATCATTTTGTATACTTTTACATTATAAGGACTAGTTCAAAATAAAAAAACACCCTCCGGGCGATGTAAAGATAGATTTGTTTAAAACATATTGCCAGAGGGGTGGGAGTAAAACATTCAATGTCAGCGAGTTTGTACCCTAAGTAAGTAAAATCATCAAATTCATTAAAAGATTAAAAAATAAAACAATTTGATGTCAGCGAGTTTGTACCCTAAGTAAGTAAAATCATCAAATTCATTAAAAGATTAAAAAATAAAACAATTTGAAATGTAAACTTTAAATATGTATTAAAATAATATTAAACAAATTAAATAATATTAAAATAAAACAAACTATATATAGATATATAATACCAGTCATGTAATTATTAAAACTTGTTTTAAAAAACAATGACGATTTGGGGTAAGCAGTGACCTAATTTTTGTTACAGATAAAAACCGGAAGCGAATCTCCATTATTAATAGATTTAAGATATAACACATACTAGCCATGGAAAAAATGTCTTAACTAGCATTATTCGGAGTAATGAAGTCTCTGTGGGGTAGTGGCGAACACGCTGTGTTGGTCAGTGACATTGCTGTAATCAATTTTGAATACATACTATCCAGGAACTTTTTTTCTTATCGTGAGCACAAAGGCAAAGGCATTAATGGCCACTTGCTGTACTCTCACGGCACACACAGTTAGAGAATAACACGCAACGGGAACACAAATTGCCTTGCATGATTTAAAACCCAAGGTAGATAAAACACAATCCACAGCGCCTAATATCAAACTGGTTAGCCTTTTATAGAGGAATGAAAAACCTGTCAGATTACTACCCAGTTGGTGAGGTTTAGAATACTCACACTGTCTCCACTGAAGAAGAGTAAAGACCAAAAAAAAATGCATTTCCTGGATATCACACTAGACTGCAACTGATAATTAGGCTAACACATCACTCAATAAATTCCGAGTCTGACATATATTTGGCGCTACTAATAAAAAAAAAAGTCTATATGATTTTTATAAAGTCCCAACCTACAAATAGCACGTGTCAAAGTTTGAGCCCAAGTTTACAAATTGCAGTTATTTAAGTGAAGCTACTGTTGCAAATTTTCAAAACAATGGAAAAATCTGAATTTCGTGTGTTCATAAGTTATGTTCTGGAGAAATGAGGATGTTGAGTACTCATTCGTTACCAGTGTTCACAGACACGCTCTGGCGCTGATCTGTAGTTTCTTTTAAGTTCCCATTAAAGGGTCAAATAGATCTGTTTAGAATATTCGCATTCGATAGAAATAATTGATGCTATTATAATAATATATGTCGGTGCACGGTTTCGGTTTATAGAGCGATGCTCCGGATCAGTATTACAGTCGTTGGATGGGATGATACCAAATATAATACTATAGTGCTATAATACTAATGCTAGTCGTATCACAGATTATAGTATTATAGTGTCCTGAAGGAGAGTTGGTTTCGTTCCTTTTACCAACTCGGCTGAAATAGGATTAAATAACCAAAAGCTGTCAACGGATCAACCAAACAATTAAACAGAACGCTTCTTGATGGTTATGTACAAAATATATACATTTATTTTACAAAGGAGTGAGGTAATTTCTTTGCCAGTTGATTGGCGATCTACAGCTGGTTTTTTGACTAAATTATCAATTTTGTACCGGGTGGCAAGGCATCAGAGTGTATCGGTAAAGTTGTGGCAAGGGCACCGAGCTATGGCGAGCTCCCAGGTTTCGGAGTGTCTGACTCCAGCGGATGTTCTCCATTTCTCTCTCTTCTTTTCCTTCTTCTTGGTCTCTTTCTGTCTGTTATTTATGGGATCCAGACCTCCCCACCCCTAACATATGTCTCTGATTGACCAGCCACTCGATAACATTGCCTACCTGTCTAAATGGCCTTGTGCCAGCCTTAGTTGTAGTTTTCCATTGTTTTTTTCCAATTGCCACAAGTGAAGGTCAGCTATTATTTTATTTATGTAAGTCTTTGAAATTTTTTACCCACTTTTCAAAAACTTGGAATCTTATTTGTTGAATATAGCTTTATTTTGTCAAAATTCAAAATCCCGATCATATTGGTCAAATTCCATAATTTAAGGAAGTTATGCCTACGTGAGAATTCTTTGTTTAGATGAATTTATATTGTTAATATAAACATTATATCGCCAATTGACGTGTTATACTATATAAGTGTAACTTCTTTGTGTTATGTTGCTTGAAGATATTAAGAGGCCGGTTTAGTTCAGTCTAGGAACCACAAAGTTCCGGATGCGATACCGGCACTCACCAACTCAGCATACTTGTGCTGTAGCATGGGGAGCTGACTGTAGGTGTGATACTACATCTCAGGTGCAAAACAATCTCCCAGGTCTAGCGCTAGTGAAAAGTATATAAACTCCCTCCCTGTCCAGCTGATACTGACAATAGGCCACTCCGCCTACTTTACTTTTTGTAAAAAATAATTGAGAGGTAACCCCTACTATATGATTAGCCCCCTTTGGTGAATTCTCTTTGGAATACTTGACTATATAAACTCTTAATAAGTGTGCTAATTATTCTAAGTAGAATAAAGCTTTCCAAAGCCTATCGGTGTTATCGTTTGGCATTATACTTTTACTCCTTGTTTACTAAGGATTATTGTTAGTTACTTGAAACCATATCACTGCAAGCAAACACATTATCGTTATTCAATATGATAATCACTTGAAACCTTATAAATTTTAGCATTAGGGGAAACACTGCACCAATTTATACGAAAAAGATAGGAATTCTTGATCTCATATAATTGTAAGTTCTTTGTATTAAGAATAATTACTTGAAGCTATATTTTTTTCTAATGATTATTAGGAATATTTGATACCATGCAAAACACTCTAAATTCTTTGCCTACTTTAAACCGTTCACGGTGTCTCTCTCAACACAGTGATGCTACCGTAAGCCCATGACAGCAGTTCCTGTTTGTGTTACAGGTTTACACTGAAAAATCTCTACGTGAACCCCCTTACCATCTTTTGTTTTGTCTGTGATTAAACCATGAGGCTGGTACTTGAAACTCTGCAATATGGAACCAGTTGAATGGAAGAATATCAAGAAAATCTGGTACAACAGTAGGGAAAATGTGGTCGGCAGGGAGTTAAAAAATAAATACACAAAAAATAAAATTGTACAATGAACGAAATCCCCTAATATCTAGGCATTAAATAAACTTAGAGCAATTGACATGCCATTAAAATATATCAGCCAATTCCAGACCTACTAGATTATCAATAGAGATAGTTTATTCGGTGTGGCCAAAACTTTAATCCGACTTCTGTATACTCTTCCGAATGTTTTTTTGCCATCCCCCTCAAAGTCCTGGGGTCGTGGGTATGACACTAATCTGCAAATGATTGTGAAGCTCCAGGTCTGGAATTCTGTGGAGTGGGAATACCTGTTCATTACCATTACTCCTAGGTAGATTTTTTGGCTATTGAATACTCCGACTGCACCTCTGCAGAGGATTAAGACTCCCCAAGACTTGCATTTACTCTGACCTGGAGGGGTAGTACCAGTTAGGATCCATCTATAGGTTAGATAATTAAAATTGCATTTAAAATGTGTTTGAAGAATAAGATTTTGAAACATTTTGAATATCCAACATGAATAAAAAAAAAAACGTCTTTGACATAGAATAACTCAAGAATTGACATGCGTAAAATCCTAACATCCATACAACCATACAAGTATACTCTGACCTTGCGAGTTCGTACCAATTAGGTTCAAATCTATGGATCAAATACATCTATTAATAATGGAGATTCACTTCCGGTTTTTGTCTGTAACAAAAATTACGCCACTGCTTGCGTCACATTACCCAAAATAGTCATAACAGAGAATAAATACACTCAAAATTTGAATAATGCTAGGTAAGACATTTTTTCCATGGCTAGTATGTGTTATATCTTAAATCTATTAATAATGGAGATTCGCTTCCGATTTTTATCTGTAACAAAAATTACGTCACTGCTTACGTCACATTAGCCCAAATCGTCATGCAACATTAGAAAGTCCTCATTGTTTTTTAAAACAAGTTTTAATAAATACATGACTGGTATTATATATAGTTTGTTTTATTTTAATACATATTAAAAGATTACATTTCAAATTGTTTAATTTTTTAATCCTTTAATGAATTTGATGATTTTACTTACTTAGGGCACAAACTCGCTGACACTGAATTGTTTACTCCCACCCCTCTGGAAATATGTTTCAAAAATATATTTTTACATCGCCCGGAGGGCGTTTTTTATTTTGTACTAGTTTGTTTTAAAATTATTCGTATTTAATGATGTTACATAATTCATAGGTAATTTATGAGTTACGTACGAATGGTAGATAGATATTTTTGAAACTGAGTTCGTTAGATTCAAAATAACGGGGTCTGAGTGGGAAATTACCTTAGCCGTTATCGTTAACGTTATTGGCAGTGATAATCTTTTACTTGAACCCTTCCGGAAACGTGCCAGTAGAGGTGTGAGAGAGAAGTTTTAGTTTTTATATTAGTAGCGGCCAGAAATTCGGAGTGAGCAGTCGCTAAAGTCTGTCTCAGCGAGATGTCGCCCCTCATCAAATCAAACAGATATTATTAAAAAGATTATGGCAATGGAACGGGGAAAATATGTGTAGCTATAGAGTTAATCAAACATTTGCAAATGGGTAATCATTAACTTGCTCCTCGTAAATTCCTACCATAAAATAAACTGAACCCTCATTTTATGTCCGTGTTTTTGCAATAAATGTTTTATTTTTCTTGCACCCGTTATTTTACAATACTAAATATATTTTATTTATTTATTTTAATATTCACTTCAATGTGTATATTCTAAAAGGTTTTATTTTGTGAGAATGGTTAGTTTTAAAGCGGGGGCTCATTTTACAATTTAGGCATAAATTGGATCCTCCTTTTATGACCGTAATTTTGTTTTTTTCGTCGACGATGATTAAAATCTGACGCTTTTATTTTAGAGTACCAAAGACAAAAAAAAGAAAGAAAAGACATAACATCAACAAAAGGTAAGTATTGTAAAATAACGGTTCAAGAAAAACATTTATTGCAAAAAAAAGAAAACGGACATAAAACGAGGGTTCAGTTTATTTTATGGTAGGTATTTACGAGGAACAAGTTAAGGATTACTTGCAAATGTATTGAATTTCGGCATTAAATAATCCATAAAGAGTTGATATGCCATTTGATTTCGGTATATCCACAGGTTCCTGCTAGTATTATAATCATTGGCATTGCAGTCTCGGAAGACTATAATATAGTTTTTGTGCCCCTGAAGTCACATGGCCTCCTGTGACTGTGAAGTCCAATGTTGGAAAAACACTTTCGACTACAGATGTCGCCTGTGAAGGTTGTCCCTGAAGATGTTGATGTACCTGTGCTTTGTTGCCGCTGCTTTCTTCTGGACCTCTTGGCTTCATGGCGTTACGCCCGGGGGACTGGAGAATGAGATAACATGGACGATATATAGGAAGTATATTAAAATGTTCGTGTGGTTTCATCAGAAACTTTTGAGAATAATCCTTAAGATTTTGTACCTGATTTTGGAATTATGAAGACACATCGGAAAATTTAAGAATAGAATGTGTGATAATCAAGAAAAATCCGTTGACCAGGATACGTTATCTGCATTAACGATGATAAAATACTTAAATGCCTCTTCTATAGCGAGCTCGCTAATGGAAAATGTCTTTAACATAAGCCCATAAAAAAAGATATAAGGATTCTCTTAAAGAAAACTTGATGTCTTTGAAAATAGACGTCAACGAATTGGAAGGAAATCCATTAGATAGAAATAATTGGTGCCGGATGATTAAAAGCGGTTGGACTTAGATGAAAAAGAGGAAGATACAAAATGCAGACCTGAAGAGTTCTTTATATAATGGTGATTCATCTGTGACTCAGCTAGGTGAGCATTAGGAATGTCAATTCTGACATCGTTATACAGTAGCATTGATACGGCTACAGATTGAAAGAATTCCAACTTTATCTCATCACAGAGATAAGGTTTCCCCACAGTTATATGGTCGGTTAGTTGGACCTTACGGCATGTCAACCCTTGTTGAGTTATTTTTATTCCTAAGAGGTTTTGTTTTATTCATTCTTGATGGTACACAATTCCCTTTAAAACTCATTTTTAACACATTTTGTACACTCATTTTTTTCTATTTGACCAATAGAAGGGAGAGACCCTAAAAGGTATTACCTTTCTGGGTCCGAGTGGACCTGGGAGTAATGTTGGCGAATGGGTACTCCACATTACCCAGAGTTCCAGGATTGGATATTCACCATCAGATAGATTTTAAAGTCATAACCAGTATATAAAAAACCCTCAGCCACAGGCTTCTAGCACATATATGATAAAAAGTGTTGGTGGTTGCCATAAAGGCAAAGGGACTGCGAAAATTTCAGTCTGTACACACACACACACACACACACATACACACACACACACATATATATATATATATACACACACACACACACACACACATATATATATATATATATATAAGACAGCCTAATGGTTACGGTGCCGGACTGGCACCCAACCGATCGGATTTCAATTCCGGCTGTAGGTAGCTTACAAAATGTCTAGCCACACTGAGGAGACTTGATAAGTCGAAACACGTGTCTGTGGATGACCCTATATATGCTCCCCATCCCCTAGGGTTGAGCACTCTGGGGGGGATCTTGCTGACGGCCGCCAACTCAAGCGTAAACGCAACGCTCTTCTAAGGAATGGAGCACTTTGTGACGGCCTTTACACGCAAAGCGATGTGTGTATTAAAACAGTTAAAATCCCCTTCCCATTCTGTAAGTGAAGACAGCCTAATGGTTACGGTGCCGGACTGGCACCCAACCGATCGGATTTCAATTCCGGCTGTAGGTAGCTTACAAAATGTCTAGCCACACTGAGGAGACTTGATGTCGAAACACGTGTCTGTGGATGACCCTATATATATATATATATGGGCTGCATCTATATATTATGTAGTAAAGTTGCCGGAGTCGCCTTTTGTCAGTATCAGCCATATAGCGAGGGAGTCTATCCGTTAGCGCTAGACCAATGAGATTGTTTTTTTTCGCAGAAGTGGAGACCCACACCTATAGTCAGCTCCCTACTTTACTATACAGATCAGATTACCCAATCTGTGCTGCTCATGTGCTAAATTCGTGGGGACCGTAGTGTCACAACCGAACCGGCCCCTATCTATCTATCTATCTATCTATCTATCTGTATAAATATATATATGACCATATCTGATATCTATCTATCTATCTATCTATCTATCTATCTATCCATCTATCTCTCTCTATATAGATAATAATAATAATAATAATAATAATAATAATAATAATAAACTGATCATCAGAATTATACTGATGATCCGTTAGGAGACACCTAGGTAAATATTCTCTGACTCATTAGGCTTACTTTATTATCTATTAGCTCTACATTTTTTATTAAACACTTTAGTATATTTAACTCAGGCATCCCTTACAGTATTTTTTCTCTTGGCCATTTTAATAGTACCTTCTGATTATTTTCGGGAGGTACATATGATTTTTTTTATCTTTCTATATATTTTTCTCCAGGTATCGTGTGTATCGTGTAATTACAAATTTTAAAGCCGGGAGTGTTTTTATACTGTCGGAGTGTTTTTATACTGTCGTAGTTTAGAAATATATATATATATATATATATATATATATATATATATATATATATATATATATATATATATCACTTTTGGGGAGAGAATAAGGTATTTCCTAATTTTTTCTTAATTATTGAATTATATCACATAATTATTAAAAATCAGAAACCAAATTTAGCATGTTTTTTAGTTAGATAGATATCAATGGTTATGCAAGATTTCGAATCAGAGTGACCTCTCGTTTTGGACTTATACGTCGACACGTACATACCAAACTTACTTTTATATATATAGATACATCACCAACATAATAATTGGGGAAGTAGATTTTTCAAGTTCAACGATTTTTTTCTTTAAATTCTACTTTTTGTAAACCTCACATCAACCAGACCAATAATCTGCATTTGATAACATGCAGCCATTCAGTTCTACAAAAAACAAAACCATTGTTGAAACAATGTCGGTGAGTATGCATTTACTCATCAACTGCGTCACTAGTAGGATTCGAAACCAAATAATTTTTAATGCGAGGCAATGCTGTTTTTTCTTCTCCTTGGCTGGTTGCCCTACAAACGTTAAAGAACAGAGTCTGTCCTAGTATTTACCCATGTCTAGGATTGAGAACAGACATATTCATTCTTTTTCCTTAGCACGAAGTGGATAAGTGCAATTAGAACATGAAGGAGCAGCTGATGGTAATCCCGAATTATTAATTTTCCTGATTTTTTAAGTTGGGGGTGCATGCATAAGTGGTTGTAGGGACAAGGGATATATTTAAGGCGGGCAGACGTATTTATGCTTTTTCCGAGGGCATTAACCTGAGGTGGATAAGTGAAAGCAGAACACGACCGAGCGACTGATGGTAATCCCGAATTATAAATTTTCTGATTGTTTAAAAAGAGTTAGGAGGCGCTTGGATAAGTGTTTGTAAAGCCGAGGGACATATCAGGGGCGGACATACGTATTCATGCTTTTTTCGAAGGGCATTAGCACAAAGCAGATAAGAATTAGCAGAATTTGACGGAGCAGTGGATGGTAATCCCAAATGATAAATTTACTGATTGTTTAAAAAACAGTTGGGGGACGTTTGGATAAGTTTTCGTAGCTCCAAGGAGGTTGATAGACATATCCCTATTTTTTCCCAGGGCATTATCCAGATTGGTAAGAGCAAATGGATAAGAGCAAGTAGAAAACGACAGGGCAACTGATGCTAATCCCGAATAATGAATTTGCTGGTTGTTTGAAAAACAATTGGACGACGCTTAGATAAATTTTTGATGTTCCAAGGTATATATTGGAGGTAGACAGACATATTCCTGTTATTTTTTTTTTCAAGCATATTAGCACGAAGTGGATAAGAGCAAGCAGAATTTGACGGAGCAGCTGATGGTAATCTCGAATGATAAATTTGCTAATTATTTGAAAAACAGTTGGGCGACGCTTGGATAAGTGTTTATAGCCCCATTGAATATATCTGCGACGGACAGACATATTTCTGTTTTATTTCCAAGGGCATTAGCCAGAGTGGTAAGAGAAAATGGATTAGAGCATGAAGAAAACAACAGGGCAGCTGATGCTAATCCCGAATGATAAATTTGCTAATTGTTTGAAAAAAAGTTGGGCGATGCCAGGATTAATTATTGTAGCTCCAAGGTATATATCTGAAGTGGACAGATATATTCCTGTTTTTTTTTTCCAAGGATAAGGGATAAGTGGATAAGGGCAAGCAGAATTTTATGGAGCTGATGGTAATCCCGAATGTTGAATTTGTTGATTGTTTGAAAAACAGTTCGAGGGACGTTTGAATAAGTGTCTGTAGTCCCAAAGCCAACTTTATTGAAGGAGACCAACGTTATTCATTATTATCAAATCGATGGATACGTACAGGAAATATAATGAAATCCGTAACTGAATAAACCTAATTCTTCTGCAGATGGCATAAAATATTCGCTTTCCCCTCATGGCTACCCCAAGGGGGGAATGCGTAAACCGTAAATATAAGTTGTTCCATCTGCATTTTGTTTAACGACGGAACGTTGCAGTAAAAGGATCTTGTAAATGTCAAAACTACTGGAAAAGCAAGTAAGCCAAAAATTGAAATAAATGTGAATGATGTCAACGATGAACTCTTCATTGCGTGGTGTTAACGCCGAAGGCCACACTGGAGTTTTTCTATATCGTGCGAGAAAGATAGTAAATTGCAAGTTCGAGAAAGATTGTCACCCCCGGGCTATGACAACAACCAGGATATTGGATATATTCCTATGAGTAGAAACACACGTGTTATCGGATGCATTCGGAATACGAAAGCATCCGTCCAGCATCTTTCGTCAATATATATTGACAGAATAAAATATTGCAACGCCCAGTTACTTATATCCATGTTTGTACAGCACGTACATATCTACTAACCACTCCACACGATCAAGATGTGACAAAAGTTACGTATCAGAGAAAAAAGAAAGAACATATGGACCATATGACCTTTAGGCACCCCTTTTTGATCTCGATTAATAAAGGACATGTTTTTCATTTACACCGTCAATATCCGGTTGTTTTAACAGACGATTTTAGATTTTAAAAATTATAAACCCCTAACCCCAACCCCTAAACCTCACCCTAATCCCTAATCCTAACCCCTAACCCTAACCCTAACCCTAACCACTAACAAACAACCGGATATTGACGGTGTAAATGAAAAACGTGTCCTTTCGTATTCGAGATCAAAATGGGATGCCTAAAGGTAATATCTTCGGAAAATATAATCTATCTATACATATATAAAGGGCAGTTGTGAAGAATCTGTACGTCCGGAGGAAACTTCGAAAATAAAACAATTAACGACATTATATATAAATATATATACACATTAAATATCACCAAGGCTTGGTTTTTGAGCAAAAATTATAAAGATTTGATTTATATTCGCGAAAATAATTAAAAAATAAAATTTAAATGATAACAGCATGGATTTTTTTTCATTCAATATTTTAGATAGTATACATAAACATTTCTTTTCAGAATAGCTGGATCAATGCAAGGTCTATTTTTTACATAGGGATTTAAATGGGGCATCCCACGAGGATTCAACTCACGATTCAGTAATAATGGATCTACGGGACTAACTTAAACAATCCCCGCTGCTAGTAAGAAATAAATAGAAAAAAAAAGAGAGGGTGGAAGAAGAAAGCGAGAGTGGAAGTGACAACGCTAATCAGATGTGTATTGTCTGTTTCAATTGAAGAGAATGGAAAGATGGAAAGAAATAAAATAAATTAAATTATTTAAATCAGTGAAATAGATCAGTAATTAAGACTGAGTCTATTTTACTAGTGACCACCCCACGCGGAGTTTAACAGAATTGAATTCCAAGTTTTCCTTCTCCTTGACTGGATGCCTAACCATGATTAAAGAGGCTAGTCTGCATTGCTATATACCCATAGCTGGAGGGAGAGGAGTTTCTACAGCATATACTTGCTAGTGAATTGTTGGTTGGTTAGTTGGATTTCATGGCATGTCAACCCTTGGGTTATTTTATGCCTAAACGTCCTGTTTTATTCAATCCTGTTAGGTATTTAAAATGTAACTCTTTTTAAAACACCTTATTTACTTTAGATGGAACCATAACATGTACTACCGCTCCGGGTCAGATTAGACCTGGGAGTAATAACAATGAAGGGGTACGCCACACTCCCTAGATTTTGGAACGTCACCACTAAATGCAGTTTAACGTCATACTCAAGACACTAAGTCTCTGAGTCTCTTGTTTGGTTAGATTTTACGGCATGCCAACTCAAGTTGGATTATCTTATGCCGAAGACGTTTTGTTTTATTCGTTTTTGATGGGTACTCAATTTTTTAAAAACTCAACTTTTTAAACACATTTTTCCTATTTAACCCCTAGATTGGACCCTAACAGAATCTACCACTTCGGTTAGGGTGAACCGAGGAATAATTGTAATGAAGGGGTACTCCACACTTCCCAAAGCTCCACAATTGGAACTTCCCAATTGGATGCATTTTAACATAATATTAATCAAACTGAGACCCTCAGCAACTGCCTTCTAGCACATATTTGATAAAAAGGATTGGGGTTGTTGCGAAAGTGCTGAATATGATAGACTTCTCAGCCACCGGGATTCTGTCCTTAATCATCATGGGTAACCACACACGAACAATAGGTGGTCCAATTGGAATATTCTTATCTGCAGATTTGTACAGTCGGTGTATTCTACAGCCTTAGATGATAAGGCTTAGCTAGTGAGAAGTACTGATAGTCTTCAAAGATGTTAGATTGTTGGTGTATAATGTCTTATCAACCCTTGTTAGTCTATTTAATGCCGAAACTTATCTTTTTATAGACGATTTCTTTAACTTCATGTGTATTAATAAATTAGTTGAAATAATTTTCATTAACTTCACTTATATGCACTGCAAGTATTTAAGTTTTAATGTAATCAAATTATAAAGGGTAATGAAACCAAATAAGAATGCAATAAAAAGATTTGAAACAGAGGCGGGTATAATAAAAAAAATAGAACAACTGAAATTTACTCTTCCATCACTTTCGTCTTTCATTGCAAACTTTCCCGAATTTAACTATTTAGTTAAAATAGGAAATAAAGAATAAAATGGCAGTGATTTCTTCTTGTTAATGGATTTCTTTTAAGATCTATCTGTGAGATGTTTGCTCATATTCATTAAAATAAAACCAAACAATTAGAAATCAATATTTATATATTCTAAGCAGATATTGATCAAAATCAATTTTTAATATCAATATGCAAATTAGTCTTCTCGTCCACACTGTAAACCGCTATTTTGTTGTATATATAAATACAATTGCATATTATCAGTATGTAGATAAGGCCAACAGCATTAATAATTTTTAACAATTCTATTAATAATTGAGGTTTAAATAAAAAATAAAATTATGAAGAATGTAACGTAAATAATTTACGGTGTTGTGACTTGTGTAGTGATATAGTTTCGATTACAGACAAACAGACACACAATCTCTTGTAAGATGTGTATTAATGTTGGTAGAAATAATTCTCATGTTAGATTTAATATTAACTTCATGTATAAACCGTAAGAAATAATTTTCTTTAACAGATCCATTTATAAATGGGACCCTAAAAGATATTAACAAAGTGGACCTACGAGCAATTGCAATAAAGGTATACTCCACATTGCCCCGGAATTTAACCTGACCGCTAGATGCAGTTTAGCGCCATACTCAGAACACATTGGTAGAAATAATTTCATACTAGATTTTTAATAAACTTTGACCTTCAGCCATCGCCTTCTATAGGATAAAAAAGTTTGAGAGTTTGCCACTAGTGCATAGTGATAATATGGTCGGGAAAACCATGTAAGTGGTAGGGCTTGACTTGATCAGCCGAGTGACTGGGTCTAGCCTGTTGAACCCCTTTTTAGGCCAAGTGAGAGCCGAAGTGGACTATTGCCTGTCACCGGACCACTTAGTACCCGGGTCACAGACAGGTCAGCTACGAAACTCCAGTCCTGAGGCATGGGGAGTAAACCTCTGCAAAAGTGCAGTCGGCATCTTCTACAAGCCGCAGCTGACAGGGTCTTGTATCAGAGAATGGTATTGACCATTTGTATTATAGAATACATAACAGTACGAACACCGAAGGCCAAGAACATCATCGTCCTTATCCTCCTCCTCCTCCTCATCATCATCATTATCATCAAATCGTGGAGGCGCTCAATATTAATGGTTATTGTCGTAACTATCCGAGTTCATATCCTCGACGAGACCGTTTGCTTTCATATAACTCTACTATCCTTAGAAAAGGTAAGAGTCCAACTATTCTCCCTCCAGCTATGGGTAAACTAATAGGGTAAATTGGGCTCGCTACCTTTGGTATGGCAACCAGTCTAGGAAAAGGAAAATTCAAAATTAAAACCTGTTAAACTCAAATATTGACTTTGTGTCGCATCCTACCTGTGACGGAGGTGTCAGGTAAATACACGGTGTCAGGTAAATATGGGAAATATCAAAAGAAACGTTGATATATATATATATATATATATATATATATATATATAGAGAGAGAGAGAGAGAGAGAGAGAGAGAGATGTTGAAATGAAAAATAAAGGAAATAAAATGTTGAATGGATAAAATAGGATTTATTTTATTTATACTGACACGTGTTTCGGACAGGAGTTTATCCATGCATCCATGTATTCTATCTATCATTATTTTAAATACAAAATAATATAAAGTAACAATAATAGAAAAAAACTACAGAAATGTTTAGTATACAAAGAAATAAGGATTTACTCTGACGAAGGCCACTATTTCTTTGTATATTAAACATTTCTGTAGTTTTTTCCCGAGTACTTTTTTTGGAAAAAAAAACTGGAACACATCACCCCTGATGATGGCACTTCGAATTGTCGAAAGTCATTGGGATATGTCCAACTCTCCACACGAGTAGAATGTGACACAAGGTCAGTTTTTTCTTAAGCGGAGTTTAACAGGTTTTAATTAAGTTTTCACCAAGGGTGTGAAATGCAAACGGCCGCATCTAGAATTTGAACTTGGGTCGATGAGATCCGTTTTCTACGATAACTATTACACCACGCGCCTCCACGTTGTTAGATAAATGATAAACAGCGTTGACATATGTGAATGGAATGAAATAGCAGCTGTCGTGTTACACATTATATTAGACTCCCTATTGTTTATCACCCCCTAGCGGCTCTTTGTTTATTAGGCCAAAGAATTGTCCCCGGCACACGATTTCCGGTTGCGTTCCTTTATCAGAAATACGACCTTAGCTTCCGAAGCAAAATCTGTAGGCATTCATTACTGTTTAAATTGTATGCAGTCCCATCTAAAATTGCATGTTGCTATTAGTCTAAAATATTATTAGAATCTTACGACCAAAGAAAGCAAATTTTAAGGTTAACATTATTTAGATTATTCGAAATATTGTTCACATCTTTATTGTTATCTGTACAACGTTTCGGGCGAGGTCTCCGGCCTGCTTCAGATATTTCTTGTCGGACTCGGGAGCCTTCTCGAACTTTGAAACCTAACTTTCGGACTCGGGAGCTTTCTCGAACTCGGGAAGCTTCTTTTCGAACTCGGGAACTTTTTTGTCGTTATCGGGAGCCATCCTGGAATTTTTAACCCAACCCTTTGTTCAATCCACGGGGTATCCTGTTCTCATTCGGCCAACCATTGCTGGGGTACAAGTGTTAAGTTGTCTTAATTATTATTCTATGTAACTGTTGCTCTTGACCAAGATTGAACCTGCAGCCTAGAAATAAATATCAGTTAGAAATGTCGTAACCCAACACCTTTATCCATTATGCTAGGTGTCCAATTGGACAGTTCAGTGTGAATTTCGGGAACTTATAAAGCACTAATCCAAATAATACTAATTATCAAGCCTCATCTGAAAAATTCAGAGAAATTTTAAAGTATTGGAAAAAGAAGTTGCATTGTTTTCATAACTACTTTCCATTCGCTAATCCCCTCATATTGTAAAATAAATACAACCATCTATACTTGCTGGAACTGTGGATATATCACAGTGTGATAATTTAATTATTACAGCATTTGTTATGCGTACTTAAGACCTTTTGCAAATAGCTCAATATGTAAGAAGTATAATAATCTTGATCTAACTTTCACTCTTCTTGTCTTTCTTTCATCATTTCATAATGTTCAATTGAAACAGGTTAGCGTTATCAAATTCGGCGGATAAGCAGTAAAAGATAATCATGATTTAGATTTTTGCATTTCATCTTAGATAATTTGGACGGTGTTATTTTTAATCAGAGGGTGTTGCAAGATGATAACGGTCATACAATTAAGGAACACAAGTATTTATATAGCGATTCTTCTGTACGCACTACATTATTTTCATATATCGAAAAACTACATTATGAAGTAGAAATGTACAAAATTTCTAAATAAATAGAAATTACGAAAAACGATCCACAATTTTTATTCAAAAAAATTAACGACAATTCATTCAAAAATAATCAAATCATCATCCTCTGGAATACCGCTCTCAACAAGGGCTTATTTTAAAGGGGGCTTATATTAAAACCATCCTGAAAAATCATGCTAGATCTTATTTTGCAGATAGGTCTTATTTTCGGGGAAACGCGACAGCATGTGCCCCCTGCCTTGTTCTCTGTTGGAATGGCCATGATTGATTTTTCGTACCAGGAAGCCCTTTTTCTCAGAGCATGCCCAGATAGTCCTTTCTGTCTCATGCCTCCTAGGAGCTTGTTATTTTTTTGTATTTCTTTATTTCATTTTATCTCATTTGGTTTTATTTATTTTATTTTTCAATCCCCACATATTTATTACAATGTCTCAAACTTTGAAAATTCGGTTTTAACATTATTTTCATATTAAGTAAAAGTAAAGTAGGCGGAAGGGCTTATTGTCGGTATCAGCCGGGCAACATTGGAGTCTATCCTATTTTTGCTAGCGCTAGACCAGGGAGATTGTTTTTGAGTCAAAGGTGGATTGCCACAGTTAAAATCAGCTCCCCACATTATCGCACAGATCCAATCTGTACTATTCATGCACAAGTTGGTGAAGGCTAGTATCGAAATCGAAACATTGTGGTTTCAAAGTGGATGCTCTACCAACTGAGTTAAAAAAAAGTCGGCGGAGTGGCCATATCAGCTGGACACTAAGAGAGTCTATCCCCTTTTCATTAGGGATAGACCAAAGAGAGTTTTCTTCTGAGGTAGAACACCACACTTACCATCATCTCCCCAGTTTACTGCACAGGTGCAGACTGGGCTACTCATGTGCAGATGTGGCGAGTCCCCATATCGGAAGCGGAACCTTGAAGTTCAGAAGCGGATTCTCTACTGATTCAGCTAAATCGGTCCTTAATTGTATAAAAAATTCAGATTCCTAAGTGTCCTCTTGGTTAGATTTTTTACCATTTCTTTCTGAATTTCATTTTAAAATTTCTATGCCTCGATGAACGTGAAAAAAGTTATACGTTTACTTTTTGGCATGAATTCAAAATTGGTCTTAATTTTGCTTCGTGACAATTTTCGGTCACGTGATGGCATTGTGTAAAAGTAGTGTAAAGAAAATGGTATGTAAGTAAAAAAAAAAAAAAAATGAATAAATAATATTCAGAGAGTGTGTTTATTTATGAATGAATAAGTAGGTCTTCCTATGTTCGAGCTTTTCAATTTTTATATATATTGGATATCTCAACTATCATATATATATATATATATATATATATATATATATATATATATATGTGTGTGTGTGTGTGTGTGTGTGTGTGTGTGTGTGTGTGTGTATATATATATATATATATATATATAATACAAAAATAATCATACAAAGAGGAATATTCATGTTATTGTTGTACAAATCTTTCTCTTTAAATAGATCCTTGAACAAAAACGGCGTTTTGCTTGGACTGACGATTTCTTAAAAAAATAATTTATTTTTTACAGAGCAGCTACGATTTTCTCGTAATCCGGATATCGGGGTTTCGAATTTCAGTGTAGCTTGGTTCACTTTTTTTTCTTTTTTAATTTCGTTTACTTCAGGAGTTCTTTTTAGAGTCTTTTGGGAGATCCTTAATCGTCTCTTCCTAGTTTTGTGTCGTTAAAAAACAATAGTTGTGAGTGAAGTCTTTTGAATCCTGCTTCGCTGGTGTTGTTGTAAAGGATAAACCTGTGTGAGTTTCTTCGAATCCTCGGTCGCCAGTTGTTGTGGGGTTTTAAGGGTCAAAAATAAGACAAATGACTGGTAACAATGTATACAAATGTATTGAACAAAAGGAGTAGAAATTTACAGCAAATAAAGTGGAGATTGCGTTCGACCAATACAGCTACGAGCTGACTCACAATTGTTCCTATTACTTATAGTAGCCGTCGGCGCATTCCATTTATGTCCATAGGTTTTATCACCTATAACAGTTATGATATTTATATTTAAATTGTTCTTAATTTGTTTCGAATTTAGGTCATTTTTGTTTTGCGAAAGAAAACGTGCTTGACAGGCCAAAAAAGTGAGGGGCGGAAAATGTACTAGTAAAGTGACAAGTCCATTTGTTCAGTGAAAACCATAATATGTATGTGTGTGTATGTGTGTGTATGTGTGTGCGTGTCCCAAACCTTTCCCATATATCTGAATTTAACGATGGTTTGATCAATTAGAGATCTGCACATCGTGGTATCTATAATGGTGGGAAATGTTTTTGAATGTTCAATATTGATTTTCATATTGCTCTTCCTCGTGAGTATCTGCTTCGGGTAAGGTGCAATTAAGAAGAAAAGCATTATAAACCTTAGCAGCTATGGCAGTAAGAGTTATACCTCAGTAGTTCTTACTGATTCCGAGGTCACCTTTTGTGGAAGGGAATGGTAGGCTGCAGTTATGATTTATTGAGAAAAATGAATTCACAAATTTCCACGAGATGGAAAAGAAAAGTTTCACTTACATGAGCAATTCTGATGGCAGTTATAAATGTGATGCAATCATTAGGGTAAATTTGGAGTAATTTATATCCGTCTTGTCCTAGGCGCTGCCTACACGCAGACTCCGCTCTCATACGGTGCTTTTCATAGTACTCT
This sequence comes from Doryteuthis pealeii, assembly GCA_023376005.1. NCBI lineage: Eukaryota > Metazoa > Mollusca > Cephalopoda > Myopsida > Loliginidae > Doryteuthis > Doryteuthis pealeii. The sequence continues at coordinate 62,987,267 of CM042156.1, forward strand.
AGGTTTTTAAATGTCTTTTCCAAAAAATCCTGAGTGAAAGCGGTCGTTTATTTCCATTAGAGCAATGTGTTGGTAAAAAAAAACACTGTTATCAAGACATTGACTCAACTCTTTCATTGGCTGAGTTGTGGAAAGTAGAAGCTAACTCAGTCAATGAAAGAGAGTGAGTCTTTCCACTTGCGATCTCCTGGTTTTAATCAACACATGGATATAATTGAAAATTACTGTGGCATTTGTACGTTTTATTATTTGAACTTTGTCAGTCAGTTATATTGTTTTTTTTTTCCGTTTTTAACAAAATTATTTTTAGATATGTATTCAATGGTTGATAATAAGGGAATTAATGATAGCAATCCTTACTTTGTTTTGTTAATGTAAAAGAAGGATTTAAAGACTTAGATGCCATGTGCGGCACTCATGACATACATATGTAATAGATGCGCCCTTGGGACAACTCAGTTTGACATGTCTGATTTAGATAGTATCCTACCAACATATTTTCTACCGCATTCTTTTCTACAAATATGTGTCCTCGCTCTGGTCAGATGGTACGTATATTATATTGCGTAGTTAAAAGGTCCTTAAATACCCGAGGACTTGACTTCCCAAAGTTCATATTTCGACTGTTCGGCGTCGAAGAAGATCCTCGCGTTCCTAGGCGCATAACCTGTTACGTTTTTATAGGCCATCCTTTAGCCTTCAAGCAAGACCGCATGTCTAGTGGAAATCCTTGGTAATCCTTTGGTAAAAGAATCCTCAGTATTTTAAGTTCCTTCGTCAATGATTTCAAATGGACTATGAAAGTATCAATGTTTAAGTAGTCAATCTGGTCAGGTTAATGGCTGTTGATTGGCGGAAGAATAAACCACATGACCTCGCCCAGTCTATAAATTTAGGTGGGGAATTGTAGCACACCTTATATCCAAAAACTCCCAAAAGTTGTAAGAGTGACAAGGACTTTAACACTGATTAAAAAAATAAAAATAGAAACAGACAAAGGAAAGTTAAGGGTTGTATATACTATTCCTAAAACATAGATCCATGTGATTTTTTTCGTTATTTCCTAAACCAAAAAAATTCTCTCAAGTATATGATTTCAGTACATGGAGGACATTAAAAGTAATACAACGTCCAGTTTCATACAATCACATATTTCAAAAGTAATTCGACCAATGGAAAACTCGCTAGAATAAGTATGTTTGTATTTATCGTAAGCAGGATTTGAAATAGATTCCATTTTTAAGTTGATTCCAGCTGATTTGAATTTAGAGTTTCCTTCACTTAGATTGATAGCCAAACCAAAGGCTAAAAACACTATATACTGTGGTAACCTGACTTACGAGTGCACTATCATACAATTTTTCCGAGTTGCGAGCTGTCACGCGGCCAATATTTTGATTTTTATTGGGAGTTAAAATGTGAGGTGGGGGCGAGCATCAGATAGGCTTATGTTGATTAGTTCATTAAAGAATTTAAGTTTTCACAAACCTATTACAAATATCATTTATAAAATTATCATTAAAACATATATATATTTACCAACCCCTCCGTACGAGCAGGATGTGACACAAGGTCAATTTCTTAAGCGGAGTTAACAGGTTTAAATTAAGAGTTTTCCTTCTCCTAGACCGGTTGCCTGGCAAAGGTTAAAGAGCCCAGTCTGTCCTACTATTTATCCATAGCTGGAGGGAGAGTAGGATTGATACCTTTCCCAAGGGTATTAGCGCTAAGTGATTTGAACTCTGGGCGACGAGTCCATTTCCCATGACTTTAACCATTACACCACGCGCTTCACTTTCATTTCATTAAAACATATAAGAGCACATAATTCTGTTTTATCATGCTTTTATATAACACAATGCTATTTTATATAACACAATGCTATTTTATATAATACAATGCTATTTTATATGATACAATGCTATTTTTCTTATCAAAAAGCGTAAAAGCAAGTAATTGTTTTTTGGAGACACGACTAGAAATTATTAATCGCATTTCAGTTTCATGGAGAAAATTGATTTGATATACGAGGAAATTAAATTAAAAACTGAAAGGAATTAAACCCGTAAGTCAAGGTGCCACTGAATATATCCATAGTTTTGTGGAGAACAAATGGATCCATGTCTTTCTCAATGACATTACTGCTAAGTGAAATGCTAACGACTTTATTCGAACTCGGATCACCGTGCCCATTTCCTTAGACGATAAACGATACACGAGTACGTTTCGTGAAC
>CM042156.1:62999500-63074500 GCA_023376005.1 Doryteuthis pealeii
GTCTCATGCATGATGCACAGTTTTCATAATGAACATGTAGAAATTGCCATTGAATGTCAATCAACAAATGTTGTATTGATTGTATTCAGCCAGAAATTAATGCACATAGATTCACTGAATTCATTTAAAGTTTTTTTCTTTTTATTTCTTAACATTGTCGTTTCTTGCGAATTAATCACGCACTCAATTCGAGTCCGGAATAAAAATCTGCATTTTTTTAAACAAAAAAAGAAAAAAGAAAAAAAGAAAAGAAAATATGGAAATAAGATGATCTGTCTCCCAAATTCCAAGTAGATTTTCTTGTTGAGTTAAAATAAAAAAATAAATAAAACAAAAAAAGAAAAATTAAACAGAATTTTGGTTGCTAACGACGTCTTAATGGATTTTTCAACTTGTTCGGAATAAGAAAACTATGGCAATTAGAAATATTTCTGTAGAGACACGACATTTATTGATGGTGAGCATTGTTGGATATTGGAGAAGACGACGACGAGAAAAACTAACAAATAAATAAAAACAAAGTAAAAAAAAAGAAATGAGCATATATTCCATGCTTTCATAATCCTTTTGTAAATTAAAATATGATATAGAGTCACCAAGAAAGACAACAAATATCAACCGGCTAAAAAGGTTCAGATAGAACGAACTAAAATCCAAATAAAAACCTAATAAAACCTAATAAGGATCAAGTAGATTACATTCAATACAATAAAATAGTTCGAAAGAGAACTAATTCAAAAGTAACAAAAGAAAAACTAGCATACAACCTATAAAATGCAATAAAACTAAAAATTATCAAAAGAAAAACTAGACTTCGGCCAATACAATGAAATAGAACTAAAAAAAATAACAAAAGAAACATTAGCCTACAATCAATAGAATAAAATAGAACTAAAACCCAAATAGAACTAACAAAAATAAAACAAAAGGGTTATTTCCTAGTTGAGTAACATGAATGACCCAGAAAAAACAGAACCCAAATTATTTATTTATTTTCCCATTAAACCTAAACCCCAACCCTAACCCTAACCCTAAACCCTAACCCTAACCCTTGTTGGACTTAAACTTAAAAAAATAGAGATAACAGTTATATTACAAAATTTGTGGGATCTGTTTTTTCTGGGTCCCCCTGTAATATTATGTTACTCAACTAGGGTTAGTTTAATGAGAAAATAAATAATTTGGGTTCTGTTTTTTTTGGTCACCCTGTAATATCATGTTACTCAACTAGGAAATAACCAACAAAAGAATAACTTGACATCATCCAATCCAATACGTTAGAACCCAATAAAAACCAAAAAGGACTTACTAAAACATAACGAAATAATAACTACAACCAATAGAATACAATCCTACTAACTACGACTCACATAGAACTAACTAAAACATAACAAAATAATAACTACAACCAATAGAATACAATCCTACTAACTACGACTCACATAGAACTAACTAAAACATAACGAAATAATAACTACAACCAGTAGAATACGATCCTACTAACTACGACTCACATAGAACTAACTAAAACATAACAAAAGAGCAACAATTCTACACCCAATAAAATAAAATATAAGTAACTAAAATCCAAATAGAACTATAACTAAAACAATCTAAAAATATGAAAATTGAAACTTAAAATTAGACGATTCATATTTTAAATGAATTTTATGTATTAATTTACCATAGCAGAAATACCTAATTAAATCAGAAAGTTTTGATATAGAATAACTGATGCATTATAAAATTGATTTATTGATAAATCAACACTGAAAATCTCATTAAAATCGGATAAATCCCTGATTTTGGTATATTTTTCAATGGGGGAGGGGTAAATTTATTTTGTAAATACGCATTTTACGTCAACTTTGGCAGTGTTTGCGGCCATGTTTACGATATATTTGAGCAATTGACCGAAAGAATAGTTTAAAATGTATTAAAAATAAATTACATGTGTAATATTATTTTGCCTTTTTTACTGATGCTGATGTTATGTTAGTACTTTTCAATTTAGACAAAAATTTGACCTTAAATAATCGATTTAATTAATTTTAATTCGTTTTTAAAATAAAAATGAGCCAAAAAAATTGGCAGTACCTAGAATAATTTGTTTTATTTATATCTTGTTCTCATTCCGCTAACCGTAGCTGTGGTAGAGGCGTTAAGCGGTGTTAATCATTATTCTATGTTACTGCTGCCCTTGGCCAGGATTGAACCTGCACTCCAGAGATAACTGTCTCTTAGAACTGTCTTAACCTAACTTCTTTATCCACCATGTGTCCATGTGTCCGTGATGGCTCTCGATTACGACAAGAAGGTTTCCGGATTCGACAAGAAATACATGAAGAAGGCCGGAGGGCTCATCGGCCGAAATGTTGTACAGATAACAATGAAGATGAGGACAATAGTCCGAATAACGCAGATGATACTAATCATCAAGACAATAATTTTTGGAGAAAACTCAAATGGAAAGTTAGGCCCCTACCCTTTAAACAGAACAAATGTCGATGTATGATTTTTAACTGATAATAAGAAAAATGTCAGAAATGTACATACAGAGATTGATTTTTCTCGATTTGTTTAGCCTTAAATTTGAATAGGTATGCCCACCTAATTCATTAATTATCAATTAATTAATTTTCAAAATTAGGTACGACTATAATTAAGCACATATTCTCCCAAATATATATAATATATATATATATATATATATATATATATATATATATATATATATAAATAAACCAAATCAAACCTACCAAATGAGCAGTGTCGAGTTTCCATTTCAAATAAGTCGTGTCATTGTATTCAAAACATTCAACAGACATGTTTTAATCAGATTAAGACCTGCAAATAAAAGCATGTTAAGTGATGACAGAGAACAATACAAGTTTCAAAGAAAGAAAAGGAAACAAGTATCAAAATGGAAAAACTTTTATGTTTACTTTGACATTCATTAGATGCATTAGTCAGAATTATATTTCGACATCCGATGAACAAATTGAAAACAAAGATTTGAAAAATAAAACTACAACAAAAGTGTCAAGAAGAATTACAAATCTTCGGTAGATATTTCACTTTCTTGTTTTTTAGTCTTTGGTAGAATGTTACTAAATGTAAAAAGATAGATGGTTGCTTTTTTATTTAATGTCAACATCATTCTTTTTCGCATGTCATTGTATATATATATATATATATATATATATATATATATATAATATATATATTATATATTATTCTTTTATCTATTTTTTTGTTTTATCCTTACTCAATACTTTTTCAGACTCATTCAATAGTTTAATTCATACTTTGATATTGTCTGACTACCATCCCCCTAAGAGAGGAAAGCATCCTTTTTTCTTATTTGACTTCCTGTCGCCATGGTGACAGTCTTACAATGTAAAATATTTTTTTTCCTTTTTTTATTTTTTTTTGAGAAGTAAATTTTTCAGTTAGATTTACAAAGGCCCCAATTTTGGTCGAAATAAATTCATTAGGGAATTCCGGTGTTGAGTTTTTCCTTCCTTTCTAAGATAGTGTGGCGAGAGAAACCACGAACGTAGTGGTTCGAAGCGTGCACGACTGTGTTTGGCATGCAGAATGAGATCAGAGGCGAGCGGGGAGATTGAACTCACAGCCTCCTGATCGTGAGTTGTGGCCTGACGCAGGTGAATTACTAAACTGCCCAGAGTGGCCCGGATGTGAAGGATTGACGCGTGCTGATTATGTTACATCATTATTAGATCCCTAATACTTATATAAGGTAGTATAGAAACATAATGGCGATTAGTGCAGCTGATGGCCTTGAGAGTGAGTGACGGCGCTTGACCTCACTCTCACCTTGCCTTCCGGGGATAAATCGTGAGAACCGGAAGGCATAGAAGACCCTCTTCCGGATAGTAAGTAAGTCAGTCAGTTAGAAGGTAGGAGCCGAGCTCTTAGGATGTAAGTCTCACCTGCGCAGATGTCTGGGTTGGAGATTGAAAATAAAGTAACATCAAAGAAAATCGAAGTCTTGTATTTATTACCTAAAAACTAACAATGACACAGGGCTTCTGATAAGGAGAAATCCCTAACAGAAACCAGACTCGAAGTCCCCAAGAAAGTCCAGACCTTAGAAGATTCCAGACCAAGTCAAGATAGATGAAGAAATAGCAAAGCCAGCCAGAAGAATAGATGTCCAATATATAGGGGCAAGTAAGAAGTAAAGAAGTAATGAAGGGTATACAACAATTAATGTCGCACGTGCTGCACGGACAAGTCAGAGTAAGGAGCCCGGATGAACACTGTAGTTGTGTATATAATGACCAGCCCTCACAAACCTGGGAGGAAAGCTTGCAGTAGCATTTTGGCTGTTGCGACAAGTGGACGAGAGAAAATATATTGTGATAGTGTTGGTGAGAAGAGTGCAGCATTGTTGGGTGAGATTGTTTCAGACTGAACACTTAGTCAGTTGGGAGAATAAAAACGTCGGACTTAACTGTGCCCCCAAAAAACATTCTTATTATATATATATATATATATATATATATATATAATATATATATATATATATATATATTGACTGTTTTAACTTCAAATATCAAACATTCTACCCTGAAGAGGGCCGTTTTCTTTTGTATACTTAACTATTTTATATTTTTCTATTATTATTATTATTTTATTCCATATAAAATAAATAGAATACATTGTGTTCATAGACAAACTCTCGGCCGAAACATTTGATGGCATTTCATTAAACCATGTTTATCCATTCAAAATTTTCTTTCCTTTATTTTTTTATTTATCCTTTCAACATAGATTCATTTCCACTTTTCAACTTATATATATATATATATATATATATATATATATATATATATAATACTACGAGTAGTGGAATCATATGTATTGCCGAGAAATTATACAAAAATGGGGGGTGAGAAATAAAACGATGCTTTATTACGAAAAAAATACGGGCGGGGGAATATGATATATATATATATATATATATATATATATATATATATCAGAAGCGCATGCGTGCAAAGTGTGGAAATTGAACAGCGTAGAGATTTTTTTAAAAAACAGAATTAGTTAGAAGTGTGAGTGATACGTGGAAGTCACTGACTTTGGAATTTGATTGGTCAAGCTAGAGCAAACAGTGCAAATAGTAAAAGAGAGATTGTGAAAAGGAGTATCTTGGCTGTGAGTTTGAAGGGAACAGACGCAAGATAGCGATCTCTCCTGTGAGGCCATTTACTTCCGTTAAAGAAAATAATATATATATATATATATATATATATATATATATTCATTTTCTTGGTGCGGTATGTAAAGAGTACTCCATTGGGGGGTACCCCTCTGCGGAGGTGAAGATGGGGTATTTTACAGCTCCAGCAGAAAGGAGGGTATTTGCAATGAAATATACATCCGGAAAGGTGTGCAATGTGACGTTAGGTGTTCTGCATTCAACCAGGTTAGATAATGTCTTACGCATTTATTAAGCACACACAAAACTATCGAAAAACAAGAACAATAAGAAAGGTCGTCACTGAATAGTAGGATTAACAGTGAAAAGAAGTAATTCAGTTTTCTTAGGAGACATTATCTTCCGGAAATACAAAAACGATAGATAAAATTGCCAAAAAATGTATTAATAATTAATAGTTGAAAATAATCTTCCGTTAGCAAAAAGTGGGTTTTTTTTTGGATAAGGCGGGATAATATGATCCTACGAAACTTTAGGCACGGATATACATGTGCATAGAGATACTCAGCAAATACAAATATGACCAGATAATAGTTTTACAAAGCTGTTGTGTGCCTCAGTTTCTGTTAGTCTGTTTTCGTCTTGGTAAACATCTGTCAATAAAACAACCGCTTCTTCCCGCCTCAAAAAATTGCTATATAATTACATATTCGTCGGGATGGCCATACAGTTAGAGGTTCATCTCCTTTTCACTAGCGCTAGACCAAGGAGACTGTTTTTAGCGTCCGAGGGAGAGTGCCACACCTAGCATCAGCTCCTCACTTTACAGCACAGATCCCAGTGCCACTCATTCGCTGAGTTGGCGAGAGCCGATATCGAACCATGAACCTTATTAATTCGAAATACTGATTGGAGATACATTGAGTTAATGAAAATAATTTATTAGTTTATAAAACGAAACCAAACAAAAATATGAATCTACAAAATATTCGATTAAAAATCATATATACAAATATGGAGGCAAGTAGTCTAATGGTTAGAGTCGTGGGAAATGGACTCGTCGACTCGATTCCTGGACAAAGCTGTTTGCACTTTACATTGCGCTATTGTGAAAGGTATTAATACATTCTCCTTCCAGCTATGGGTAAATAGCAGGGTAGACTGGGATATTTAACCATGACTAGGTAACCAGACTAGGAGAAGGAAAAGTTTAAATTCAAACCTGTTAAACTCCGCTTAAGAAATAGACCTGCTCGTGCGGTGGGGGTGATATATATATATATATATATATATATATATATATATATATATACTCGGCTTCATGAAATCTTACAAAACATTCTCAATAGAATAAGAATCGATGTATAGGAGTGAAATGGGCGCAATAGTCTAATTACAACAGTCTGTTTTTAAAACTAACAATAGTCAAGTTACAATAGCCTGTGTTACTCACCAACTTAATACACTTTTTTTCTCTTTTTTGTTTTTATATTTTGTATTAAAAATAACGGCAATTTTAAATTTACGGTGCTTGACCTTTCGCTGACACTGGTGGCTGTTCTCTGATTGGTCAGTTCGGTTCGTGGCTTTGGGAGGTAGCAATTTTTTGTGGTTAACTTGTGCTAAATAAAGACATCTGAAAAATATCCAAATCTTTGTGTTCGTAAACGGCTATATAACTTAAAAAAGGTATCAATCCGAAAGTTTGATTAATGGCGCGCAATTTATTTCATATGTTAATGTCATTAGGTTGTTTGGTTTGTTATTTGATTGAATTTTACGGCATATCAGTCCTTGGGTTATTTTATGCCGAAGACATTTTGTTTTATTCATTCTTGTTGGTTATTCCAGTGGAGTATTAATTAGTATTGGATAGAAAGAGTTGATATCATATAACATTGTTCAGACATAGGATTTGTGCGAAATAAACCGGTTAAATCATACTTAACGGACATAAATTGCACTATTGTATATCACCCCGTCTAAAGGGAAAAATACTAAAAATCAAGGAATTAACCGAATTTAATGGAATTTTCAGTGTTGATATATTAATGAATAAAAGATATAATGCACCAGTTATTTTATTTGAAAACTCTTACTTTTTTTCAGGTAAGTTAACCTTAAATCACGTATTTTTGAGGCGTAACACAGATTGTTAATTGCCCGAAAAAATGTAAAAGTTTTAAATGATATAACTAGTGCATTATATCTTTTATTCATTAATATAGCAATACTGAAAATTTCATAAAATTTGGTAAAATCCTTGATTTTTAGTATTTTTTTCTTTCGGCGGGGTGCCATACGATGGTAAAATGTATGTCTGTAAGTAGGATTTAACCAATAAATCTATTATTTGGAAATAGAGGTGTGAAGTTACAACCGAAAGCAATCACTGTGGTTAATAAAATCGCCAATATTCACTGGTCTCCATATCGACCTAAATGTTCACTAGTCTCTAGTCCAACGAAAATATTTACTCGTTTCTATTCCAACGTAAGTCCCTGTTTTGGTTAGGAAGACGAAACAAAAGTTCCCTATGGTGCGGTAAGGTAGGCCTTAAATAATAATTGACAGACCATTGCACTCTTCCAAGATCTTACATCTCGGCCAATTACGATTAGCGCTGCCCCACCAGGGCAAAATTTGCATATGCACCAACTGTAGCATAACTCCAGAACGATATATGTATCAGAACGACACGTGTCGCATAGACCAACTCAAGTTGTAGTAGTAGTTGCTGTTAGTAGTAGTAATAGTCATTAGTTCAGAAATGACACACGCAGGTTGTATAGTCACAGGGGATATTTATTTCTTTAACGCACGTGGGTTCTTTTTCAGAGAAGGAAAGACAGAGAGAAAGGAGGAGAGGGGACGGTCAAATTACTCTGTCGTAAATCATGTTCGCTATTACTATGTCATACCCATACGGGAAATCAGGCCACATCTGACTCTTGCCAGAGCCAAGGCGAAAAGAAGACGATTTTATTCTTCCTCCGTTTCTCGTCTCGACGTCACGTTCGTTTCCGTTTATTTCAAAATCTATTTCAGGGGTCATTCGTCGGTCACTGAGTTCAAACTTTAAGCTGTCTATGTTCTTATTTCTTTTTCTTCTCTTTCTCCTTTCAATCCCCGTAGGCTACAAAAATTACGCTACACAACACAATCTCGAATGTCAGGAGTGTTCTTTCTGTAAACTACGAGCCACCACTCGCGATCAGCTGATTTTGTCAAATGCAGCTGATCCCCATTCACACCTTTATATTCAAAAAAATTAATCAATACATCTTAATATCATAAAAATGACAGGTATTTTTGCATCGTTGAATTTGTGTCAGTTTGTGTATTCAGAAAAGCTCTACATGAACTTTTAAAGAATAGTCCAAGAGAAATAAGTTTTTCTTTCTTCGCTTTCGTTTGAAGTCTATAAGTAAAAGGTTTTCTATTTTATTTCCGCGAGGCTACATATTAAAACCTTTTGATTATACTTTTGTATTAATAACTTAAACGTCTTTCGAAAAAAAACGAACTTTACTTATAAACTGCAACCTTTTCAAAAACGACTGTCGCTGCACTGGTGGCCCTGGGTGCACATAATGTTTCCCCTCGATCGCGTCAGAATTGTAGAAAACTCAATAGAAGAAGAATGTAAGGTAGTCTTTTAATTTTCTAATAGTTAACGGTATAAGTCTGGTCCGCCATATATAAACTTTTCTATTATATATACTAGAAGCTGCTACCCAGCGTCGCCTGGGTAGAAGGGGAAGGGTAAAAAAGGTAGTCTCACTGATCCATTATTGTTGAGTCGGGAGATGGATCCTCACAGGAGGCCCCATTAAACTCCATATGTAAAAAAAGAAAATCTGAAAAGAAAAATTCATGTCTCCTACTTAAAATACTAAATGCAAAAAAAATCCATGCTGTTATCATTTAAATTTCATTTTTTAATTATCATCACGAATATAAATAAAATCTTCATTATTTTTGCTATAAAACCAAGCCCTGGTGATATTTAATGTGTATATATATTTACTTAGCCGTTAATTGTTTTATTTTTAAAGTTTCCTCCGGACATACACATAACCGCAACTGTCCGTCATATATAGATTAGCAAAAAATATGCACCCTCCGGGTACAAGTATTTCAGATTTAATGTAATAAAAAATATTAAATTTGAAAGACTAATGAAACTAAATAAGAATGCAGATAAAACGAGTTGAAACAGAGGGGGTATGATCGAGAAATGGAACAACTTTGAAACTAACTGTTCTATCTCTTGGCTAACACATGATTCCTTGACGAATAGCTTGTATATTCTAAGGATATATATATATATATATATATATATTATATATATATATATACCAACATTTCCCAACGAGCAGGATGGGACACAAGGTCGACTTCTCATCTGTTTTCAGACTTTTCTATCTCCTAGACTGGTTACCTAGCCAAGGTCAAAGTTCCCAATATGCCCTGCTATTTATCACACACACACACACACACACACACACACACATATATATAATATATATATATACATATGTGTGTTGTGTGTGTGTGTGCATATGAATGTTTTGGAGAGTTTACCATTGGAAATAATATATATATTATATATATATATATATATATATATATATATATATATATATACCAACTGCTCCGTGCGAGCAGGATAGTAAGCAAGGTGAATTTCTAAGTGGCGTTTAACAGGTTTGAATTGAGAGTTGTCCTTCTCCTAGACTGGTTAATTAGCCATGGTTAAAGAGTCTAATCTGTCCTACTATTTACCTATAGGTGGAGTGAGAGTAATTGGAGTTACTTAAGATAACATTTCAAACTTTAAAATGATGTAAACATCATTGACAATAAATAATACATATCTCTGTGATTTATAAATATTTCGGAGACCTTACCTTTGGATATATATATATATATATATATATATATATATATATATATATATACCAACTTCTACACACGAGCAGTATGGGACACAAGGTAGTTTATAAGCGGAGTTTAACAAGTTTGAATTCAGAGTTTTCGATCTTCTAGACTGGGTGCCTAGGCACGGTTAAAGATCCAAATATGCCTGCTTTTTCCCCGTAGATACATGTTCAATCTTTAAATGATGTAAACATCATTGGCAATAAATAAGACAGCTTTATGCGATTTCGTAATGTTTTGGAGACTTTACTTTTGGGATTATACACACACACACACACACACACACACACACACACACACACACACACATATATATATATATATATATATATAATATATATATACACTGAACTCAGTTGCCGGATCGGAAAAGCTGCCTCAACTGTTGGGACGCTCACAGCAAGAGTGTGGGACAACAGCAAGCTCACCATCCGTACAAAGCTACATGTGTTTAGGGCATGTGTTATCAGCATTCTCATGTAGGAAAGTGAACATGGACCTTATACTCCCACCAAGAGCGGCGGCTCAATAACTTTTACCTTTGCTGCCTTAGACGTATACTAGGCATTCCCTGGAGGGACAGGATCACTAACACAGCAGTTCTAGAGAGAGCTCAACTCCCCAACTTGTGTTCTCTACTGAGGCAACGTCGTCTCCGATGGTTGGGTCATGTACGTAGGATGGATGATGGACGAATCCCGAAAGACATTCTTACGTCTGGTAAAAGACAGATTGGTCGTCCCCAGCTGCGATTCAAGGATGTCTGCAAGAATGATCTCAGTGCTTTGGCATTGCCTCTTCCAGCTGGGAAAATTTGGCTCAGGACCGCCCTCGGTGGTGACAGAATCTCCGTAGAGGACTGTTCATGTCAGAAGTCACCCTGACGCAACACCTTGAAGCTAAGAGGTTTAGAACAAAGCACCGGCACATCAACATCTTCAGGGACAGACTTCAAATGCGACATCTGTGGTCGAGAATGTTTTTCAAACATCGGACTTCACAGTCAAAGGAGGCGCTGTAACTTCAGGGGCACATAAAAACTTTATCATAGTCTTCCGAGAGTGAAATGCCAATACAATACAACACACACACAACACACACACATACACACACACACACACGCCCAACGTAAGTAAGCGTTCTATGTCTTGTTTACATCTTACAACCGTCACCTTAGCGTTCGTTGTATTTTCAAACACCCAAGACCTCTAGTTTCTCAATCAACAATTTTTTAAAAACCAATTGACCCACAAAGCAAAAGACTCTCACAGTCTTCTTATTCTCTGTGATAAATTTATTTTTTCCTCAAATTAACAAAAGCCCTGATGAAGATATATTGAAACAGATCGAAACACTGCAGCGTTGGCGAAATAAACATCACTCGTTATATGAACTTGTGTTTTTTCAATTTTTCACTATATTACATACTATTTACTTCCATTTTCTCTTTACACACACACACACACACACACACACACACACACACACATATATATATATATATATATATATATATATATATATATACCAATTCTTCCGTGCGTGCAGGATGGGACACTAGGTGAATTTCTAAACGGCGTTAAACAGGTGTGAATTCAGACTTGTTCTTTTCCTAGAGTGTTTACTTAGCCATGGGGTTAAAGAGCCCAAGCTATCCTACCATTTACCCATAGCTGGAGGGAGAGTAGTTGGATTACCTACGTAGATACAATTCCAAACTTTAAAACGATGTAAATATCATTGACAATAAATAATAAATATCTCTGTAATTTCTAAATATTTTGGGGAACCTAAACCTCTGGGCTTACCCTCGTATGTATTTATATGACTGGCACTAAACAGATACAGAAAGTCCACCGACGGAGACAATGAACTTCGTTGTGTTTCTTTTTTGTATCTCACTGTTAATAACTGTAATTATGACGGGCATGTGAAGTTGTGATCGACTAGATACACTACAACACACAATCAAACACAACAAACGCAACAATACTTGTCCGGGGACAGAGGCTTATTATCATTGCTTTGTAAATTAGTGATTCTATTTGACAATACAAAAGGCAATTCTTGTTTGCTTATCAAAAGGAAAACAAGTAAAAGAATGAAATTAAGCCTCTTCATATATTACAAACATTCTCATTATGTTGGCACACACAAAGAAATACACACACCAGGACACACCTACACACACACTAAAAAAAATGTTCGTATATATTCCTCACCAATGAATATATATATATATATATATATATATATATATATATATATATATATATATATATATATATATATATATGCAACACGTGTTTCAGATATTCTGGTATCTTCTTCAGGCTTTGATCAATACATATATTGATATACATATATATATACACATATACACATATATATATACATAGGTTGTGCGTTTTTCTGTAATTTTTCTGTTATTACAGAAACACGTACAACCTATGTATATATATATATGTGTGTATATGTGTATATATATATATGTATATCAATATATGTATTGATCAAAGCCTGAAGAAGATACCAGAATATCTGAAACACGTGTTGCGTATGTGAAATAAAAAAGAATAAAACATTTTTTCTGAGAACGATACATTTTGCGGCCTTCTTTTTTTATAAAATATTACATTTTCTCCCGTTGGAACCAGAACAACATTATATAATATATATATATATATATATATATATATATATATATATATACTCATTGGTGAGGATTATTACAAACATTTTTTAGAAAGATCTTTTTACTGGACATTTACGATGCATGGGACATGCTTACACACGCAAATAAATATACACACCACCATACACACACACACACACACACACACACACACACACACATACACGCATCAGTATATATGTACATAATAAATATATGTATGTATATCACGGTGTCTATGGATGACTTATTATATGTTCCCGTAACCTGGTAGAGCTCTTTAGGAGTAACTTTGATAAAATTTCATCGCCAGCATAACGCAATGATCATCTGTTTACAGATTTGATCTCTCTGGTGATCGTAAAATATATACACAGATGTATGTATCTAAAACAGTTAAAACACTGCTTCTTAAACGGCAGGTGGCGATGATCTGGATGTTAACGGATTGGACAGGTGTAAATCAGTCGGGGTTCACTTCTGGTCGGAGTTAGTTGTTTTTCTAGCCACACTGATGAGACGTGAAACGTCGAAGCACGGTATCTGTGGATGACCTATACACACACACACACACACACACACACATATATATATATATATATATATATATATATATATATATATATATGTGTGTGTGTGTGTGTGTGTGTATGTTGTATATATTGGCAGCAGGTTATTTTGTAGACATGTGTTATTGAACAACGCGGAACATTTCTTTTTCCTTATTTGGATTCATATTTTTCCTATCTTCTGGCGATATTTCTGATGTTAGGATCCAGTTGGAATAGGATTCTTCCCATACTATCTGCCCGAGCGCTTTCGACTGCTTCTTCAGTCGTCATCATGGGGTATATGATTTAGTGTTAGTTCGATAAAATAACTAAAACACGAACTAACACCAACTCGAAATAAGGATATTCAGTGTTAATTGCAATGAATTAATCAAGATATTGATTTGATTATATATATATATATATATATATATATATATATATATATATATGTATATATATATATATATATATATATATATGTGTGTGTGTGTGTGTGTGTGTATATATATGATATGATATATATATATATATATATATATATGGAGGCACGTGGACTTGTGGAGTCGTGGAAAATGGATTCGTTGATTCGAGTTCAATTCTTAGACGGAGCTGTTGGCATTTCACATAGCGCTAATACCCTTGGTAAAGGTATGAATCCATGTAGTCTCCCTCCAGCTATGGGTTAAATAGTAAGGCAGACTGGGCTCTTCAGCCTTGGGTAGGTAACCAGTCTAGGAGACGGATAACTCTGAATTCAAAATTCCTGAGGTCGGTCGTTTATTGGGTTTGTGGCAACCCTTGATGCACCAATTCTTTCCTATCGACTGTGCCAAAAAGTGTGGATGGTCCAACACAAGCCTTCACCACTATAAACAAATCACTGTGTGGATGTTCATTGTGTGTGTGAACCCTTATGCGTCGAAAATCGACGAGAGAGTCCACAATATATATACACACACACACACATATATATATATATATGTGTGTGTGTGTGTATGTGTGTGTGTGTGTGTGTGTGTGTGGTGTGTATGATATATATGATATATATATATATATACCCTTTGCCCATTAGGTTGTGTTCTGATGATTCGGGCCCCGAATTGGGAAGTCGTTGTCCTGGAGGTGACCTTGCCCCCTGTAATCCTGCGATGGGATACAGGGCAATACAGGTTAGGTGGCTGCGCAGTTTGAATTAATGTTACCATTGACTAGATGATTTGGCATTCTCCGTTTGTGGCATGGGCTGGTGGCCCAGTGTGTTGAGTCCCTGCTCTTCATGCTGTGGTCCGCTGGTTCAATCTCTAGTGGCGGAGATTGTGGTATGCACTGCTGATGAGACCAAAGAAGGTCGAAACAGCTGTCCAGTGCTCCGGATGTCGCAAATGGTGTTTGCCGAGTTGTCTGGTCGTGGTATTATGATTCAATTATCAAATATATATATATATATATATATATATATATATATATATCTGTCTGTCGTCTCATATATGTATTTATCAATCTGGTGTCTCATCTATGTTGAGCTGTATCTCTCTGAAATCTCTTCCATCTATATATCCATCTATCTGACAAGTCATCTATCTATAAATCTGTCTATCTGCTGAGTTGTGTTTAAACTTTTAACCGAAAGACTGTAATTTTAAGAAAATTATTAAATCAGAAAAAAGATACTTAAAATAATAATTGTCCTCGTATCTAAGAAAATAAATTTCACAAAAGTTTTTTTAATCTTTCGTCTAAAATATCATATTGCCATACGACATAAAACAAATCACAGTTGATTGGAAAGAAATGTGTGAAAATTATCCTATTAATTTGTCTTTTACGGTATTTATATACAAACGGACATTTCTCAACCGAGAAACTATCAATGATGTCGTAAAAACGAGAGAAAGAAACATAGACACGCGGAAGTAGATATTAACAAAAGATTTTATTACAGATAAAAGTCTGAAATTGCACGATTTTCAGAAAGAAATTTAAGTCTGCAGAAGTTTTAATGATCTCAGAACGAAAAGTTCTTTGTCTTCAGGGAATTATTACAAATAAGGAAAAGTGATTATATGACATATTTCGGCTGATTTAGCTGTGCAACGGAATTAAGGCAGACTTATAAACAGGAAATCGTTTACCAAAGTGAGACAAAAATTATATAGCCGTGTAAATTCAATTGTTAAGATGGGAGTATATTAGTACACGTTAGCACCATATACGACGGTGAGTCAAAAAGTAATGCGATTTACTTTATTTCATGAGAAGTTTTTTTATAAAACTAAGACCTACATTGAAACCCCAACGAGGCTTAGAGCAAGAATCCGACGAGTAAGACCCAACTTGTCAATCGACTATGTTCTCTTTCTGGACTGACAATACTTGTTCTGTTTAATCCTACTTAACAGACATAAATTCCACTGTCACCACACCGAAAGAAAAAAATACTAAAAATCAAGGAATTAACCGAATTTAATGAAATATATAAATGAATAAAAGATGTAATGAATACTCTTACATTTTTTCAGGTCAGTTAACTTGGAACCACGTATCTTTGAGGCGTAACAGATTCTCAAAGATACGCGGTTCAAAGTTAGCTGACCTGAGAAAATGTAAGAGTATTCAAATAAAATAACTGGTGCATTATATTTTTTATTCATTAATATATCAACACTGAAAATTTCATTAAATTCGGTTCATTCCTTGATTTTTAGTATTTTCTTCTTTCAGCGGGGTAACATATGATGGTGGAATTTATGTCCGTTAAGTAGGATTTTAACCACTTGTTCTTTATTCTGTGTATTGACGATTTTGTGTAATGTGACGTAAACAGTAACGTAGTTTCGGTAACATACACATTGAGACTGAATTCTATTATTAATAGATTCTTATTTACGAGTATACTTTATTACCAATGAAGTTTTCATTTAGTTGATGAATTGGAATCAACAGTTGTAAAGCGAAGTACATATAATCACGCACTTTCCATTGCGTGATAGTAGACCATATCAATGGCTTCATATATTGTGGCACGAAAATATCTGAGTACAATGTAAAGTATCAATAGGTTAACTGAAGCAATTAGAAAATTGAAAGTATCACAGGAAAGTAGGTAGTTACATACATCAGTTGGCCACGTGAAGGATGTGACACAAGGTCGTAAACGGAGGAATACAGCAAGGATCGAACTCACTATTAAGTAGACTAGGACAAAATTAAAAAAACACCCTACGGGTGATGTAAAAATAGATTTTTGAAACATATTGCCTCTGGGGTTGAGGTAAAAAATTCAATGTCAGTGAGTTTGTACCCTAAGTAAGTAAAATCATCAAATTCATTAAAGGATTAAAAAATAAAACAATTAGAAATGAAAACTTTAAATATGTATAAAAATAAAACAAACTATATATAGATATATAATACCAGTCATGTATTTATTAAAACTTGTTTTAAAAAACAATTAGGACTGTCTAATGTTGCATGTTCAAATTTTGAGTGTATTTATTCTATATTATGACGATTTTGGGTAATGTGACGTAAGCAGTCACGTAATTTTTGATACAGACAAAAACCGGAAGCGAATCTCCATTATTAATAGATATTTGCCATGCATCCCACTTATGCAGGCGTGACACAAGGATATTTTTATGTTGGTCCACCCTATAGTGAAACCTCATAGGTGGTATGTGCAATAAATACGTTGATCCTGTCCGCATTCCCCCTCAAGGGGTCGCCTCAGGCACTTGAAATAAATACAGCCCTGCCCCATTAAATCAAAGGTGCTGGTATTGTCTGGGGGGACAGCCCTCTGGGATCAACGTTCTTAACTTTACTTATCCGGTCCAGAGCTCTAAGCACTCTGGACTACACCGAGGGACGGCGTTACTCGATATTAAGTAGTTATGTGTGATATGAGACTAGCGTGCTAAACCATTACACCATGATGGAATGCGTAACGTCACCCATGAGTAGGTATTTATGCAATCCATTAGCCAGGGATTTGGATGTGACATAAGGTTTCAAGCATGCAGCGGTGATTGAACTCTCTATTCAGTAGTAATATATCTGAAAGATTATCTTGATAACCATTACACTGCGATTAGACGCGCAACATGAACCATGATTAGATACAGTTCGCCATGTGTAGGATGTGAGACTACGTCACTAGTAGAGATAGCCAGCCAAGATCGAACTCACTATTCAGAAGCAATAGATCTGTGTTGGGTTGGTTTTAGTTTGTTTGTTTTACGGCATATCAAGCTCGGTGGGTTATTTAATGCCGACAAAGTTTTCGAAATAAATTCTTTCTTAATGGAATTTTTTTTATGAACACATAAACACATTTTACTATTTAACCCATAGATTAGACCCTAACAGGTACTACCACTCCGGGTCAGAGTGGACCTGGGAGCAATGGTGATGAAAGGTTGCTCTACATTCCCCAGACCGCTAGAATAGATCTGTGAGACTAGCTTGCTAACCATTACAACACAACTGGACGTTCAACGTTAACTATTAGTAGATATATATCCTACTCGTTCGCAATGAGTATCTATTTATTTATTTCTGTCTCTCTGTCTCTGTCTGTCTGTCTGTCTGTCTCTCTCTGTCTCTCTCTTCTATCTATATATATATATGTGTGTGTGTGTGTGTGTGTGTGTGTGTGTGTGTGTGTGTGGGTGTGTGTTGTTGTGGTGTGTGCTTCTTTTAAGTGTAAGCCCATGAATACGTGTACGTGCATCTATCTATCTATCTACCTACCTACCTACCTGTCTGTCTGTCTGTCTGTCTGTCTGTCTGTCTCTCTCTCTCTCTCTCTATATATATATATATATATATAATATATATATATATATATATACATATGTGTGTGTGTGTGTATGTGTGTGTGTGCTTCTTTTAAGTGTATGCCCGTGAAGACGTGTACGTGCATCTATCTATCCATCTACCTACCTACCTACCTACCTACCTACCTATATATATATATATATATATATATATATATATATATATATATATATATATACACGTAAAAGAAGCGTATATCTGTCTACCTTTCTATCTATATATCTCTCATATATATTAATATATATACAAGGTGTCTCAAAAAGTATCGAGATTTTTTTGAATTTTTTTACATATCTTGTTTTCTGAAAAAAAATAAAGTTCCATTCATTATGCATTTCTATCTTGGTAAATACAGCTTCCATTTCGATATTTTATGACACACCTTATATATATATATATATATATATATATATATATATATATATATATGGTAGAAATGTGAGGAGGTTAATCCGACAGTATGTGGAGAAAATTTCTCATTTTGAGAATTTCCATCATTGGAGTAAGAACTATATCCAAGTCCTGAAGATGGTCTAATAAGAGACTGAAACGTTACACCGTCGACAATAAACATCAAGTTTCCATAACATCCCGTGTTTGTCTACTTTTCTCCATATATATACATACATATATATATATATGAATGATTCCTTTAATTCTATTCCTTGTATAGGTGTTTGGATTTAGGCTCACCCTATAATTCTTTTGACATCTTCATCTTGAAATGATTAAATATTAATAACACTCTAGTCATAAAGGCAGTCGGTGGGCGCCGAAAACTTTAAGTTGTTTACAACATTCGTTATATTTGCTTAGTTTAGGCGCCAGAATTCGAAAGACACCCGCAATTCTTTTATTAGATAACATTTTTTCCGGGAAAGTTACCTTAACTATGAAATAACATTTAAAATATTTAGCTAAAACTCTACTTGAACGAGGGTAAGAGAAAACGATGACATTGATGTGCGTGAAATTCTATTTAAAGTTTATTGTTAAAAAAAGGGAAAAAAAGGGAAACACAACAAAGCAATAAGTCTTTTTGAAAAAAAAAAGAAGAAAAGCAGAAAAACAAGAAAAAAAGAAAATAAAGGAAAAAGAAAAACTGAACGAAAAAAAGAAGAAAAAGAAAAGAAACGGGGAACACAGAAAACACAGACAAAGACAAATAGAGAAAAAAAAATGAAAAACAGAACTAAGAAAGAAAAAAAGAAAGAAAAAGTAAAAGAAAAAAAGAAAAAAAAAAGGAAAGAACAAAAAAAAAGACAAACAAAACAAAACAAAGAAAAAGAAAAAGTAAAAGAAAAAGAACAGAATAAAGAAAAGAAAAAGAAAAAAGAAAAAAAGAAAAAAAAAAGAAAAGAAAAAAAGAAAAAAAGAAAATGAAGAAATAGAAAGAACAAAAATAAATTTTAAAAATAAAACAAAAAAAAACAAAACGAAGAAAAGAAAAAGAACAGAACAAACAAAAAAGAAAGAAAGAAAGAAAAACAGGATAAAAAAGGAGAAGAAAAAAGAAAAAAGAAAAAACAAACAAAAAAAATTTAAAAAAACTCCAAAAACAAAGAAAAGTAAAAGAAAAAGCAAAGAAAGAAAAAGAAAAAGTAAAATGAAAAACAGAACAAACAAAAGAAAACAAAAAGAAGAAAAAAACCCATAAGAGAGGAAGAAATTAAGTTTGATTAAATAAGACTTAGGAAAGTGTTCATTGTGACTCTTATGCGTTATGAATGAAAAAAGGTAAGTGATGCAGTTGGTAAGTGTTTGCAACTCCTAAGACAGAATTAGGTAAGTCATGAATGAGAAATTAGAGAAAAAAAAAAACAATGATCTGGATTATTCGATAAAGTAGAGGATGTGACAAATGGTTAGGGTAGCTCTATTTAGCTAATGTCTTATCATTGTGAATTTGTAATTGCTACACGGCAAGTATGTTGTGCTCATTTCATCTTACAACAAAATGATGCTGTTTTAGATAGAAATCGATACTGCTGCGAGTTGAAAATTAAATGCGGAACAAGATAAGCTTTCAACATACATACCACAACAGCACCAAACATTTACTGGGGGAGAGAGAGAGAGACAGAGAGGGAGCGAGACATAGGCAGACAGACGGACAAAAACAATATATATATATATATATATATATATATATATATATATATTCGTCATACAGCGTGTGATAGCACGTGCGATACCCTGCCCTCATCAGCTGCCAACTTAGAGTGATAACACTGTTTCGGTAGCTAAGTATTTGTCTGTCCGTCTGTCTTTATATATAAATTCCTCTCTCTCTCTCTCTTTCTCCTCTCTCTCTCTCTCTCTCTCTCTCTCTCTATATATATATATATATATATATATATATATATATATATTATGTGTGTGTGTGTGTGTGTGTGTGTGTGTGTGTGTGTGAATTTATTGCCAATCAACTGTGTTCTTGTGAACGTTTTTTGGGAAATCATGAAAAAAAAAATTCAATACCCTGCCGTTGTTTTGTCTCTGGTTCGTTTTATTTTTTCCAGTATTTCGGTTGACTTTTACCATTTATCAAATAAAGCACACCAGAGTATTATATGACAACTATGACTGTGTTCAAAAGTGAAATGAATAAAATGCGAGAAAAAAATTAATTTCAAACCAGGAAAGATTTTTGAGATTTAAAAAAAAAAATCGTTTATGATTACTCAATTTCGAATATTTGTCTGGTAATAATCTTAAAATACTTTAATAATACTCTTTTAACACTTTGCCCTGAAGATAATTTCTAGCTTGCTTGCCTGATATTTTATTCATGTTATATCTATATCTATATCTATATATAATATATATATATATATATATATATTATATATATATATATATATATATTTCATTTTATATTTAGAATAATTTTACATAGAATACAGTGGGTGGAAACGAATTTTGTTCGAAACACGTGTTGAAAAAAAAAATATATCAGCCCCTCCGCACGGGTAGGATGTGACACGTGGTCAATTTCTTAAGCGAAGTTTAATCTGATTTGAATTCAGAGTTTTTATTCTCCTAGACTGGTTACTAGCTACGGTTAAAGAGCACAGTCTGGCCTACTATATAACCATCACCCCCTTTAATTTTTCTGAAATTTTGTGTGGACAATCTTAAATTTAGACAATCCCCAAAATTTGAGCTTCCAATTCCAAAAATTGTTGTATTTATGTCGATTTTTAACTTTCCAAATTTGGTTGGATTCACGAAAAATGGTGACTTTTTCTAATTTACTTTGTCTGTAAAATGAGATATAGAGTATCTCTACTACTAAAAATTGGTTTATAAAAGCATTTTTGACCAAGGAATCCGAAAATGCTTACAGAAAAGATTTAAATTTCATCACTTTTAAGTTATTAATTTTTTTTTTCATAGCAAGATCAACATCCCCATGTGGTATGCATTTATGATAAACATTTTTTTCTATTATGCTTTTACATATATTGAACATTATTTGTACCAAAAAATAGTTTGGTTCAAGTCAATATACTGTTTTTGTATCCAGCTCCATGTTTGACACCCACGCATTTCATGCGCCCACGCGCGGGTCATCTGCACCTGGTTTCCTCCGTTCCCAACTTTTCGACCAAGCAATATATTACAGTACCACTGTATTGCTATCAACTGGTCATCGACCCTATGGAAACCTGATCGCTGAAAAAAATGAAACTGCGATTATTCACAGACAAAAGTTCTTCCCCAATTACAATGAAATTATCAATACAAGTTTTATTTTTACCAATTGGAGAGATTGTTGATAGGCAGTGCAAGAAGCAAACAATATGTCAATAACAATAAGACAGAAATAAGTATTGTATCTGATGAACACAGGACAGTGGTTTTGAAAAGATGTTATTATATTGTGCGGTGTTTTACATCAGTATCAATAACAAACTGTAATATATATATACATGTATACTATAGTGTGGGATGGTCACTGTTTCATCTTTTGCTGGAACGGTGTACCAAAGGCAGTATTATTGGTAGAGCGCTCAATATAAAATAGAGCTGTTATATAATATATATTATATAATATAATAAAATAAATATATAAAGGTATTACATATGTATTCATTTGGTGACAAAGGAACATTCACGACCATATTAGTTTCATGCGAGGCAATCGTAAGGTGAAGATGTTACAAATGCCCAATTCATATTCTAAATAAGGCATTTTTAACATCTTCACCTGACGATTGCCTCGCATGAAACCAATATGGTCGTGAATGTTCCTTTGTCACCAAATACATAGATATGTAATACCTTTATATATTTATTATAACATATCATATTATATATATATATATATATATATATATATATATATATATATATATATATATATATAATATACCAAACTTGTTGGTAAACCCTCGCGGTGAGAAAAAATCCGGCAAATATTTTAATTGTAAAAATATACTACCAAACGTCACCTGGGGAGAACATTTTTTTTGGAAAAAAGAAAAGACGAAGATAATCGTACCAACCAGAAATGATCGATTGATACAATACTTTGCCAAAAGAAAATTTATATGTATATGTATATAAGAAATATATATTCATACAAACACCGCTAGGATATACTAAAGCTAATAAGTAAAGTAGAACCAAAAATAAAGATAAACCTAATGATGCAGATAAACCTACTTAAGTTTCGCTTAGTGCTCTTCAGGGCTAAGATCCGACTCTCTCTCTCTCTCTCTCTATATATATATATATATATATATATATATATATATATATATATAAGTTTGCGTGTGTGCGTGTGTGTGTCTGTGTGTGTGTTTGTGTGTGTGAAATTGAGAACTGAAACCTATATGTCAAGATTTGTGTATATATTTTCAAATATACAGAGTATTATAAATGAATAGATAAAAGGATATGTACCATATGAATTCATATTCTAAATAAGGTATATATATATATATATATATATATATATATATATATATATATATATATATATATATATATAGTATTTCCCAGGCAACGTGTTTCGACGTATCACGTCCCGCCATTGTGGCTAGACTTGACAGGCTATATATATATATATATATATATATATATATATATATATATATATATATATATATATATATATACCCTCTGCACGAGCAGGATGCGACACAAAATCAATTTCATATGCGGAGTTTAACAGGTTTGAATTCAGTGTTTTTCTACACCTAGACTCGTTAACAAGGAAACGTTAAAGAGTCCTGTCTGTCCTACTATTTATCCATAGGTGGAAGGAGAATAGGTCGATTCATACCTCTACCAACAGTATTAGCTAGATGTGAACTCCAAACAGCTTCGAACTGTATTTGAACTCGGGTCGACGAATCCATTTCCCACGACTATTACCCCTGATACATCCAGTAAAATCCGACAGCAATATCTACGAAAAACCCTGTCAACACTCGCATTGGAAAGGCATGAACTGCTAGTGACATATGAAAATCACCTCCTCTCTCTCTCTCTCTCTCTCTCTCTCTCTCTCTCTCTCTCTCTCTCTCTCTCTCTCTCTCTCTCTCTCTGATAAAATAAAACATTAAATTTATACCTCTGCAGAGACGCTGACGGAACAGGGCGAGGAGGACTTTCTGCCACACACACACACACACACACACACACACTCTCTCTCTCTCTCTCTCTCTCTCTATATATATATATATATATATATATATATATATATATATATATATTACAGTTTGTATTGAAAAACAACTACTCAAGTTTCACTATAAGAATCTTCAGTGTTAATTCCAATGAATTAAGATATTGATTAATTACAGCTAATTGAAGAAGTGGATATTGATGTAATAATGCTTTATCATATATATATATATATATATATATATATATATATATATATATATATATATATCTTTTCAATTATAGTCTACATAAATCAGTTTGTTTTTAATTTCTCAATTCGTGTCTGTTTGTTTTCGCGCGTGTCTTTGTAGGCGTCGAAGACAATGATGCAAAAACGTGCAAATTAGAATTTTTCATTAAAACTTTATAAAAAAATAGACTAGTTTTGTTTCTTTCATATAAATGTTTTACACAAAACTATCAATTATATACGAGTTGGGGATAAAAACTCATTGGCTGAAGAGTTCATGTATGCTTTATTGATTAAT
Source organism: Doryteuthis pealeii (assembly GCA_023376005.1). NCBI lineage: Eukaryota > Metazoa > Mollusca > Cephalopoda > Myopsida > Loliginidae > Doryteuthis > Doryteuthis pealeii. Next base: position 63,023,870 of record CM042156.1, read on the forward strand.
GACATCCAAGCACAACAACGTCGATGGAGGAAGTGGTTTGTTTTATAAATATATATATGTATATATATTTTTGGGAGAATATGTGCTTAATTCGTACCTAATTTTGAAAATTGATTGATTAATAATTAATAAATTAGGCAGACATACCTATTCAAATGTAAGGCTAAATAAATCGAGAAAAATCAATCTCTGTATGTACATTTCGGCCTACATATAAATAGTAGGACAGACAGGGCTCTTTAACGTTTCCTTGTTAACGAGTCTAGGCGTAGAAAAACACTGAATTCAAACCTGTTAAACCTATTTATACATGAATAGATATGCTCGCCTAATTCATTAATTATTAATTAATTAATTTTCAAAATTAGGTACGACTTCAATTAAGCACATATTCTCCCAAAAATTGTCGGCTAAAAAAGCCATATCAAAACACATTGTTTGTGTATTTACTTCTCATATATATATATATATATATATATGTGTGTGTGTGTGTGTGGTGTGTGTGTGTGTGTGTGTTATATATAAATTTTATTCTTGTGAACGGTGTTTTTTTTGTATTTTGAATCATTAGAAAAATAACAAAGAAAAAACAGAACAAAAAACAGAATTTTAATATTCAACTGTTTTTCTGTCCCTGGTTCGATTAATTTCGATATTTCGGGTGAACGATCACCTTTGTTAAGGTATATTGGAATAGAGACTATCTGTATATGAGAGAAAAAAAATGAATGAAGTGAACGGATTTGGCGTTTTGTAGCCGTTATTTTCTTTCAAAATTGTGTGAAACTCATCCGAAATACGATCATGGTAATCTTCGAAATTCGGCATGATTTTGATCGTGAAAGTCATGCGCAACTTAAAGAAAATTAAAGAATAAAATAAAAAAGATAGAAAAATATGCATATAGATAGATAGATAATTGGGTGTTTATTTTATTTTACGGTAAATAAACTCTTCACGGGTTATTTTATGCCAATTCAAAGCATTTTGATATTCTGTTAGCTACTGTACTTGTATTACATAAATGGCCACCTGTCTAAGTTTTTTAAGGCAGTTTTTCGTAGTTTGTTCTCCAAATAATCAGCTGATCACGTGAAGCTCTAGGACGTATATTGTTATATACTCACACACACTCATATTATATGTCAGTTATATAATGGGGAGAAAGATAGACGGACAGTTAGATAAGGTAGATGATGAATGATGGTCTTACTTGTTACACTTCTACTGGTTCCTGCTAACTCGTCTGATCGCCATGTTCTTCTAGTTGGGGTTACTTCTCTTCAGGGCTTCTGCTGAGGTTCAGTCTTCTTTATCCTGGGCTGGACATTGTTTGTTTTGATATTCAATTAACAAGACTTAATTTATTTATGATAATAAAGTTTTATTTCGCAACCCTACCCATTTGTTCCGCCGCGAGGGGAGAAACGACATCAGACCGTCCACCCGCTCTGAAATCGGCGTCGCATCTGCTAACTAAAACTTATTCTCACGACGCCAAATCGTGCGCTTTCAAGGGAGTAAAGGTTATTACCCGTCAACAACTATTGGGTAACTTTCCATGGACCCCGTCATTTTTAGTCTAACGGATCTTATCTAAAATATTCTTATAGGTACATTCATAATTTATAAGCTGCTCATAAATTATGTAAAAATATGATAATTCCGACACTATTGTTCTTGTGGCAACCTCCAATTATATTTTCTAATATATAAGCTAGAAGGCAGTGGCCAAGACACTCAGTGTCCTGGGTATGACGTTAAACGGCATCTCATAGTGAGATTTTAGTGATTGTGGAGTACCCCTTCATTGTAATTACTCACAGATTCACCCTAAACCGGAGTGGTAGTACCTGTTAAGGTTGAAAGTTTTTTTAAGTGTTTTTATAAGAAGTTTAAAACGAAATTGAATGCCCAACAAGAACAAATAAATCAAACACGTCTTCGTCATAACATAACCCATTTGTTGACATGCCGTAAATTCCAATGCGACATATTTGTACATTGTATCACATCCTTTCCTTGACGAATGGGTTGGATAAATACCTATGTCATCACATAGGATTGTCATGGTTAGCAAGCTAGTCCCACTTATCCATTACTATTTAATAGTGAGTTCCATGCTCACTAAATGACCCGTATTTGTGACCATGTGTCATATCCTACCCGTGGCGACCGGGTTGGACAAACTTAAAAGCATTACTTATGATTAGATTTCTTAATACCACCAAAATATATGAATATTCATTTGTTTTATTCATTTGGATTATTCGGACTATTGTCCTCATATTTATTGTTATCTCTACAACTTTTCGGCCGATGATCCCTCCGGGTTTCTTCAGAATATTTCTGTGGACTCGGAAGCCTTTTCGAACTCGGGAGCCTTCTTGTCGTAATCGAGAGCTATCACGAAACATTGAACCCAACCTTTTATTCAATCCACGAGGGTATCCTCTTCTCTTTCTGCTAACCATAGCTGGTATACAGGTGTTAAGCTGTATTAATTATCATTCTATGTTACTGTTGCCCTTGACTAGGATTGAACCAGCAGCTTAGCGATAACTGTTACTTAGAACTGATTTAAACCAACGCCTTAATCCACTACGCTATGTGTCCAATTGAAAAAGGTTCCCTACTTCGAGAAGGCTCCCGTGTCCAACAAGAAATGCCTGAAGAAGGCCGGAGAGCACATCGGCCGAAACGTTGTGCACATAACAATAAAGATGAGGAAAATAGTCCGAATAATCCAAATAATATCAATTATCAAGCCTCATCACAAAATTCAGAGAAATATTATTTGTTTTTCTGTAAATTGTCAATATAATCTAATCAAATTTATTTAGAACTTAATTATATCAACGATTATAAGAATGATACCAACCGTCTTTATTTTTCACTAAACGGGTAAAATTTCCCATTCAATTTTTAAGGTAGATTTGGTGAAATGAAAGTGTGAAATGACTTTTCTTTCTTCATCTTTCTTCATTATCTATCTCATTATAGATATGACATCTCTGCGTGATCGGAATCCATACTGGGTCTCTGTTAATACACTTTCTAATTGGTCCATTATTCTGTTAAACAACGCCTTGGCAAATACTTTACCAATAACAGAGAGTAATGTAGTTTTCTGAATTAAGTGTGTCTCCTTTCTTGTGAATAGGATGTATAATCACCCTATGTCTCTAGACATTTCCTTACTTTTAGATACCAATGATTACAGTCATGTCATTTTGAAAGCACCGGTTCCTGATAGATAACCGAAGTTAAGCTGCAATAAGCCTGTTCACTACTTAGTTGGGTGACCAATGAAGCATCAGCAGGTACTTTAAACAACGTGTATCCTTTGTTTCTCAAAATTACTTGATTCGGCATTATATGACACAAAAAGGTTGATGTGCCATAATATAAAACCAAACCATCACGGCCAAGTCATGCTGAAAGCACCGGTTGCCACGATATCAGCTAAAGTTAAGCAGCAATGAACCAGTTCAAGAGTTAATTGGTTGACAACTTGCTACGACTCCAACCATTAAACCACGAGCCTCCAAATTATTTCTCTGTGTATAGATCGGCCCATGGTTTATGCTTATAAAATTATGACCTGATTGAACCCAAAGGTCTATGCTATTATCAGATCTTCAAAATTCGACTTATACACGAGTAACAACCGATACTGTAAACAACCTATGTCCTTTGTCTAATAAAAATGGCATGTGAAGAATATCGGGAAGGCTTAGTATGTGTGGAAATTGTGTTTTCAAATATGAAAAAGCAGAAAGTAAATGCATTCATCTCAACAAAATCTTTAAGGATTTCTCTAAAAATTTTCAAAAAAAAATATATCCCCGGCCTCTTGGTGATACATTTGACATCACTCATTTGACCCACTCTCCAACCATAAAATGTCTCTTTAAAGTTCACTGAGTGACCCCATAACAATGATAAACACCATTTCCCCACATAACAAGCCGTGTTTCTTCTGATTTCCCTAGATTACCCACCAGTAACACAACCCCTTTTATCTCCCAACAATTAACCTTTTCACTATAAAAGCAGAATGTACAAGCATTTAAATCAATAAATTCTGAGGAAGCTTCAACCAATAATGAGGCGAAATATCAATTTAATATAGTCGTTTGTGTTGTTATATCCACATTTCCTGTACTCTCAACCACATTTATTCAATCCTTCACTCTCTTCTCACACACACACACACACACACACATATATATATATATATATAATGGACTCTCTCTCGTCAATTTTCAATGCATCAGGGTTCATACAATGAACAACCGACACAGTGATTTGTTTATACTGGTGAAGGCTTGTGTTGGACCATCCGCATTTTTTGACACAGTCGATAGGAAAGAATTGGTGCACAAGGAATGCCACAAACCAATCAACGACTGACCTCAGGGATTTTGAATTCAGAGTTTTCCTCTCCTGGTTACCTACCCAAGGTTAAAGAGCCCAGTCTGTTCTACTATTTTACCCATAGCTGGATGGAGAATATATGGATTCACACCTATCCCAAGGGTATTAGCGCTATGTGAGATGCAAACAGCTTTGTCTGGGATTTGAACTCGGGTCAACAAGTCCCTTTCCCACGACTCTAACTATATATATATATATATATATATATATATATATATATATATATTTATGTGTGTGTGTGTGTGTGTGTACAGAGTGGCCTATTGTAGGTATCAGCCGAACGGCTAGTGCTAGATCAGGGAGATTGTTTTATTGAAACATCAACTGTCAGCTCAAGATATATAATCGCACAGATCAAGTAAGTCAAGCTGTGCTACTCGTGCGCTGATTTGGTGGGGACCAGTACCGAACATGAAACCTTTGCGATTGCTTCCTGGATTCTTTACCGACTGAGCTAAAGCGGCCTATATTGTTCTGTTTTAGAAAACATTTAAATCTTTAATACAATGTGAAAGAGAGATAAGGGGAGTGGTAGGGGTGAGAAAGTGAAATATAGAAACGATGGTAGAAAGCACGACTGAATGAAAGAAAGAAAGATAGATAGATAAATAGATAGATAGATAGAGAAGGAAAGAAAGAAAGAAAGAAAGGGAAAGAGAGTCAGAGAAAAGTGTGAAACAAAAAAAATAAAGCACGAGTGAAAGGAAGTGTGCGTGTTTTCGCGTATGAGAGAGAAAGGGACAGACAGACAGAAAGGAGTAGGGAATGAGAGAGTGCGGTAAAGAAATAGTGATAGAAGGCACGAATAAAGAAAGAAAAGGAGAGATAGAGACAGACAGACAGACAGAGACAGAGACAGAGAGAGGGGGCGTAAAATATAGAAAGAAAGAAAGCACAAAAGATAGGAAGTGTGTATTTGTGCCTATGAGAGGGAAATAGAGAGAGAAAGAAAGGGGAGAGAGAAAGAGAAAGGGAAAGAAAGAGGTGTGTGTGTGAGTAAAATATAGAAGGAGTGATAGAAAGCGCGAAAGACTGGCAAGAGAGAGAGAGAGAGAGAGAGAGAGAGAGAGAGAGAGAGAGAAAGAGAAAGAGAAAGGGAGGGAAAGGGAGCAGGTGAGTGTGCGAGTAAAATATAGAAAGAGTGATAGAAAGCGCGAATGAAAGGCAGAGAGAGAGAGAGAGAGAGAGAGAGGGGGTGAGAGAGAGAAGAGAGTGGAAGCGTGACATATAAAAAACAAAGAAAGCACGAAAGATAGGAAATGTGAGTGTGTGTGCGTGTGCACGTGTGTACGAAATAGAGAGAGAGAGAGAGAGAGAGAGAGAGAGAGAGAGAGAGAGAGAGAGAGAGAAGTGTGAGAGAAGCGTAAGATACATAAAGAGAGATGACAATAGAAATGAAGAGAACAATTGTTAAACATGAAATATCCTTTCAGATATTCAAATATTTACCGCTCGAAACAGATGTTTCTGTCCTCACAATAATGTAAGCCTCGGTTTTAACGGTGATAGAGACACTTCTCAATAATGTTGTTTTGGGGGGAAAAAAGAAGGAAAGAAAGAAAAAAGGATAATAATGATAATAACAACAATAATAATAAGAATAATAAGAATGATAAGAATGATAATAGCATCTAAAAGTATTAGAAGAAAATAAGCTGAATAATATTATAGATGAGTGAATGACATTGTGATTAGGGATTAGGATAATTGGAGTGATAGGAATGGTGTATTCCTGAAAGTGGAAATTAGGAAGTGTAATACAAAAACAGGCTGCAAATGGCAACCGAGATTCAGGATAATTTGAACTAAAACAAAACAAAAATGTCTGCCAATTACCGTAGTTACTCGTGTATAAGTCGAATTTTGAAGATCTGATAATGGCATAGACCTTTGGGTTCAATCAGGTCATAATTCTATAAGCATAAACCATGGGTCGATCTATACACAAAGAAATATTTTGGAGGCGTGTGATGTAATGGTTGGATCAGAAGAAAATTGATTTGTCGACGCGAGTTCACATCCTGAACGAAGTTGTTTTCATTTAACATAGCACTCTTACCATTGGGAAAGGTATGAATCTAACTATTCTTCATCCAGATATGAGTAAATAGTAGGGCCGACTTTTGGCTTCAGTCAGATCATAATTCTATAAGCATAAACCATGGGCTGACCTATACACAAAGAAATAATTTGGAGGCATGTGGTGTAATGGTTGGAGTCGTAGGAAATGGACTTGTCGACGCGAGTTCAATTCCTGGACAAGGCTGTCTTCATTTAACATAACACTAACACCCTTTGGAAAGGTATGGATAAATAGTAGGACTGAATTGACTCTGAGAAGAATAGTGTAGAAAGATAGTTGGATTCATACCTTTCCCAAGGTAGTGCTATGTGAAATGCTAACAGTCTCGTCTCGTAGTCCCTTTTCCTACAACTCTAATCATTATAACATGCGCCTCCATTACTCGTGTATTAGTCGACACTTAATCAATGTTCACAAAATCATCAAATTGATTGAATGAAAACTCTAAATTAAAACCTTTTAAACTCCACGAAACTGACCTTGTGCCTTGTGTTGGTCAGGGGGGGGGTAAATATATATATATATGTCGAATTTCGAAGACGTGATAATAGCTCTGATCTTTGGGTTTAATCAGTTCATAATTGTGTGCATAAAACAAGGGTCGACCAATACACGAATAATAATTTTGTACGATTGGCATTCAGATAAGGACAAGGATAAATCTTTGTCATTAAAAAAAAATGCATTCAACCAATTGATGATTTTGTGAGCATTGATGAAGTATCGACCTATACACGAGTAATGGAGGCCCGTGTTATAATGGTTAGAGTTAGAGGAAATGAACTCGTCGACGCGAGTTCTAATCCTGGACGAGACTGTTTGCATTTCACAATGCGCAAATACCCAGCGAAAAGCATGGATCCAAATATTCTTCCTTCAGCTATGGGTAAATAGTAGGGTAGACTGGGATATTATCCTTTTTATGGCAATCTAGAAGAAGGCAAATTCTGAATTCAATACAATTAAACTCCGCTAAATAAATTGACTTTGTGTCACATCCTGTTCGTGCAGTGTGGTTGGTAAATATACGAGAGTGTAAACAAAAAGTAATACCATTTTGTTTAAGACAGGTATAATTACCAAACCCTCTTTTATGGGACCAAAGAGAGACAAATATTATTCCAGTAACGAGGAAGTGAAATACGACGATACGAGTTCAAATCCTGGACTAGACTCGTAGCATTTCACATTGCAGAAAGGTATGAATCAACATATTCTCACTACAGCAATGGGTAAATAGTAGGGCCAACTGGTCCCTTTAACCTTGGTATGGCAACCAGTCTATGAATAGGAAAACTCTGAATTCAACCCTGTTAAACTTCGCTATAAAATTGTCCATGTATCATACGCTTCTTGTTAAGATGGGTTGATAAATACATAAAACCACAAAACTTCATCCAGTATTTGAACTCGGGTCGCCGATTTAATTTCCAACAACGCTATCAACAACGTTATCAGATATATTGTCTAAGTCAGAACTTTCATTTACTGTATATATATATATATATATATATATATATATATATATATATATATATATATATATATATTTCAGCTATACTATTTTGATACCCACTTTACATTATATATATATATATATATATATATATATATATATATATATATATATATATGGGCATTGTAAATCATCTATTGGAAGCACGGAGATGCGAACATTTCTATAGGGCATTTATTATATGAATAGAAGTAAGGAAATGAATATTAATAATTGCTAAACGTGATAATTAATATATTACCCATCTTCAAGGAGATGTTATATAATACGTAATTTAAATAACCTTAAGGAGAATTAGTATATGGAAATTAGGGATTATTGAAATTAATAAACCCTTCACATATCTAGGTACCAATATCTCATCTACAGAAAGCGATATGAATGTACACATAAGAAAGGCATCTATCTCTATAGCAGTACTACTATAGAGATAGTATCGCTCATATGGAAATCTGAGCACTGATAAGATAAAGCAAGAATTTATCCAAACTGTAGCCATGTCAGTACCACTGTATGGCTGCACCACTGGGACTTTAACGAAACGCTTCAAGAAAATCTAGTCGAATGTTTATCGTTTATCTATTTTTTGTTTCATAAAATGTTATAATCTAAATTTTAAACCATCTTTTCTAACTTCTTTCAGCTTCTAAGTCATTTCCCTTGTGATAAAAAAAGGAATGTTTCACGATTAATATTGTAGTTTAAGGAAGCGCGGTGGTGTACTGGTTAAAGTCGCAAGAAATGGACTTGTCGACCACAGTTCAATTCCTGAACGAAGCCCTAATTCACATAGCGCTAATACCATTGAGAAAGGTATGAAACCAAATATTCTCCCTCCAGCTATGGGTAAATAGTAGGGCAGACTGGGCTCTTTAACCTTGGTTAGGCAACTAGTCTATGAGAAGAAAAACTCTGAATTCAAATCTGGTCACTACTAGAATAGGCGTAGATCTAGTTAGTGATCTATTTCAATTCTTATAAAAATGTAATTTATATAAAATTTATTTAGTTGTTTTTGAGATTTTGGTAATGGTGTATATTGTTCCCTCATTTTGTCAAGCTTTCATTTCAGTTATCAAAAGAAAATTAAACTAATCCCTTGATCCCTTTTCACGTCCATCATGACATTAATATTCCATTTGTCCATTGAGCCAGAGGATATCTCCCATTATAAGCTGTAACCTTAGGCAGTAAAGATTCTTGCACGTTATTTACCAGCTGTCTCAAATATATGAAGGTTCAACACGGGTAGGATGTGAAAAAGTTCATAAGTATGGGGCATCCAGTGATTATCGAACTCGCTATTCACTAATAAGAGATCTGAAATTTTAAAAAGTATATAAACTAACTATTCACGTGGAGTGTACAAAAAGTACGGCACAAAAACATCATTTACCCTATCGGTAGGTTTTGACAGAAAGTCACAATTATGGAGTATCCAGCATGATCGAACTCGCTATTCGGTAATTCCTTATCAAATCATCCGGAAAAAATTGTCACCCACCCCCTTTATTTTTTCTGAAATTTTTTCCAGGTGTGTACTATGTTAACGTTAGAAAATCTCCCAAATTTGCGCTTCCAATTCCAAAAATTGGCGGAGTGTGGGGGACATGCCTGGATTATTTGACATGGAATTACCCTATTCAGTAGTAATAGATCTGCGAGTTTCACCATTACACCACGATGAACGACTCTCATTATTTTTCATTCCATAGGAATACTTAATGATATATAACTGTAAATTATTTGTATTAGGTATAGTTACGTAAAGCTATAATTATTTAATAAGGATTATTACTATTAATTACTTGAAACCGTATAACTTCGTGCAAACAAATGATTATTAGTAATTAGAAATACCAGGCTAATCCTAAAAGTAAAGTCTCCAAAGCGTACTGGCCACAGGAAAATGTTTGTGTGGCTATTGGCAACACTTTTGTGTTTGTTGTACATACGCCTTCACCTAACCATGCACGCACCTAGCTGTCATGTTCTCTTTAACCTTGGAAGTTCTTTCTGGTGATCGACGCGTGATATATATATATATATATATATATATATATATATATATATATATATATATCAAGTGTGAAGTTCGCCCATATATTCGGTTTTATAACACAAAAGATTGTCACGGAAAAGGGATCACGTGATTAGATTGATTTTAATATTTGGGTGGATAGTCCAGCAAAGTTCAGTCCCGAGTTCGGCACTTTGAAGTGCCATCATCATGTGTTCCAGTTTTCAAATTATATTAGTGGATGTACTCGAGACATGAACTTTGGTGGACTAATCCACGAATTCCACCCAAATATAAAAAAAAGTTGGCCAGAAAACTTGAAAAAAAATCACAAATAAAATTGTTAATCAGATGTGTCTTTTGTTTAATTCAACATGCATAAATGAAAGAATGCTGCCCAAATGAACACACACACACACACACACACACACACACACACACACACATATATATATATATATATATATATATATATATATATATATATTGACAGCAAGAAACACATCTGCTTTCAACCGATTTAAAAATAATAAAAGATTCCTCATTTTGCTTCTGAAGATAGGAACAAAAGGTAATTTCTTTAGGATCCCTGAAATAGTCTATTATGCTTTCATCCTTAATCTTCTTTTGTTATTTTCCTATATATATATATATATATATATATATATATATATAAAGGAATGAAATCAGACCTTCGTGCAGACATAAATCTATTTCACCGAAATAAATTTATATCTGCACCAAGGTATCCATTTATTCGTTTATCTAATATAATCAATATTTACATTTGTGCATTTCATCTTATAAGATTTGGATGGTCACATTTTTAAACAGAGCGTGTTACAAGATGCTAACGTGCATGCTTTTAAAGAACACGAGTATCAATATATAGAGCAGGGTTGCCAGCCTGAAAAATATATCGCAATATTTTCAAGATCGACATAGTAATTTTTTAGTTTTCGATACTGAAACATCAAAACTCTCTAGTGGTTTGTAGAACAATATAAACGAGACTCCACTGTTCGATTCGTGCATATAGAATTAACGAAAAATGAAAATAAAAAAATAAAAAAATAGAGAATTGGAAGATATCAGATCCTATAAGTTGAAAACATACTAAGACGTTATGGCGACCTTGGAAAGAGATTACAGCATAAAAAAGATACGGCGTTTGGGAGTGGCACACAATCTATTGACGCAAATGTCGGCGAACTAGCATCAACTACAAGGTCAGTTTACCTCGTTCAGCTACAGTCTGTAGGAAAGAACCCAACGACATTAATAAACATGCGCAAACATCGAACCAATCATTTCGCCACACCCTTCCCGCCAACCCGGCACACCATCAAATCAATATCATAGAACATTACCCCCTTTCTAGATCCAGAATGTGTTACGCCTTAGTAAAGAAAAAAAAGAAAAGACGGCCTATCACAGCCACCGAGGCATCAGTACACTAGCAGAACCAAAGAGAGAAAAACGATGGGGAACGAATCAATCTGCCAATCAAACGAACAAACATACAAACATACAGACGAACAGACAAAGAAACAAAAAAGAAAAGAAAAGTAAATAACATTTTTAAAAAGAAGAAAAAGAAAAAAATATATTTCTGGTGCTTTAAAAGGTTTTAAGATTTTTGGCTTTTTCGAAGTCAAGAATTTGCGATGCTTTTGGCTCTTTTATAATTAGTTTTTTTGTTTTTTTTTATTTTTTTTTTTACCTTTCTTCTCGCTCTATCAATCTGCGATGGAAAAAAGAAATTGATGGGACAAAAGTGCAGAGATGGGGATGTATAACAAGGTCGAGAGAAAATGATTTCTTTGACGTGATCTTTTAATATCAAATCTTTTCATCGATAAATTGTAATTAACACGAAAGAATTCCCTTGGAGCTGCTCATTCAAAATATTTATGAGTCCTTTTCAATGTTCGGAACGTAAATGATTTCGGAGTTTCAGAGACGAGGATTTTTTTCATTCTGTTCATCCATAAAGAGTGATTTCTTTTGCTTGTTTCATTTCTATCTTCGCCATCTTCCCTGTTTATTCTTCATCTTATCCGTACTCGTTCTTTATTTTCTTCATTCTTTTCCAATTTCTTCTTACTTGTTCATTATCTACCGTTTTCTTCTGTTTTTGTTTTCTTCTTCTGTATTCATTCATTCATTCATTCTTCTTCTTCTTCTTCTTCTTCTTCTTCTTCTTCTTCTTCTTCTTCTTCTTCTTCTTTGTCCATTCTTCTCATTCTAAATCATCGTCTCTTTTTCTTACTCTTCTTTATTTCTTATTTTATTCACTTTCTCCTCCTCCTCTTGTCTGTTCATATTATTTATTTGTCCTCTTCAACATTCTACTTCCTTCTTTCATCATCCTCTTACCTGTTCCTTTCCCCTCCTCCTCTTCTTTTTCTTTTGTCTCCTTTCTCTTATTTATGCCTTCTTTTCCTTCTCTTCTTTCTTCACTTGCTTCCCCCTCTTCCTTCATCATCATCTTCCTTGTTTCTCCTCTTTCCTCGTGTTATCCATTGTTCCTTCTCATACTTTCCTTTCTTCTTCGCCTAAAATCTCCTTGTTTGCCATATTTCTCCGCCTTTGTCCTCCTCTTCTCTTCCCTGTTATTTCATTTTATTTACCGTTATTTTCCATTTTCCTTCTGTCTATTTCGCTCTCAACTTCCTTCTCTCCTTATTACTTTCTTTCTTCGCCTTTATCATTCTTTGTTTATTGTCTCTATAACTAGCGTGAATTTTACAGCTACGTAAATGTTTACAAAGAATTTAATGAATTAATGTCGGAGGCTAATTTACACAAGGTTAAAAGAACACGGTCTTTACAACGAAAACCTATGTTAACAGACTTGAAAAGGATGACGTCATAAGCCTTTATTTCTACAACTGAATCGTCTAAAATTGATAGGTTTGGTCTGGGTTGATTGGTTGGTTGGATTTTAAGGCCTGTCACTCCTTAGTTTAGTTCATTCCGAAGACGTTTTTGTTAATCATTCTTGTTGGGTATTCAAATTTCCTTAAACTCATTTTAACCACATTTTAATGCTCGTTTTACTTATTTATTTATTACATAGATGAAATCCTAACAAGTACTCTCTCTCCGGCTCAGAGTTGACTTGGGAGTAATGAACATAAAGGGGCATTCCACACTCCCCAGAAATCCAGAATTGCAACCCCATCAGTTTAGCGTCATACCCGAGAGACTAAGACCCTCAGTTACCGCATTCTATCAGGTATATAATAAAAACGGTCGAGGATTTTTCATATAAGCAATACGGTTGGAACAATCATATAGGTGTTAGGGCTTATTGTGACCAGCTGATTGATTGTAGAGTGCCTCTCCAACCGCTGATCTAGCCAAAATAAAGGCAAAAGGGGAGTGTTTTATGTCATAAACTGCTCAGTCACCAAGATTCCATCCTTAAGCATCACGAATCACCAATTAATACTGAGATCTGAAAAATGAAAATGATTTCTTCTTTCTGGGAATAGGAAAATCTCAGTAATCATTTGGATGCTATAAATATCATTAAAAAAAGAAGAGATGTATTAATTGGTTTATTCTGACTGTTGTTTTCATCTTTTCATCTTTATTGTTAGATACACAACTTTTCAAATATAACGTTTAAAAAATAAACAGTGGAACATGAGGTCATTTTCGATGTCCCTAGAAATTATTCATTTCCAATTGTCCTTCTTCATCTATTTCTCTTTCTTCAATTGTCGGTTGGTTGATTAATTGATTTTAACGGCATATCAATCCCTCTGGGGTTATTCCATGCCTAGCGGTTAGGAATTAATATATGTTGTGTATCTATATTTACACTTTTGTAGTAATTGGTTTTAACAATGTATTAGCACCATTGGGATTATTTTGTTTTTATGGATTAGATTCATGTCTATATTTTATGGAATAATTTAATTTCCTTTAAAAAGGACAGAATGTCTTCCATGTCTTCATTTGTCCTGTGTATGAGTTTAAATTACATCTGATAGTGAAGTTCCAATTCTGCAGCTCTGGGGAATGTGGAGGACCGTCATCACCATTACTGCTACGTGTACATGACCCGGAGGGGTAGTACATGTTAGGGTCTCATCAATGGATTGAGTAGAAAAACAGGAGTTTAAAAGAAATATGTTTAAAAAATTGAGTTCGAAAAAAATGGAATACCCATCAAGAATGAATAATCAAAAACGTCTTCGGTATAAAATGACCCAATGGGTTGACATGCCGTAAAACCCAAGCAACTAACAAACCAATCTTCCTTTATTTCTCAAGACTTTCTTCTATAAGTTCCTTAATCGGTACGCTTCAACACCTTGGCTCATTTTTGGGTGTAAACAATTGCTTTTTTTTGAAAACAAAGAGACTTAAATATTCAGCTTATTTCTTTTTAATGAAACGTCAAAACATAGATGAAGGGAAAGAAGAAAGAACTAAATAAAAAAGAATAGAATAAGATTTTTTTCGTATGTGATTTTACCTATTTATATTAGTCTGTCATTTCATGATGATACAATCTAAGTGATTGATCCTCGATAGGAGATTTCTATGTCATCCGTGAAACTAAGCTTTGTCTTTGACATTTTAGCAGAGAAAAACATTGGAAATGAGATTAGAACAGAATGCATTGAAAATGCGTTTAATGCGAAGAAGAAGAAGAAGAAGAAGAAGAAGAAGAAGAAGAAGAAGAAGAAGACAATTATTTATTTTCATACATTACTCATTATAAAGAATGTCACATAAAACAATACAAAACAAAAGACAAAAAACGTAATTTTAGTTGTTGTGGTAATGTGTGGACGATGATCCCTAATTAGGACTGAGCCTATTCTACTAGTGGCCACCTCAAGAACTATGCGGTTTAACTACCCTCACGTTGTGTGCTCTCTGTTCTTGAAATGGGTAGGAGTAAGCGATTTATATATGTGGATGGATATTGAGGCTATGTAGATCCGCTGGGTACATGCGAGAGGACAGTCAGGTATAGAGAAGGTAGTGGACGAGTTCAGTTCGGGTAAAAACAGAAAAATACTGTGGCCAAGCATAGATTAGAATAAGATGTAGAAGATAGTCCTGTATGCCATAAAAAACGGATCCCTCTAGCACATCCTTGGTAGATGTCCCAAAAGTTTAGATGGTAGCCAGTAGCGTTGATGCCACGACCTGGTCCTTAAATCAATAGCTAGTAAGGTGACCGATACTATAAGGGCTAGTAAACATCAACCACGTACAAAGTTATATCAGATTAACTTCCTCAAAGCGGGAGCTAAGGCACAAAAATAGAAAAGAGAAGAACAAGTCTGTTTACTTCTGTAGCTGATTGGCGGTTGTTTAAGAAGAGACTTACATACCGTAATCGGAATCCATCTAAGGTAATTCCAATTAAACCTAGAAAAAAAAACAAATAATTCCTTTATATGGAATTGGGAATGTGGATGGGATTTTCTCATTCGCTTGTATTGACGGAGGCTTTAGATTTAAATGTTCGAATCTTTGTAGCTTTTATAATTTGTGTTTGCAATTTCGTGAGTGGTAGCCCGATACTTTCAGGGATGTGACCTAACAATTCTGGAGTCAGGTCAGGGTTTCTATTTGAGCCAATATGATGTAGAACAATCCGAAATTGGCAATGAAAATAGTTCATCACTGATTAGCTTTTCTTTATGAATTTAAAGATATGTATAATCCGAAAGCGTCAAGAAACATGTTTGCCAGGTATGAAACACATAAGCAACGGAGATTGGGAAATTTTCCATGTTCTTTTTTCTCCTTTTTTGACTGTTTTTTGGCTTGTGCAATTTTTTACCGAAACTGTAGAATTACAACTGTTTCAATCCACTGTTGCTGGATTGGAATTTGACAACATATTTGCATTACATTCTTAAAATATGTTATCTACGTTTATGTTCAAAATAAGTGGATCCTGGTTTCCTTGGTGGCATGTGGTGCTGTTAAAATCCTAGAATTATTTGATTAATTAATAACAGCCTGTGATTTTCTCCTGGTATCGTTTAGAGATTTTGTCTGATAAAATCACTCCGAATCTGCTAATTGATATTATTTACAGTTTTTTTACACATGATGTTCTCTTTATTTTTTGCATTTAATTTACTTTGTACTTTTACATAATTATTTTTATGTATTACTTCTCCATCAAGTTTGGAACTATTTTCTCTCTTATGCATGTTGTGCTAAACACAACGGACATCTCGTGTCTGACGAGTCTCACCTCGATCTTTTCTAGTTTTCTGACCATCAGAGTGAATTCGGTTGATAAGTCCGACAATATTACCTTTAGGCACCCCTTTTTGATCTCGATTAAGAAAGGACATATTTTTCATTTACACCGTCAATATCCGGTTTTTTGTTAGGGGCTAGGGTTAGGATTAGGGGTTAGGGTTAGGGGTTAGTTTTATAATTTAAAAGAAAATCTAAAAATTGTTTGTTAAAACAGCCGGATATTGACGGTGTACATGAAAAACATATCCTTTCTTAATCGAGATAAAAAACGGGTGTCTAACAGTCATATGGTTTGATAAGTCCACCAAAGCTTTCATCTGTAGTACTAATAATTTCTGTGATTCCTACTCCTACGTACCCCCACCGCTACTCGGTTGTTTACCCGCCCCGCCCCCTGAGTGTATAAAAAGAACCAATTCAATTACCTTTACTCTAGAGGATGGCACTAGACGAAGTGTAGAGAGACATCAATCAAGAAGTGTCGATAGATGTCTATCTCGCTGAAATGTAGATATAAATCATCGAAACGAAGTGTAGAGAGATATCTGTCTAGTTTGGTTTCTTTTTTTAATGCTATATCAACCTTCTTGGCTTATTTAATGTCAAAGTCGTCTTTATAGAAGAATACCATGTTACCGATTGCTGGGGAATGGGGGTATTAGTCCGAAAGGGAAATATATATATATATATATATTATATATATATATATATATATATATATATATATATATATAATAATAGAGTTGAGAAAAAGATGAGAAAACTTTCTATCAGGAACCCCACTCTCAAAAAGTGTTTTAATACTTTTGAGAGGGGTCCGTTGGAAAGGATTTTTCATTTATCCCCTTCATTTCATTCATTTTTATTTCATCCATTCATTCATTTTACCATTAATTTTTAACTATATATATATATATATATATATATATATATATATATATATATATATATACGTAATGTAGTGAAAAATTTGAAAAACACAGGTTTATAAAAGAAGTGATGTTTATTTAGCCAACGATGCAGTGTTTCAATCTGTTTCAATAGATCTTCATCAGGGCTTTTGTTTATTTGAGGAAAGATAGATTCCTCAAAGAGAATAAGGAGACTGTGAGAGTCTTTTGTTGGTCAATCTATTTTAAAATGTTGAATGAAAAAACTAGCTTCTTTGGATATTTGCAAATTTATACACTTTGGATATTGTACGAATTTATACATTTCCTATGGCTATCATTTAGAAATGGAAGGTAATAGTGTGACTGTAGTAAGAAATCGCCTACTACGATATATCAGTCTAGCACGTTAATCACAGTACCACTGGTACTCCCCCGATATCAGTCTAGGCGGACTGTAGACACCATTAATTTATTACATAGGTTGGTCATAATTCATTATTTAATTTTGAATTCCACAATTAAATATGCATATTGATCTTAAAATCAAACGTATATACATATATATATATGTATGTGTGTGTGTGTGTGTTGTTAGAGAGAGAGAGAGAGAGAGAGAGAGAGAGAGAGAGAGAGAGAGAGAGAGAGAAAATGGGAAGTTATGGGAATATAAATTCATGGATGGAGACATTATCAGTAGTCCATAAATTTAGAAAATTTTGCATTCATATAATATATATATATATATATATATATATAAACAAAGAAGGGTGACTAAAGAAAATGTCGGCTTCTGTTAATTTATATTCCCATAAGTTCAGACTTTCACGGAAAATATAAATTAGAAAGTTTGTAGTTATGGCAACAGAAATCGGCGGAGAGAGACATTTTCTGAAGTCAATAAATTTTGATATAATTATATGAATTTAAAAATAAATTAATAAAGAAAGACAGAACGAGAGATGACTAATCAAAATGTCTGTATCTGCTAATTTATATTCCCATATCTTACTTATTTCACACTCCATACCAATACTATATATCTTCTTATCTATCTATCTATATATCTATCAATCTATCTTTGTATCTATCACATAACTTACAAGAAAAGCATATGTAGACTCCATAACAACAACAATAACAACATTACCTACACCAAACGCACATATATGAGGTATATATATATATATATATATATATATATATATATATATATATATATATATATATATATATACTAGCAGCGGCTACCCGGTTAGCCCGGGTAGAGGAGATAAAACATGGTTTAATAATCGTTTGCAGATCTATTACTATTGAATACCGAGTTCGGTCCTCATAGGGTGACCCATAGAAATCAACACGTAAAAACGATCTTAATTTAATCCTGCCTGGTGGGAGGTCAGGACATTTTATTTTCCTCAGATTTGAGGGGATGACATCATATGGCTAGACTTGCGAATCGGTCGGAAAATGAAAACATATTACAAGTGACCTAGAAAAAACAGAAGCCAAATTATTTATTTATTTTCCCATTAAACTAACCCTAAACCCCACCCCTAACCCTAACCCCTAAAACCCCCTAGTTAAAATTAACAGTTTTATTACAAAATCTATGGGTTCTGTTTTTTTCTGGGTCATCGTAATTTTCCGACTGATTTGCAAGTTTAGCCCATCACATAATGTTATAGTAAGAAATTTTAATTCAATGATTAACTATATTTTTAAATGAAATATAAATGACACGATTTGCTAAACTTCAAATTAATATTTGAAAAAAAAGAAAAAAAGAATTAAATAAAGTAATCAAATATATGTAAAACAATAAATAAACTTTAAAAAAATAAGATTATTAATTCAAAACATAGCCGATCGAATATAGTATACTTTACTATAATAATTATAGTAAAGTATACTATATCATAAATTTGATAACAAATTGAGTTTTCTGATATTCCGTGAAATGTATTAGGTAATCTAATGGTATTATTTCTTGCGCACTATTCTACATTAGTATCATGATTTTATTTGTATTTCTAATATTCAAATAAATAAATTAACGCGATTATGAAAATTTTAAAAAAAAGGTTTTCTTTACTGTTGTGAGGTTTTAAGGGGTCAAATAAGAACAAAACGACGGGTAACAAATGCAGTAAAATGTATTAACAGAAAGTAGACAAATACAATAGAGATAAGTGGAAATTACGTCCGACAAAATAGAGTAATTGGCTTACTCGCATTGGCTTACTACCAAGCCACAATTGTCCCTGTTACTTATAGTAACCTGTCGGCGCATTCCATTAGTCTTATAGGGTGTATCACCTATAACACCCCCTCCTAAGATTTCACTCCACAGGAGTCTTAATATCTTTTTCTTTTGGGGATTTTGTGTAGATAAACTCCGTCGCTCTTCGTTTCCGTGAA
The DNA here is from genome assembly GCA_023376005.1 of Doryteuthis pealeii. Classification (NCBI taxonomy): domain Eukaryota; kingdom Metazoa; phylum Mollusca; class Cephalopoda; order Myopsida; family Loliginidae; genus Doryteuthis; species Doryteuthis pealeii. The sequence goes on from CM042156.1 coordinate 63,043,492, forward strand.
GAATGGCGTTGTTGAGGGACTGCTTGTGTTTCAGTAGGTGCGGCCCACGAGTTATATTCAATTTTTGAAAGAATTCCGGTCTTCTCCAGTCTCTTTGTTGATCTGTTCTAACGAGGCAAATGACAATTTATTTTCTTCTTAAATACTGGCTGGATATTATCCTGTAATGCGAGTTTAGCAGTCATTTTTTTACAACGACCAAGACCCCTAAAAAACGTCAGGAAATTTTTTTTTCTTTCTTCTATTAATTTTTCTGACTCGGCCGTTGAATTTTTTTTATGTTTCTGCCTAAAATTTGTACCAGTACATATTTTCTTATGTTACGGCCCTCTTGCTCGACTGACTTTGTCGTTTTTATGCTGCTTCTTCCGGATTTCTTTTTCCTGCAGTGAGAGGCCTTGTGACCTACACGGTCACAATTTAGGCATATCGTGTTCTGGTACATGCAGTCCCTGTACCAATGAAGGGATCCACATCCAGAGCAAGGATTAGGGGGCAAATCGTCGTGTCTCTTCTTAGGTGAAGAAGGAGTAACTTGATTTTGGGGGGGGGTCTGGATTTGTTTCTATTATCACGCAATTTCCTAATGTGTCCTACAGCAGACTGTTCAATAATTTTTGAGTCTTGTTTTAGACTGAAAAATCTTTGCGAGTCTTCTGCCAATTTTTGCAAGGTCATGGTTGGCTCGTTTTCCAGCTTATTTAATACCCTTCGCCTAATTTCAGCGTCTTTCGCTGATATCAAACCCTGGCAATAAATTAGACATTTAAAATTGTCAGAGCTTAATTCAGACAGCTAAAAATCGTCACAGTGTTTATTAATTGTTGATGCAAAGGTTGTGTAATCTTCGTTTTCCTTTCGAATTAAGTTCATGCACTTCCAACTTTTATGGAATAATGAAGTCTTAAGGCTAACAATTCTGTTAAGAGTTTGATAGCTTCTGAAAACGTTAATTCGCTGGTTTTTCGGGCAAAATATAGTCAACAAATCTGGTGTGCTCAGTCCCCAGTTTGCGTAATAGAAGGCGGACCTTTTTCGAGTCCGTCCAAGTAGCACAGTCGGTGGAATATAAGTCCGCGTATCGTCTGTAATACGATTCAAAACTTATATCTTCATCTGGTGCGTAAGTAAAAGTTTCTATCGCTGTCCAGATAGAATTCTGTGTAAACGCGTTCTCGTTGTCTGCGTTTTGGCCCTTGTCCGTTATAGCTTTCATTATTTCAATCAATTTTTGTTCCGTTTTTGTTCCGTTTGCAATTGCCTCTCCTGGAATGTCTTTTGTACATCAATTTATTGCTGTTCATTTTTCTGTTCGATTTCTAACTGCCTTTTATGTAGCTCAATTTGCTGCTGTTGCTGGTATTTAATTATTTCTAGCATTTGTGCCTTAAAATCCTCCATGTTAGTAATATGTAAAACGAACCAAAAAAAGTTTGAGAGCGATAAACCGAATAAAAAATTCTCTGTTATGAATCCAGAAAGAATTTTTTTTTTTTTTGTACAACTTACTTTTTCTTTTTTTTGTCAGCAAGTGTTATTTTCTCTGCTAATAGATCCTTGAAGAAAAACGGCTTTTTGCTTATTTGGACTGACGAGTTCTTATAAAAAGAAGTTCTCTTTGCAGAGCTGCTACGATATTCTCGTAATCCGGATGTTGCGATTTCGAATTTCAGTGTAGCTTGGTTCACTTTTTTTTTCATTTTTTAGGTTCGATTACTTCACGAAGTTCTTTTTAGAGTCTTTTGGGAGATCCTTAATCGTCTCTTCCAAGTTTTGTGTCGTTACAAATCGATATTTGTATGTGAAGTCTTTTGAATCCTGCTTCGCTGGTGTTGTTATTGTAAACGATAAACCTGCGTAAATTACTTCGAATCTCATCGCTAGTTTGTTGTGAGGTTTATAAGGGGTCAAATAAGAACAAAACGATGGGTAAAAAATGTGGTAAAATGTATTAACAGAAAGTAGACAAATACAATAGAGATAAGTGGAAATTACGTCCGACAAAATAGAGTTATTGGCTTACTCGAATTGGCTTACTGCCAAACCACAATTGTCCCTGTTAATTATAGTAACCTGTCGGTGCATTTCATTAGTCTTATAGGGTGTATCACTTATAACATTTGCAATTGACGAACGACGGGAATTTATAAAACAAATTTGATTTGTCACTAAATGTTTTCGTTTGAATTATTATTTACTCCGCTGTAAAAAAATTCAATTTATGAAAAGACATACTAATTACATATTTAGAACCAAATAAATATTCTAAAGATAGAAACAGAAATATGCGATAAATTAGATTTGATTTTATGTTAAAATTTTAGTATGAAAAAACTATACTACGAATTCTAGGCTGACTGAAGCAAAATATTTTTTTTAACTTGCTGTAAAAAATAAATTCCATTGATAAAAACTCAATCAAATTACGTATTTTAGAGAGATTTCATTGTCTTTTGAACCATATGGATATCTTAAAGAAGATTGAACCGTAAATAGGTGAGAAAAAAGATGCACCGTTATTCTTCTTTCAAAAACGTTTTGAGTTTCACTGGATATATTTAATCATATTATTCTCAGAATCCCCTTTTTTTAATCGCTTGAAGGATTTTTTCAAAAACTTTTTCATGTGTAAAACTATTTTACATTCAGTTTTTGTAATTGCTATTTCGCATATTAATTCAAATTTGATTCGCTGATTAAAAATGGATATATTTAATTCTAAGACATATGAAAGTATTCTTAAAAATATTGATAAAAAGACTTTCATTTTTCTTTTTTTACACCGCAGTAGAAATAGAGCGGACATGGGCAAAGATGCAGCATGGTGGGATTTACGTGCTGATTTTAGCTGGAATATCAGCAGTAGCAGCTATTTTAAAGATTTCGAAAAATCGTTTGATTTTGGTTTAATTAATTAATTATATCCCTTAATCAGTAAAAATCAATAACCAAATTTGGAGTATTCGTAGTTAGAACGATATCAATGTGTATGCAAGATTTTAAATCTGAGTAACCTCCGTTTCGGAGTTATACGTCGACACGTACATACCACACTCTCTCCTTTATATATTAGACTAGCTAAATCACCCGGTCCATGACCGGACTAAAAAAATAGGAATACCAGAAAGTGTTTTCAGACATATTTACATCCAAGGGTAAATAGTTATTGAAATGTTCATGAAAGTCGGACCATTAATTGATTTTTCATAGAACTTTTTTTTTAATTCTTGTCTATAACTTGTTTTTGGCTACGTTAGATTTTAGTTGATTTAACGGTGCAAATATAAAAACTCTTTTTTTCAGTCATAATTTTCATTATTTCCGTAAGCTAAATTTTTTTAAAAATCACCAGGAGTTTGTTTAATGTTTCCTCTTTCGAATGGAAAATGTTTTTTCAAGATAAAATTAATTTTTATGAAAGTTTCATTGTGTTGAATATAGGGCTCCCCCTATAAACAACAAAAAAAAACAATAAAAAAACAAATTACTATACAATTAATGTTGAAAAATACTTTTTAAACTAAGTGTAATTGAAATTATATATTGCAATACTAACACAAACAAATGTCTCAATGATAGATTCAATAATTAATTTCAATGGTTAATTAAATGTATAGTAATTTGGGTTTTTTGTTTATTTTTTTAAAGCAATACTTAATCAAAAACAACCTTAATCCCCTAAAACCGTAACCCAATTCGCAAAATGTTAATTCATAGACTGTAGTTAAACTGTCATTGGGTACCACCAAAAAACTTTCCGTTTTAATTTTCCGACCTAAATCAGAAGTCAGACCTCTTTATTTATACTGTAATTAGTAAATTATAAACATAACAATGTTACGCCCCCAACATAAGGGAGGAGTCAAAATTAAGTGATCTGAAAAAATGAGAAAGTTTTGAAATAAAATAAGTAATGTATTATAAAGATCGTTCATTGATGAATAAACACTGAAAAATTAGTTAAAATCCGATAATTCCCTGATTTTTGGTAAATTATTTTCTGGATCGGGGGGCTAAAGTCACTTTGTCAAAAATGCATTTTAGACCCAATTTGAGTCTACCTATGTTATGCTAACTGTTACTAAAAAAAACTTTCGACATCTATATGTATGTATTTATTTAGATATTCTTTATCATTCTTTTACTGTTTGACAAAAAAGAATTTCGTAAATAACTTACGAAATTCACACAAACACTATTTACTTATTTAAAATAAGTAAACATAATAAGTAAATAAGTGTTTGTGTGAATTTCTTAATTTTGAAAATGATATTAACCTTTATTCAAGTTTCATTGTGTTAAATATCCCCCCTTTTAAGCGCTAATAATTTACGATTTTTTGTTTGTTTGTTTACAACATTGAGAATAATATTCCAAATTTTTCGTACGTAAGACAATTGTAAATTCAGTTTTTAATTGCTTGTTTGAGTTAGAAATAAAATGTAATTTATTTATTTATTTGAGCAACAAAAATAACAAATATTAAAAATGGATATATTTTATTCTAAGAAATATGAAAGTATTGGTAAAAATATTGATAAAAACGTTTTCATTTTTTTACTTACATTTATACAACCCTATACTGGTGACTGATTTTTATTGACATTTAAAATCTTATTTTCAAAAAATGTAACCATAAACTTGTGGACAAAGATTAGATTTTACTTTAAAAGTTAGTCTCAAAAACATACGAAGTATGATTTTACTTCGTATAATCGGCTCTCTAAAGCAAAATATTTGAAAATATTTAGAAAGATTATGAAATAAATATCTTAAAGATTTGGCCAAAAAGAAAAGAATTTTATTTTACGTTAAAATTTTGTCATGACTGGAAACTGATATATTCTTTCTTTCTTTCTTTCTTCTTTTTCTTCGGGTAGCTGAAAAAATCAGAACGCACGTTTCTGCAAACGCATTCAACAACGCGGAATAGAAGCAGCAGGGTAGGCAGGGTGGGGTACGGTGGGGCGTGCGTGCGCGCTGATTGTAGCTGGAATATCATCAGCAGCAGCTATACGATTTCTTACTAAAAATCGTTTGATTTTTGTTTGATTAATTAATTATATCCCTTAATCAGTAAAAACCAATAACCAAATTTGGAGTGTTTCTTAGTTAGAACGATATCAATGTGTATGCAAGATTTTGAGTCTGAGTGACCTCCCGTTTTGGAGTTATACGTCGACACGTACATACCAAAATATATCCTTTATATATTAGAAATATATATATATATGTGTGTGTGTGTGTGTGTGTGCGTGTGTGTGTGTTGTGTGTATATATATAGATATGTACATATGCATGTATAAATACATATGCATGTACATATGTACTTGCATATATAAAAATACATATGTATATATAAATATATGTATACCCTAACTTAGATATACATTCCCTCTGAATGATATTGAGCACATTTTACTTGTAAATATAGCATACTATAATAATCAGTATTGATCTATCTATCTCTATATATATATCTATATCTATCTATCTATCTATCTATCTATCTATCTATATATATATATATATATATATATATATATATATATATATATATGTATATAAAAGGAATTGGTAATTTGTTTGAAGCCTTGTTAAGTATACTATTATATATTAATGATTTGAAGGCAATTACAATGCATATGAAAAATAAAAACAAAAATATGTTTTTTTGTCTTATCGATTTCAAAGTAAACATTATCTTCTGAGACGATTTTCAGAAATGGACGCGTTTTTTTGTGTTGTTATTTTATTTATTTTTTTATGTTATAAACACACGTCTCGTGGTGTTCTTTTTTTTTTAACGCCATGCGGAAGGTCATGATAGTTGTAATAGCCGTTGTTCATTCAATTTCAATTTTATTATTTTCATCTATTTATATATTTATGCATTTATGTATTATTCATTTTTATTTATTTGATATATGCATATATAGTAAAATATACATAAAAATATATGTATATATGTATACATAGTAAAATATACATAAAAATAAGGACAATAGTTTTTCCATAAAAATAGAGAAGAATAATACGCAACATTGGTAATCTCAGAATTAGAGAATGTTTATTAATAGTTAACTTAGGTCCTAGTTAATAGATTAGAATCAAACACTGAATACATAATTAATTAAAATACACGTTCCTTAGAGGATATAGTATACATAGTATGTATATTTTACTATATATACATATATCAAATAAATAAAAATAAATGACACATAAATACATAAATATACAAATAGAAGAAAATAATAGAATTGAAATTGAATGAACAACAGCTATTACCACTATCACGACCTTCCGCGTGGCGTTAAAAAAAGAACACCACGAGATGCGTGTTTATAACATCGATAAGACAAAAAAACATCTTTTTGTTTTATTTTCATATGCATTGTAATTGCCTTCAAATCATTAATATATAATAATATAATAATAATAATAATATATATATATATATATATATATATATATTATTTATATTTTTGCTTGTTGATTGCAATGCGTATATCGCATAAAATTCGATAATTATAGAAGATAATAAAGCCAAGTGAATTTCGGTAAAGAATTATTCGGTGTGTAGAACATCGTACAGACTGTTTCAACTTTATTAAATCTCATCAGCGATGTATACTAACGATTTCCCTCCGACAGAAATCGAAACTGGGACTTCAGCAGGATAGTCAGAAACCATACTGCCTTTGCCACGATACAGCACGGGGCAATCCTTGTGAAATTAACCTGTCAATGATACTGATACATCTCTACCATATGAGGTAAGGGGACGTTGAGGGAATAATAACAAACCCAGGCCTTATGCTCTTCGGCGAAGGAAATAAGATTTTTGGATGTTTGTTTTTTAGAAGCATTGTTGGATAAAGTATATATTATTATTTATATTTTTGCTTGAAGGCAATTACAATGCGTATATCGATAAGATTGTATAATTATAGAATATAATAATGACAAGTGAATTTCGGTAAAGAATTATTCGATGTGTAGAACATCGTACAGATTGTTTTAACTTAATTATGTCTCATCAGCGATGTATACTAACGATTTCCCTCCGACAGAAATCGAAACCGGGACTTCATCAGGATAGTCAGAAACCATACTGCCTCGGTATATATTATATATATATATATATATATATATATATATATATATATATATGTAGGATTATATATGTGTCTATATTTGTATTTATATATTTAAATATACGTGGAAATATGCATATATCTATATATATAATTGTGTGTATGTGTATACATATATATACATGAATATATACATGTATATATATATATATATATATATATATATATATATATATATATATATATATGTATTTGTGTATATGTATATATATGTGAGTATATATAAATTTGTATATATATAAGAAAGGCATGCGTAGACTCCTTAACAACAATAACAACATCACCTACACCTCACATATATATGAGTTAGATTTTGCCCTGATGAGCTACTAAACGAAACTTTTAGTAGTTATATCTGACTCGTTTGGTTTAACTTAATTTGTACATATATATATATATATATATATATATATATATATATATATATATAAAGAAAATTTGAAAAAACAAGTGTTCCGAAAATAGGATGAATTTAATTATCGATGTTTAAACGTTTCGGTTTCATTAAACCTTCATCAGGATGTATCTTGGGGTGATATATTTTTGTTATATTTTTTGAAAGGCAAGTAACTTTCTCGTTTGCTCGCCCACGCACTTTGAAGTCTATTTTTCAAACCGAATGGACCAACGATTTTACGTATGTATACTAGTTGATTAATGGAGGGCGAAAGCGAAATTGCACAGGCTTCAAAAATCTGTCGTAGTCTTTTGTTGTGAATATGGGCTAATATTGAAACTAAAGTTATGATCAGTTTCAAACATGTTGGAGGAGGGTGTTCTGAAAATTGCCCAGTTTAATATGATGTTTGTGCTCATATAAACGCTTCTTGGGAGTTCTTGCGGTTTCCCCAATGTATTTTTTGTCGCAATCTTTACATGGAATTGCGTAAAGGCCAGCCTCGGATTTTATAGGATGATGAGACCCAGCATTGAGTAAGCTTCTAATTGATTTGGATGAAATAGTAACGATTTTAATACCAAGGTGATGTAAATTGTTTTGTATGGAGTTAGTGGAAGAGTTATTAGGTAAAACTATGAATCTATTGTAAAATTATGTTATATTAGAAGATGTATTAGTGGGGGTTTGTGACTGTTTTCATTTATGGATTTTGAGATCTTTGGATTTAGCAGATTGTATAAAAGATTTAGGGTAAAGAAGATTTAAAAAGGAATTTTCTATATAATTAAACTCGTCGTCTAGGTATTTAGGAGTGCAGATACATATATGCATACATATATATATATATATATATATATATATATATATATATATATATATATATTGTTACGCCCGCACACTCGTTGGGATCAACCAGCGTGCGCGCACAACAAGCAATAATAAAAAATGTGGGAGATAGGTCCCAGTTATAAAACAAACAGTATCGTATAAAAGGGAGATGGGATTTCAAACACCCCTCTCTCTCTCTACTTCTGTGAAAGGAAGGAGTGGAAACCGAATGAAAGCAACACATCAACACTGAGTTACGACAAACAACAGAAACTTTGAATAAACATGTAAAGGTTTAACGAGAGAAACCACGAACGTAGTGGTTCGAAGCGTGCACGACTGTGTTTGGCATGCAGAATGAGATCAGAGGTGAGTGGGGAGATTGAACTCACATCCTCCTGATCGTGAGTCGTGGCCTGACGCAGGTGAATTACTAAACTGTCCAGAGTGGCCCAGATATGAAGGATTGACGCGTGCTGATTAATGTCGCACGTACTGCACGGGCAAGTCAGAGTAAAGAGCCCGGATGAACACTGTAATTGTGTATTTAATGACCAGCCTCACAAACCTGGGAGAAAAGCTTGCAGTAGCATTTTGGCTGTTGCGACGAGTGGACGAGAGAGAAAGATATTTTAATAGTGTTGGTGAGAAGAGTGCAGCACAGTTGGGAGAGATTGTTTCAGACTGAACACTTAGTCAGTTGGGAGAGTAAAAGCGTCGGACTTAACTGTGCCCCACCTAGGGAACATTCTTATTAGAAGCTGTTATATCATCCTTGGGAGTCCCATTGTACCAGTATACTGCTTCCATCACCGAGCACTGTGTTATTGTGGCAATGCGCTTGATCGTACGATGGATCTCTCTGCGATCCCATTACCCGACGGCACGTATGCACATCGGAATCTCATGCGGACGCCCCAGCGCTCGGCGAAGTTAGTGAACGTCTCTTCACTAAAGGCCGTGTATTGACGGGGTGAGTGAAACCACTAGATAATTCTTATACCAAAATACGTTAGCGATCAATCGAGCAAATACAAATAATGGCATATAAACAATAATCACACAATCAATAAGTGTTTACAGAATACAACATAACAGAATGCATTTTGCTTTCAACTCACGATTAGCCGCATGGTCTGTCGAAAGAATTGTTCTTTTTCCACAAAAGATTAGAGTCTGTTGAAATCCTTTTCCACTGAATTTCAGAGTCAATCAAAAGTTCCTGTCAAAACAACAATAATTCAATGTCTTTTCTTTCCTTTTTATTCACTCTTTTGTCATCCGTAATTTCGTCTTTCTCTCTTGTGACAGACTGGATTCTGGTTCGTCAGTAATCTTCTAATCATCCCTCCTTATAATCAAATAAGTAGTTTTCTCTCGGAGCGAGGAATTACACGTCATATTGCTGGTCTGGCTTGCTGAGTTGTGTCTTTTCCTTTGGACGTGCACGAATTCTTGACACGAAACAAAACAAATAGGCGCCGGGGGTGGAGGTGTACCCCGGTCGTTGCCATGGTGATGGGCTGGGTGTCGCCTGCAGACTTGTGGTCGCGAAGCCACCTCAAAGAAAGTGGGGGTGACAATACACTTGTCTTCAGTTCATGCAGGTTGTATTAGGAATGTCAACATTCCTTTGCACAGAAGGGAAATATAAGAGAGAACCGGAAGACTCTTAACTTGCTCGTTTGCTCGCCCACGCACTTTGAAGTATATTCTTCAAACCGAATCGACCTACTATTTTACGTATGTATACTAGTTGATGTACTAATAGGGTGTCACGATATATATATATATATATATATATATATATATATATATATATATATATATAGATAGATAGATAGATAGATAGATAGATAGATATTGATATTATATTGATATTGATATATAGATGATGTCAGAGAATGTTTGACGTTATGCACTCATGAATTAGCTGATGGATATATTTTTTCAGTCATTATTCTTTACTTTCTACTAGTTAGTAATTTATTTCCAAATTTATTTCCAAATTTATTTCGTTATTTCTAAATTTATTTCATATGTAATTAATCAGAAATCCATCTATTATTCACTAATTTCATTGGTGCGTTGAAAATGTATCGTGCCAAAATTCAGTTGGGGAGATCATTAATTTAATGAGAGAACCATGAGTGAAAATATGCTCATCAAATTATGAATCTATTTGAAAGGCATTTATTAGAATGTATACATTTAATAGACTTCTTCTGTCTATAACGTATGCATTAATTCTCAGTCATCAACAGTCTTTATTAGCCGAATAAGAATTAAAAGGCTTCAATGGCCAAAGCTGGTTCTTATAATACGTCAGGAGGCTACAGAGAAGTCTCTAACGTAGGTGAACGTATATGTAATAAAACCCAAACAAAAAGGTACATATAACAACAATACAGACTTTATTGTCTGAGCACATGTCACATGAAATATACAGCATAGATACAAACAGTTTAGGACGAAAGTCTTTTGGGAGTAAAAAAGAGTTCTCAATCGATATAAGAGTCATATGACTCACGTGGTAGGGTCTATTAATGGCTAAGTACTAATTAGTGATTATTTCCTATCGAAAACTTATTTAAAATGCTTTCCTGTTGTTGCATAGCGCATTCTTCACTGGAACTAAATAATTATAATGTTGCATACCTCTTCTTCTTCACTTACTTGGACATCTATTCTTCTGCTGGCCGTCTTGGTATGCTTCTGATCGTCTTTGGTATTTCTTCATCTTGACCTGGTCTAGTCTAGCGTCTGGAGTTGACTTGGGGGATTTCAGGTCTGGTTTTTTGTTAGGGATTTCTCTCTATCAGAAGCCCTGTGTCATTGTTAGTTTTTAGATAATAAACACAAGACTTCGATTTATTTTGATGTTACTTTATTTTCTATCCCCAACCCAGACATCTGCTAACTAACATAGCGTGCGTGAGTTCCAGTTTAGGCAGGACCTAAAATGGCCGACCGCTCTGCCTGACGTCCAACTGCAAACTGGGGACTCTGAAAAAGGTCCCACGAGACTTCACATATTTGGCGGGCTTCTGTAATTTTCCATAGAAGGACCCGGCCATAATATGAAAAGGCTCATTCCCTCAGAATTACAGGGGATTGACAATAATCTTATGCAACCGCCTAGATTATGTAACACTGTAGTAGAAATCTTTTGTATTGTATTTCTATGAGAAAAATATTTTAATACTTTTCTATAGTGAATACATGTTTACTGCATCCCTATACTAAAATTCCTTTGCCATGACTTCCTGTAGTAAAAGTCCTTTGCAATGCATTCACATTGTAAAATCATTTTCAATAATTTCCTGTAGTAAAATAACAAGCAATACTATCTATAGTAAAATCATTTCCAATGCTTTCGTATGGTAAAATCATTTCAAATGCTTTCGTATAGTAAAATTATTCCTATGCTTTTCTGTAATTAACCCATTTCCAATGCATTCCTCATGTAAACTTATTTCCAATGCATTCCTGTAGTAAGTACATTTCTAATGCATTCCTCTAGTAAAATAATTTTCAATGCTATTCCTGTAATAAAATAATTTTGAATTCTTTATACAATAAAATTATCTTCATTGCTGCCCTTTGCTAATTATTTGTAATACTTATTATACTACTACCAATTAGAAGTGCTATTCTATAGTAGATTCATTTGTAATACATTTCTATATTAGTAATGGGCCTGTGAGACTACCTTGCTAACCCTTACACCAGGATGGGAATCCCTTAACAAGGTCATAATTAAAGAATACACAGAATAAATAAAATTTAGTAATAGTCTGCCTGCCCAGTTCCTTAACCACACTTGGTGGGGCGCCTATAACAGGATTTGAACCTTCATTGTCGATTCTCAAGTTTCAATTTTAGGGAACAAAAATGATCGATAAATAAATACATATAAATACGAAATTCAGATACCACAGGATCACACATATATATGTATATATATATATATATATATGTAGGCTTATATATATATATATATATATATATTATATATATATATATGTGTGTCTATATTTGTATTTATATATGTAAATATACGTGAAAATATGCATATATCTATATATATATGTGTGTGTGTGTATGTGTATACATATATATATATCTACATGAATATATACATGTATATATATATATATATATATATATATATATATATATATATATATATTTGTGTATATGTACATATATGTGAGTATACATAAATTTGTATATATATAAGAATGGCATGCGTAGACTCCTTAACAACAACAATAACAACATCACCTACACCTCACACATATATATATGATTCAGATTTTTGCCCTGATGAGCTACTAAGCGAAACTTTTAGTATCTATATCTGACTCTTTTCGTTTAACTTTATTTGTATATATATATATATATATATATATATATATATATATATATATATATATATCACATTGCAATGGTGGTGTGCCGGTTCAAAGCATTTTACTTAGGATAAAATAAATGACCTCTAAAAAGAACAAGAACGTCTTGTGTTCGTTATAAAAAAACTATCAACGACAAGAGATCCCCAGAGAACCCCAGGTAATTCTAGATCAGTCGATGAATTGAAAGAAGTCAGTTACCCAGCTACTCCGATCCAGAACATCAGATATGAAGAATAGCAGATGTCACAGGGTTGCATAATTATAGAAATTATATACTCCTCAAATTAGCGAGATAGATTAGCAAAAATTGTCAATGAGATTGATTCTCTCTAAACATGGCATACACCAAGCTAGCTTAGTAAGTGGTGTAAGGGCTTATGAGCGAGACTAGCCAACTATTATTAGTGAATTTGATTCTCATGGGTGTACTATATTCCTGACCTTGTGTCAGACTAACCTGGTCTGAGTAAATGATATCGTGTATATGGCTCTGCTGAAAATATATTAAATCGCTGTTGTATCCTTATTATTGGAGTGGGGACGGTATTTGGTTATCGGATAGGTTAATGATATTTTTGTTTTGTCAGGATTGTTCTTTATTTTTATTAAATGTATCTAATGTTATATGCTTTGCTCATCTACAATATGGTTAGAAAATGTGTTATTGATGAGGGTTTCTTTGTTGCTACTTAATTCTTCGTGTGAAATAATGCATATGATGAGGACATTTGTTTCGCTCGATTAATCAAATATTAAATGATCCAGCAAAGTAAGAAAGGGATATTAATTTTATTTAAATACTGGGATACATCGAAGATTTCAGCTGGCGTCTACAATTTATAAACGAGAAAATAAAAGTAATTTTCTTTTTATATATATTTACCAACCCATCCGTACGAGCAGGATGTGATACAAGGTCAATTTCTTAAGCGGGGTTTATCTGGTTTGGATTACGGGTTTTCTTTTTCTTAGACTGGTTGCCTAGCCAAGGTTAAAAATCCCAGTCTGTCCTAGTATTTAGAGTAGTTGGATGCATACCTTTCTGAATCGTATTAGCGTTATGTGAAATACAACCAGCGTCGTCCAGGATTTGAACTCGGTTAGACGAATCTGTTTCCTACGTCTCTAACCGTTACCCCACGCACCTCCAAGTTTTCTTTTTATGAATCAGAAGAATCAATTTTGTTAAAATGAAAAACATTTTAAAAGCAAATTATTTGATGAAGGTTAATTCTTCTGACTGAGTTTACAAATTTCATTAAAGGTCACGGCAGCTACTGATAAGGTTATTAAAACTGTCAAAGATCCCAGATTTGACTTGACGAGGGAACTCACTGCACTTGTTTAACCTTTTTCTAAAGCCGGAAAATTGCACCGCTTAACATGGAAATGTCACCAACAAAAGGAAAGGTCTCAAAGCTGCTTCTCCACTCAAATGTAATACGAGAATGCACTGTCATATCTACCCCTAACGCCTACATGGTTGTCTCAAAGGTATTGCTCTTATGGCACCCCCCGAACGATTTTTATCAAATATGTGCTACAAGGCGGTGGTTGAGGGTCTTAGTATCCTGAGTATGATGTTAAACTGCTGCTTATGGTGAAGTTCCAATTCTGGAGCTCTAGGGTGTGTGGAGTAACTTTTCATTGACAATAAACAGCCCCATTGGGTGGATTCTACTCCTCTGCAGAGGGGCGGTCGGTGTATTCTTCTGTACTAGCGGACAGGTGGTCTGTAATCAGTATCTTTGTATGTGATTACCAAACCCATCCACAACGAGAATAATTTGACACAAGGCCAACATTTAAGTGGAATTAGTTTGAATTCAGAGATTTTCTTCTCCTAGATTGGTTGCCTAAACAAGGCTAAATAACATAATCTGTCCAATTTGCAGAGTAAAAACAGATGGATTAATGTGTGGGGGCGTTGTGTTCATAATTGTGGGTAGAAAAATAAAACTTAAATGTCGGTTCCCACAACTTCAACACACGAGACTACGGAAATGTGGTTTCCGCAGAAAACAAATGAAAAACAATCTAGATATGAGAATAAACTTTACATACAATATAAGTTGTAAAGAATAGAGGGAGAAATGTGGGCAAAGGAACAAAACTCAGAAAAGTATATGTAGGAGATATATTTCACTGTGCATTTGTGGGTTCTGTTTTTCTGGGTCACCCTGTAATATTATGTTACTCAACCATGCGGGTTTAGAGTTTAGAGTTAGGGTTTAGGGTTAGGGTTAGGGTTAGGGTTGGGGTTTAGGGTTAGTTTAATGGGAAAATAAATAATTTGGGTTCTGTTTTTTTTTTTCTGGGTCACCCTGTAATATCATGTTACTCAACTAGGAAATAACCGAAAAATGCATGCAGCTTTTTCACGCACCTACATTCGCACACGAAGACGTATACATGCATATACGCATTTATGTACGTACGCACACACACACACACACACACACACACACACACAATAGTGCATACACACAATCGTGGACACACGCACGTTCCTACAGAAACACATGCACACACGTGCATAAAACGAAAAGAAAACTGCATGCAAGTTTATAACACACATACAAACGCACAAAAACACCTGTACATACATACTGGCATTTAAGTACGCACACACACACACGCACACAATGGTTCATACACACAATCGTGGACACACGCACGTTCCCACATAAACACACGTTCACACGTGCATAAAACGAAAAGAAGAATCCACACGAAGACGTACATATGCATACACGCATTCATATACGTACGCACACACACACACAGTAGTACATACACACTCGTGGACACACGTACGTTCCCACATAAACTCACACACACACGTACTCGCGCGTAAACACAAGTACACCAACATAAAACGAAAAGATAAAAAAGAATTATTGAATGAATAAAGTTCAACCTTATAGAGGTGCAGGGTTTTCCGTTGTACGTGCTAGCCAGCGACCCGCACTGTACCAAATGATGAAAAAACAAACAAAAACAAAAAAACAAAAACAAAAATCAGAATTAACAAATGTAGAAAGTTCAACCTGACAGAAATGAAGAGATTTCTTCTGCATATTTCAGCTAACGACCCACGCTCTACCTAAAGGATGAAAAAGAAAAGAAACCAGAAAAAAAGAATCACAAATGAAAGAGCCGAGCTTGGTTAGCTTAGGAACAAAGAAATCCGATATTCTTTGCAAAAGACATTAACAATCAAAGAGATATATTGAAGTAATCTTCTTAGTTTTCACAGCGTTATCAACAGAAAGATGAAATTTCTAAAGTAAACAGCAATTTATAAAAAAAGGCATTGCAGCCCTTTTTTAACGTCGTTATCTTAGCGTAATGAATGAATAATGAACATCATTTTCAGGTGTTTTTCTTTTTTTCTTTTTCAGGAAGTCTATTTGTGCTCTCCGCTCCTTAAACATTAGTGCTGTACTACAGAGTGCGACAGAAATGTAACATTTCGGTATCAGATTCTATACGTAATTTGACGTGATCCATTTGGAGTGTGTGTAAGGTCATCAGATTTCGATATATATATATATATATATATACTCACCCTCCGGATGAGCAGGATGTGACACAAGGTTAATTTCTTAAGCAGAGTTTAACAGGTTTGAATTCAAAGTTTTCCTTGGTAAAAGAGCCCAGTCTGCCGTGTTATTTGCCCATAGCTGGAGGGTGAAATACTTTCATACCTTCCCCACGGGTATTAGCACCATATGAAATGCAAACAGCTTCGTCCAGGAATTGAACTCGGGTTTTCTATGACTCTAACCATTAGACCACGGGCCTCCATCATTTTTTATATAAGATAAGTATATAAACTAGACAAAACGTCACGTCTAAGTAGTTCTAGGTAGTTTCTATACTTATCTTATAATGTTATATTTATTTCTGGACTAGATCTGGTTGTATCTCTGCTATTCTAGAACGGAGTTGCTAGTATTATGTCTCTATTGTTGGGTTGGCATTTTTTCTGTGCTTTGAGTCTGAATTACTTGGGATCTTCTTATGAGGTACTTACGTCCATTGGATGTTCTAAATAACGAACACAATACATTGTTGTTTATATTAGAGCTCATATATTGTATTTTAAAACCAAGTAAAAATCCATTAGAGGACAGACACTTATCTTGCTTCTGTCTTCTTCAAACACTCAGACCAGACTCTGATGTACTCCTCCAAAAACTTAGCCAAAATTCCCCAAAAATGTAATCGCTTTCACTCTTGTTACTGTTCGTAATCAAACTCCTTGACCAATCAGAAGCCAACAGGTCAACCTTTCACACATCATCTCAAAGTCTAGTTAATACCCATTATCACATAACGTATGACAAAATCTTGGGTTTTCCCTCTCTCAGTATTTTACAGAAAATACCCTCTCAGATTCTAATATGTCATCTTTGTCGGTATTTACCCAATCTCCTCGTTGTGTGCAAGGTGCGACACAAGCTCAATTTCTACACGGATATCAACTCTTTGCTTACTTTAAACCGCTCACAGCGGTTCACCCACCACTGGAATTCTACCTTAAGCCGTTACAATCATGGCTTGAATCGCTGCATACCTTGCGTGTCCCATTGAAACCTTTTATTAAGACTAACAAAACTATAATTCTAACAGAGATAGCGTTTTTTACTCATTTTTTCTTGCGTCAGAATGGTCCTGTTCCGGATAGAAAATTCAGTCCATGGCAGTATTTGTTCAAGACGGCGCGCGGCATCATTGTGTAGTTCTCACCTAACATTTTTCTCTAAGCCTTTCAATAAAGTCCAAATGGTACAGCCATACATTAGCACTGATAAGGCTATTGCAAAATCCTCACATTGATTTTTTTTAAAAGATCGATGTCTTTAAAACCAACCAATCAATCAATCAACTCAAATACAACAGGATCTGTTTTGAAACACCATAACGATGCAGAAAATGTTCTTCTATCTTTCATTTGAATGATTCTTTGGTCTAAAAACCATCATCATCATCATCATCATCATCATCATCATCATCAAGTCGTGATCACTGCACAGATTCCAATGGCTCTTTCACCAACCGTCTCTATCATTCATGACTTCAGTATCCATTCAGAGCTTATTAAGGTAGATTAATTTTGGTGATGGGTCTACATTCGTGTGTCCATGTGTACTTGTTCACAGGAGAACGTCACTTTAGTCTTCGTCCTTACTTCTCCAGCAGTGTCCAGCATGTCCTGTTTGTCTTTCTTGTATGGGCTGTGTGATATGCGGTAAGTGGACGCATAGCTGCTTTCTTGTGGAGTGCTGCTTCCAAAATTTTTTCAACACCACGTAGCATCCTTGTGTAGTTTCCATCTACATTTTTCACTCTGCGTTTCGTTAAAGTCCAAGTAGTACAGCCATACAGTAGTACTGATACGATTATATCAACCTGATTTATTTTCAAGAAAGACTATGTAGATTTCTGTGATATGATGTAAGTGGACGTACAGCTGTCTTTTTGTGGAGTACCGCTTCCGGGATTCGATCACGACAGCACGCAGGATTCTTGTAATGTCTAAATTCGACGAATACACGGTATTTTCTAATTGGCTCCGTTCGTTGAGGAAATGTTAAAGGTCAGATTTTCGAATCCCCATCTTATTGAAATGTCGGCTTTTCAAAATTATATGCTTGAGGCTTTTCTCTTTTTATTTAATTTTTTTTTTTTTTTACTAACGTTGACATCTCTTTAGATTTCCCTCTTTCTAGCAAGCTGTTCTATCTTGAGGGCACGATAATAATGTTTCCATCATCTCCACATTCATCGGTGGTGTGAATCTTCTTGAGGATTTTCAATTTCTGGATTTTGTGAATATTGGCAATAGAAATGCAAGGACAACGGAGTTTTTTTTTGTTTTTTGTTGCTGTTTTTGCTTAACTGCATCAATGAAGACTTTGCGTGTGTGTAACATTGAGTGCTCGATTGAAAGAAATGAAGTTGTAGGTAAATCACTATATGCATCTTGGCGGGATCTACATGTTGCGTGTGTATGTACGGTCATTACTTTTGATGTATGGCATGGGGGTTCTATTCGGAGTGTGTATATGTACGCTCATTACTTTCTATATGTTATGGAGTGGGATCTATTTGAAGGAATATTTAATTTCTATAGATACCTCATACGGTTCTACTTATATCTGAACGATATCTGGTAGGGTGTCTGCTATTCTAGATCAGAGTTGCTAGTATTGTGTCTCTATTGTTGGCCTGGCATTTTCTCTGGGCTTTGAGTCTGGAAATTATATGGCTTCTTCTTAGGATGTACTTGCGCCCGTTTGCTGTTCTTAATAACGAACAGAATACATTTTTGTTTATATTAGAGCTCTTATATTGTATTTTAAACTCAAGTAAAAATCCTTTAGATGACAGATACTAATCTTGCATCGGAGTCGCTGGGTCTGTCTCTTTCTGGCAGTCCGGATCGGTTGTTGGGCTGGCTGGATTCTCTCCGTTTTCGTGGGGTCTTGAACAATTTGATTTCAGTAGGATTTGTCCTTGCTTTCGTTAGCAGTTCATAAATTATATTCTTTTCCGAGCTCTTTATGTTTATTTCAAAATCCAAGTTGGAGAAATGACCCTTTTGTCAAAACTCTTCGTCCATCTTCTCTAAACAACCAGGTTAAAATTCGCAAACTCGCAAACTCTCTCTTTCTCTCACTCTCATTCTCGCTTTGTACTAACCAATCATAAACCAACAAATACCCTTTCACACCACATCCCAAAATTCTGCATTCATCAACCAATCAGAAATTAACAGCTAACATTTCACATTTCATCTCAAAATCTGAATAACTTCCCATGTTTTCACATGTCATTATTTTACATATGTGTGTATGGAAAATGTAATATGTAATATTCCTAAGACCCCTACCACAACTAAAGAAAAGTGAGATACATACTTGGAAGTAAGGTTGAGATATCCAAGAGACCTTAACATTTCTAATGAAAAGAACCGTGACTTGGATTTGCTGAAAAATATTTACCATTATTTCCGGAAGAAAAAGTTGACAATAAAGAAGCGAATTAAATCATAACAAACTTTAAATAATTAGAAGTGGAATAAAATCATTGTCAAATGCATTTTTACTGCAGAATAATTGTCCGGCGTATTTTTATAGTAAAATCAATATCCAATGTTTTTTTTTATGGTAAAATCATTGCCTGTTGAATTTTTACAGTAAAATCATTTCCCGTTGAATTTTTACAGTAAAATCGCTATCGAATGCATTTGTGTAGAAAAATCATTGTCCAATGAATTTTTATAGTAAAATCCTTGTTCATCGCGTTTTTATAAAAAAAATCATTCTTCAGTGCATTTTTAAAATAAAATCATGCCCATTGGGTTTGTATATAAAATCATTGCGCAATGAGGTTTTATTGTAGAATCCTTTTCCAATGCATTTTTATAATAAACTCATTGTCTATTGCATGTTTATAGAAAAATCATTGCTCGGTTGTTTAATTTTCATCTCTTGATCCTGACTTGATTGCAGTCGGCAGAATGTGTAAGTCGTTAATGAATAAATTATGAACATAGACATCGGTCTTTGTTGTAGATCTCCTCGGTGAGAACTAAAACAACTTGGAGTTGCCCGTGGTGTAATGGTTGCTGTCGAAGGAAATGGACACAGCGACACGAGTTCAAATCCTGGACGAGGCTACTTGCATTTCATATGGCACTAATAACCTTTGGAAATGTATGAATCCAACTATTCACCCTCCAGCTATGGGTAAATAGTAGGGCGGGCTAGGCTCTTCAACCTTGGTACGGCAACTGGCGTGAGAGAAGAAAAACTCTAAATTCAAATTTGGCAAACTCCGCTTATAAATTGACCATGTGTCACATCCTGTCCGCGTGGAGGGGTTGGTAAATGCATACAGTGCGAGAAGATAGCATTACAAGACGACAATATGGCGACAAAAGAGACGACAGAGAGAAGTTGTTGATTACTTGGATTTTACGGCATGTCAACCCTTGTTGGGTTATT
This sequence comes from Doryteuthis pealeii, assembly GCA_023376005.1. Classification (NCBI taxonomy): domain Eukaryota; kingdom Metazoa; phylum Mollusca; class Cephalopoda; order Myopsida; family Loliginidae; genus Doryteuthis; species Doryteuthis pealeii. Next base: position 63,064,316 of record CM042156.1, read on the forward strand.
TTATGCCGAAGATGTTTTTGTTTCATACATGTTTGTTTGGCTTTAAACCCATTTTTAAACTCATTTTTATCTATTTAACACATAGATGTGACCCTAACAGCTACTATAACTCCGGGTGGATCTGAGAGTAATGGTAATGAAGACGAACCTCACACTTCCCAGAGCACTAGAATTGGAACCTCACCACTAGATATAGTTTAGTGTCACACCTGGGACACTCATACCCTCAGCCACTACCTTCTAGTTCATGTATGATAAAAAGGGTTGGCAGTTTGTCATATCAGCAATGAATGGAATCGGAACAATCATATAGGTGCTAAGACTTGACGTGACCAGCCGATTGATCGGAGGGCATCAATTGTCTAGGGTTAATAATTGTCAAAGTGGAATGTTGCATGTCATGGAATTCTCCGTCACAAGAATGCCATCCTTAAACATCACGTCTCTTCATCCACAAATAACAGGTCGCCACATTGGCGTGCGTGTGATTTTACTCCTCAGCAAAGCTACAATCGGTGTTTTCTACAGCGTATATGTGATTTTAGTGTATGTGTTTGTATGTATGTACCTGAATATGTGTGTATTGAATATAAACGATAACTAGTGGAGGTGAAAGACAGTGTACGGCTGAAACATATAACACATTTTAAACTGTCATCTCTGTGGTTCATGTGACCCCAGAAAAATGTCGAGAGGTCAACAGTAATTGCTACTTTTTGATGATTTTTACGGATAAAATTCTGAACCCTTAGCTTTATGGATTTTCTATTTTCAGGAATAGTATCATTCCGACTGTTGTATGCTCATATATAACCGCATCATACGAGAGAGAGAGAGAGAGAGAGAGAGAGAGAGAGAGAGAGAGAGAGAGAGATTAGAGATTAGCTGCTTGGTGGTCTTCCTTACTGCTTGTTGCTTCTACTTCGGCTGCCATGTTCTTTCATCTAGTGAGCTTCTGCTGTTAAGGGTTGGTCGTCGTCTTTCTTGATTCTTCTTACAGGGCTGGACATTGCTTGTTTTAACATTTAATTAACAACAAGACTTGGTGTTCTTAATAATAAAGCTTTATTTCCCCAGCCCATGATTCCGCTGCGGTTGAGTTGCGAACTACAAGAGACATCCTCTCTCATATGGAGCCGCTCGCATCTGACTAACTAAACTAAAATTTATTCTCACGCATCTGTATACCGGAAGGTGAAGTTGGGATCATCGTTATGTCAATCATAATCCCAAACTGGTATGGAAAATTCCCCACCTCCGTTTTTAATTCTAACGAACTTTATTTAAAATTTTAACTACAGGTACGTTCATAAATTATGACTGCTCATAAATTATGTAACACAACGTTACATGAGCACGAAAAGCTCTCTCCGTATGGTGCGCACTAATTAAAGACATGATCCTAATTGATTGTATCTGAAAAAATATGATTGTACATTACCTAGATGGAGATACCATTGCCCCTTGCCTAAGTTTACACATTTAAATGTATTTTTGGAGGTATTTTTTGGAGAAACTTTATATGAATAGCTCGACGTGCAGACAGCATCTCCCCCCAACATACACACCAAAAAGCAAAAAAAAAAAAGAAAACAAAACAAACTAAACAAAACTCCATTCCAACGGAAAGAGCATGCTTACGTCAAACTGAACTTTGTCGAGACGATGAGATATTTCCTCCTGCAAGCAGGTGTAGAAGTTTGGAAGATGGGTACCATGTTCATAAATGCAAAAAGTAACAAACAAACAAACAAGCAAACAAACAAACAAACAAAGACATAGCTACATGCGATGTGCAAATGTGTATTTATAAAGTCTGTGACAGAAATACTTTGTTATAATCTGTGTCGTTATTGTAAACGTGCAGTCGTTCTCTTGTTCACATAATTCACTTTGTGATACTAGCTCGTGGGTTGTAATATATAAATATAAGTCCAAGTCTCCAGTAGTGTTGCTTGTAATATATATATATATAAATATATATATATATATAGTCATCTACATACACTTGTTTCGACTTATCAAGTCTCTTCAGTGTGGCTAGGCATTTGTAAACTACAACCGGGATTGAAATTCGATCGGTTCAGTGTCAGTCCGTCACCTTAACCACCAGGATGTCTTCACCTACAGAATGCGAAGGGGATTTTAACTCTTTTAATACACATGTCGCTTTATATGTAAAGATCGTCATAGAGTGCTCCATCCCTTATATAGGAGAGCGTTGCGTTTACACTTTTAGTTGGCGGTCATCAGCGAAAATCCCCCCAGAGTGCTCAACCATATATATATATACCTCGGAATCTCAAAAGTCCCCGCCAACTCAGCGTATGAGTAGCACAGATTGTATAGTCTGATCTGTGCGGTAAAGTGGGGAGGTGATGGTAGGTGTGCCGCTCCACCTCAGCAAAAATACTCCCTCTGGTCTAGCGCTAGCGAAAAGGGGATAGAATCCCTCGCTGCCCGGCTGATACCGACAATAGACCCATCGGCCAACTTTACCCTATACATATATATGTAATATAATGGAGAATGAATGCGAAAAGTATTAGCATATGAAGGTTCTCAATGCTAAAATAGCAGAGCCGTTTTAAACTCAGAGATTGAATATTATGGTGTTAATATTCCGTAACTGCAGTTTCCTGCATATCATGCAATCTTCAGATGGTCAAAAATATAAAAATATTAGAATATTAAAACGATGGCTTGATCAGCGTTTATATAAGGTGAAGTGTGCTCACGCAATGGATTGTTAAAACTTAAGACTTATATTTAAAAATATAAAAATGCTTAGATATTAATGCATTCGGTGTCCGGATGAATGTTTTTATAGTAAATAGAGAGTGAAAAATAAGGGATTAATTAGAGTCGGGTGGTAAATGACATAATACAAATTTGTTTAAATGTCTACATTCGGAAACCAGTTCGCTTCTCTTGTTCAATAAATTTACATTTGTATTTTGGCGAATACATACTTTTCCTCTTGATGAAAAGTACACAGTTGCGCTGGCCACCCTTTCAAGCCTTGGCTTTTTTTTTTGATGATTTACTATTTTATCAGAGGTGGTTTGACCGATGTGGAAAAACATGTAAAATCATACATTGGTGCCACTGATAAAACTTGGGAAATTGGTGGTACAACCGCCATTTAAGCTTAAACAACAAAAGACAGGCAAACAGTACCACTTCATCCAAACACGAATGGCCCATTAAAGACACAACTGATGATGAAGTTCATATTCTGGAGCCCTAAGGAAGGTAATGTACACCTTGATCACCGTTACTACCAGGCTCAATCTGAACTGGAATGGTAGTACCTGTTAGTGTCCTATCTATGGGTCTAATAGAAAAAATGTGCTTGAAAAAATGTGTTTAAAAGAATAAAGTTTTTAAAAATTGAGTACCTATCAAGAATGAATAAGATAAAAAGTCTTCCGCATAAAATAACCCAATAAGGGTTGAGGTGCCGTAAAACCCATCAAGAATGAATAAAACAAACGTTTTTGGTATAACATAAACCAATAAGAGCTGACATGTCTTAAATCCAAACAAACAAACAACCGAAACCTTGGGGAAACTTTGTTTTAAATTAAGCAATTTCAGATTTCTAAGTGATGAAGAGGTATTTCTATGTAATCTTGTATCTCCATAATGGCCGGTTTAGCTCAGTCAGTAGAACATCAACCTCGGAATCACAAGGTTCTTGATTCAATACCAGCCCCCACCAACTTCGCATATATTGGGTAATCTAAACAGTGTGGTAAAGTACGGTGTGGCGCCTCACCCCAGCAAGAATAATTTCCCTGGTCTAGCGCTAGCGAAAAATGGATAGACCCCGGCTGTTGCTGACAATAGGCCACTCCGCTGACTTTATTTCCACAGCATGTATTGGCATCCATCCTTGTCTGTTTTTAATAAGCGAAACATCGACACGAATCTATCCAATGAAAACTCTTGAGTCCCGTCCAAAAACAAGAAAGAAAACAACTCATTGTGACGGAATTTATGATTTTGACACATAACATTATTCATAAATCACCGTGTATTTATTTTCCTTCCTACATTAATATTTAATCAGTCCAAACAAATAATACGCATAGATGTCTGCTAACCTAGTTTTATTGTCGTTTGGATTTGTTCATCTTGGCCGCACACTCCCTGTGGCGTAGTAGCTATCGTACTGGACTGCGACATCGTAGTAAGCGAATTCGAACTCCAATCACGCCCTTAGGTTCACTTTCGAACTAATGCCTTTGCGAATGCTATAAACCCGATCCTCCTTCAGCTCTAGGTTTAATATTACTACTACTGTTTTTCTATAAGGGTGAGTCAAAAAGTAATGCCATTTTCTCCGTATAATTACCGTTTCTCTCAATAGCAATGTTCCACCTTCGAATGAGAGCATGTATCCTTGCCCTGTAGAATTCTGTTGACTATTCTTTGAGCCACTTCTTCACGACAGATTTAACTTCCTCGTTACTCGAATAATGTACTGAAGGCGCTAAATCTGGTGAATATGGAGGAAGCCGTAACGTTGTCCACCCGAATGAGGCGATTTTCTTCCGTGTCCTGATGTTTGTTTGTGTTCGAGTATTGTCATGCAGTAGGATGACATTGTCGATTGGCTAGTTGGGTCAAACCCAGCGGATTCTTGCTCTGAGTATCGTTGGGGTCTTAATATAGGCTTTAGTTTTATTTGAAAAAAAAAAAAACAACCTTCACATGAAATAACAAAAAATCATTATTTTTTGACTCGCCCTCGTATATATATTTGTACTATATGTTATGATTATAAATAAAAAGGTGAGGAGTTGCAACTAGAGTAATTTCGAGCTCTGAGGAGTGTGGAATACCTCTTCATCACTATTATTCTCAGGTCCATCCTGGCATGGAGTGGTAGTACCTGTTAGGCTCCCATCTATGGGTTAAATATTTAAAAAATGAGTATTTAAACGAGTTTAAAAACTGTTTTTTTTAAAACGTGCATACCCAATAAGAATGAATAAACAAAACGTCTTCGGAATAGAATAACCGAACAAGGGTTGATATGCAGTAAAGTCTAACCAACCAACCAGCCAACCAGCCAACCAGCCAACCAACCAACCAACCAACCATCTCTACAATCTTTAAAATTCCAAACACTTTTTAAAAAATAAACATATTTCCGCTTTTAGCCAAATTAATATTAAGGCAAAATAGAATATTGATAAACAGAAATGAAATGGATTATTTTGAGTAGACTCATCGACTCCAAACTCCTTCGCCAATAATAATCCTTTGTTGTATTGTTAGTTATTAATAATGAATAGAAAGTGAAAATACTCATCCATAATAATATTCCGTTATATTGTGTAATAATCAGAACAGATTCTCAAACATTTTCAAATTTAGAATTTTAAAAACACAAAAACGCAAAAACAGAAGATACAAAAAAAAAACACAAAAAGACCCCCCCCCCAAAAAAAAAAACAGCAATAAAAAAGTAACATACATTTTTGTAACTGGGACCTCGTTTGGTTAGTAAAAAAAGAAAAATCAAATAAAGATAAACGTGCAATGAATACGATTCCCTAACCTCTACACATAGAATAACCCTAGATGAGCTGACATGCCGTTATAATCAATCAATATTATGAAACAACTGCACCAAAAATTTGACTACAAATGTACCATGAACGTAATTATCTGATATCTTGGCATAAAATAATCTTGGGCGAATTTAAGTAAAAGTCATCGGGGTGATCTAAAGTCGGTATCAGTCAAACAGCGAGGAAGTCTATCGCCTTTATACTAGCGCTAGATTAAGGAGATTATATTAGCGTCTGAGGTGGAGAGCCACACCTGCCATCAGTTTCTTACTTGACCGCACATATCCCTACGCTAATAATATGCTTGGCGAGGGCCGGTGTTGAACCTGGAAACTTGTGGTTCCTTGTCTGACACCTTAGCAACTGAGCTGCTATTTTATGAAGCATGTAATTAGAGTATTGTTGGATTTGTAACAAAGACTATTTTAACTATATTATTGCCTCTTTAGAATACACCGACTGCACCTCTGTAGAGGAGTAAGTCTCCTCCAACGGGGCCACCTGCTGGCTTTGTGTGGTGACCCTTGATGCTTAAGAGCTGAATCCTGGTGACTGAGCAGCCCATGACATGCAACACTCCACTTAGATCTTTTACTTAGGCTAGACGGGCGGTCGGAGAAGCCCCCTCCGATCAATCGGCTGGTCACATCAAGTCCATATCCTTTTTATCATATATGTGCTAGTGGTGGCTGAGGGTCTTCATGTCCTGGGAATGATGTTAAACCCTGATGGCGAGGATCTAGTTCTGGAGGTCTGGGGAATGAGAGGCGCACAATCATAAATACTGCATCCAGGTTCACTCTGAACCGAAGTGGTAGTACTTATTAGGGTCCTATCTATGGATTGAATAGTAAAATGTTTTCATAAAAAAATGAGTATTCATAAAGTATGAATTTATTTCCAAACTTTGCCAAATGACCCACCGCGGTTAAACAAACCAAACCAAACCTCTATTTCAACCTTAAAACAACAACAAAACCGAACAAAATATAAAAACAAAAAGAGAGAAAAAACAGTGTATGACGTTGGGCAATAACACAGACTATTGTATCTAGTCTATTGCCTTCATTTCACTCTTATACTTCGGTTCTCATACTAAAGAGAATATTTTGTAGGATTTCATGAAGCCGTATATATATATATATATATATATATATATATATATATATATATATTCCAGTGATCCTTTGAAAAAGAGATTTTATCTCGAAAATTCAAGAATAAAATACAGGTTAACACACAGTACCATTGTTACCTAATTCTTTACACCTGCATTGTGATAGCCTTCGAAATCAACCTCCAAACCAATATATATATATATATATATATATATATATATATATATGCCACCCCCTTCGCACGAGCAGGATGTGACACAAGGTCAATTTATCAAGCGGAGTTTAATAGGTTTGAATTTTGGGTTTTTATTCTCCTAGACTGGCTACCTAGCCAAGGTTAAAATGCCCAGTCTGCTCTATTATTTACCCATAGATGGAGGGAGCGTAGTTGCATGCATACATTTCCCAAGTGTAATGGTGATATGTGAAATGAAAATAGCCTCGTCCAGGATTTGAACTCGGATCGACGAGTCCATTTCATAAGACTCCAACCATTACACCACGTGCCTCCAAACATATGCTCGGAATACTTAAAAAAAAACATGCATTCATATTTTAACCACATTATCTAATATATACATAAGAGTAGGACGATTTTTCACTTTTTTGAAATATCAAATTGTCCTTTTATGTAAAAGTTGAGCGTTAGTATACTGAATACTGATAGCAAAAAATAGATCGTTTACTTGTACCACTGTTTGAGGAAATAACATCAAAAACCGTCAGCTATATTTCACAAAATATCCTTGTTTTCACATTTGGCCTAGGAATTAGTTAGAAAATATACTGTTTTCAATATTTAAATCAGAAAATGTTATTCTATTTTATCAAAATGAAACGAATTAAATATTATGAATATTGAAATCTAATGATAGCTATCAGTATTCAGTATACTAACACACAACTTTCGCAGATAGACAATTTGATATTCTAAAGAAGTTCAAATTCAACCTAATCTCATATACAGTGGGAGTGAAACAAATATTCGTATATATACAAATTCTTTATTTATTATGTTGCCGACTTATGAATAAATATAGTTTTCATATAATTAATTATATGCAGATGCATAATAACTATATATGTATTGCAAAGAGATCAAAATCGATGTAATAGCAATAAGACCCATTTATCCATTTCAACGCGGGAAAAAATATTCTTACAACACAAAGATTATATATAATCTTCATTTAATACTTTGTAGAATAGCTATTATTCACTTCTACAGCAACCAATCTATTCTCAATTAGTGATTTGCAAATTTTAGTTGGTATTTTGTTAATGCTACTTCGCATATGGTCTTCAGATCCGGAATGTTTATTGGAATTCTCAGTTAGATTTGATTTTTGAAATAACGTCACAGATTCTCGATTGGGGTTAAATCTGTGAATTGCCTTGGCCATTTCAGGATATTTAAATTATCTTCAGCTGGCCATTTCTTCGTAATCAGGAGGAAGTTCAAGATTTTCAAAATTTGCTTCCAACATATTTTGATATGCTACGGTATTCATTCAACCATTTATTACTGATATGTTGCCAGTCTTTTTTGCAGAAAAACATCCCGAAACCATAATTCTCACACCTCCAAAATTCACTGTTGGAACTGTGTTGTTTGGTTAGAAGGCATCGCTATTTCTACTCCATATATGATTTCTAGAATTACGTCCAATCAAATCAATGGTTGCTTTCTTCGGTCCATTATACTGTTTCTCAAATTCTTATTTTCATGAACGAATTTCAACGTAGCGTCTCTGTGACTTTTCAATAGAAATGAAGTTTTCCGAGGAGCGGGAATTTAGATTGTTCCAATGAATTTCATGTTTATTGTCCGTTTAGTGACAGATTAATGATCAAAGCAAATCATCCTGCAATATTTGACGCGTAATCATTGGATTTTGTTTAATTTGACGCATTAATTCTTCCATGGGGCACCCGTTCTTCCTTTTTTTTCAAAAGTTTTGCGTATTTTATACCTTGCAATTAATAACCTAATAGTAGTAAATAGAATATTTAGGTTGTCTGAGATTTTCCTGTAACTTTTCATTTCCTTCAAGAGCTTAACAGTCATTTTTTTTTCAATTAGTCAATTCTTAAAACCTAAAAGTGCCAAATTTTAACTGATGTTGTAACTTCACTTGTGAGAAAAAAAAACTCCATTTTTGGTACAAATAATGTTTAATTTATGTAGAATAAAAATTTAAAGGAAAACAATTATATGTAGTGCCACATTGCGATTTCTTCCACTTATTGATATTGCATTGAAAAAATCAGAAATCATTAATAACATAAAAAGGGTTAATTATATTTTGATAACATTCTTGGATTCCCTCAGGCCTAAACACTTCTATAAACCAATTTTTAGGAGTAGGGGATCTCTAGAACACATTTTATAGACAAAAATAGATAACAAAATGTCGCCATTTTTCTCGAACCCCGCCTCAAATCTTTCGAGTTTAAAGATTTTTCGTATTAGAAGCTCAAATTTTGGGGATTGTCTCACTTTAACCTAGTCTACACCTGTACAATATTGAAGAGGGTGGGTGACATGGCCTTGATGATATATATATATATATATATATATATATATATATATATATATATATATATATATATATACATATATATATATTGGGGAGAAGAAATATTCATAGACATAAAATTTTTAATTTATTTTATTCCCAACTAATGAATAAACGTACTTTTCATCTAATTAACTGTACACAGTTAAATATGTATAGAAAACAGAAAATATAACTGTTCTTCATTAGTTTTAAACAGTTTTTGAGATTTTTATACCTTAAAATTAATAAACTAATTGTAGTAAGTAAAATATTTAGGTTGTCTGTGATTTTCCTGTACTTTTTAACTTCCTTCCAGAAATTAAAAAAACTGTTTTTGCAAATTTGTCAATTCTTTAACTCTTGGCATAATGATAACATTCTTGCACGAATATCAATTACAGAATGTTCAGTTTGTATTTTCTATGCAAACAACGACTAATAACAATATTGGAACTTTATAGAATATTTCACTTAAATATTATAGAGTATAAAAATCAAAGAATTGTAAAATCTAAAACTTTCATCCTACGAATACTTTTATCACCCTTTCCTTTACTAAATCACGGTTGACAATGACTTTGCTACACAAGCGTTTATATATATATATATATTTCTCACACCTATCGACGCATCTGCCTTCTCTTCTCCCCTTCCCTCTACATTTTAAATATATAAATATACTGTAGTTCATTGTCTCAAATAAATCTTCTGACCAAGCTTCGTGAATACACCAAGGCAAAATATCAATTAGATGAAGTTGTTTTGATCACACACACACACACAAACACACACACACACATATATATATATATATATGTGTGTGTGTGTGTGTGTGTGTGTATTTATATATATGTGTGTGTGAGAAGGAGAGACATAGAAACTGAATGAGAGAGAGAAAAATAGAGAACAAATCGCTGAAAA
>CM042156.1:63079500-63089500 GCA_023376005.1 Doryteuthis pealeii
TTGACATCATAATACAAAACATCTACAACAATCCTGAATATCCACCTCTTAAAATCAACCCTAACATCCTTAAAAAGCTCCTCCTCTGCTGTACAACTGAAGTTCCTTTTTACAGCCACCAAGGCAGTTTATACACCCAAACTGACGGTATCTCGATGGGGTCAGTTTTGGGTCCGACATTTAGCAATTTCTATATGGCCCACCTTAAAAACAAAGTATTCAACATTATAAAAAACAAACAGAATCTATGTTCGCTACGTTGACGATATTCTCCTCCTCGTTAATAATGTAAATGAACTCCACGAACTACAACGAACATTTCAACAACAGTCTGTACTAAATTTTACATACGAACTTAACACAAACAATAAACTTCCATTCCTCAACGTCATGATAGACTCTAACAATAACAAATTCACTACCTCCCCATATAAAAAACCTACCTCCATCAATTCTTGTATTATCAACTACAAGAGCGAATGCTCTGCACAATATAAAAAAGCTATTATAAAAAACTTGATAAACCGCGCAAAACTTACCTCTTCTTCTAAAACAATATTCTTTTCTGAAATAAAAAATATTAAGCAAACTCTCATCAATAACGAATTCCCTAACTATTTTGTTGATGAACAAATCCGGAAAACCCTCCATAATATTTACCATAATGAAAACAATAGCACACCCAATAGCCCTAACCAAAACATCTATTTACTGTAATCAGATGCACCAAAATTATAAACTGGGACGAAAATGCATTAAAAAAATTAATACGTAACAATGTCTCTTCCACTGACACTAACGGAAAATCAATTCAATCATTTATTACAAAAATTCAAACTACAAATCTGGTCACCTGCAACAACACCTCCCCAAAAAACTACCCGCCTTAATGAGGACCAATATCGTGTATGAATTTAAATGTAACGTAGGAGACTGTCTCTCCAAATCAATAATACATATATTGGCCACACGGCGACTACATTATCTCGTAGATTAACCCTACACTTATCAGATTCCAAGGCTCCATTAATCAACATCTTAAAACACATTCATGCCCCCTCTACCTACCGCAAAATTCTAACTGAAAAATACACACACACATATACAGAGAAAAACTTCAAATAATTGAAGCTTTATATGTAAAACAAAAAAAAACCTACCCTAAACAAAATAAACTTTGAAGTAAGTCAACAGATCTTAAAATGCTTATAATTTTCTGCCTAACATTACTTCCATTATTTCCCCCCCCCCTATCACACCTGTGCCCCCCTCCAAAAAATCACCACTGCTTTGTTTCAAACTACTACCATTCCAAAAACCTCCCACACTACCAATTGATATTACCTCCCACTAATTCCTTGCTTCTACTCGTTCTCGTTAAAAACGATACATGATAAAACTATTTCCATCGTTTCCACCTGAGGATGGCAAAGTGCATTGCCGAAAGCGCTAGTGACCGAAACATTCGGTGGACTGGGTTAACCAGTGAAGGGGAAGAAACGAGATGAAACTGGGTAGGTAGTCAATATTTATGTAGTGTTGGCTGCGGAATTTTTTTTTAAATTTTAGTGTAGTATTCTTTAACCAATATTCATGATGGATATGATTTTATATGGTCTCCCCAAAACCCACAAAGATAACACCCCCCTACAACCCATCATCTCCGGCATAGGAAGCTCTACTCATAAAATCGCCCGCGCTATTTCCAAAATTCTAACCCCTCTATTAGGCACCATCAATCCTGCCCTCATAATAAACTCTGCTGATCTCCTTAAGAGACTCTGAAGACATCAACGTCCACAAATGAAGTCTATCCAACCAACCAACCAAAATCCCACTCTACCAATTCTTTTTTAAATCTGAATATTCCCCCAAAGAAAGATGTCAGGATTTTACTACTTCTCCTAGACAAGGAACCTGTTAAGGTCTCAACATATGTTGAGCCCAGTCTGCCCTATTAATCACCGACAGGTCTGGGGAGAAAAGAAGGGTTCATGCTTTCCCTAAGGGCAGTCTAAGTTAACATTAATTTAAATGTAAAACAGACTCATCCAAAGTTTGAACTCGGTTCATTGAGTCCATCTTCTTGCAACAATAACTGCTATGCCATGCGTGAAATACATACAAACCGACCTAAATTGTCATTGAGCGTATATGCGTTGATCCTTACGATCGTATAGAATTGTCTAAATCCTAAGAATGGTTTAAAGTGTGTTGATAAATAAAATCCTAAGTAAGATTAAATAATGATTATTTACTAATCAATGTGTATATAACATAAATAACTAAGGGAATTGTGACATCAGTGGTGACAGTGTTAAGGACAGACAGAGACATAATCTCCATTATAATAAGATATACAGGCTGATATATCCATACACACATTATATACATAGATTAACAGACTTTTAAAAAGTCATCATTACTGAATAGATGCTAATTAAGATCAAATAATGATCCTCAGTAATCAATGACAATATATATTAAATAACTAAGGGAACTTCCGCAGTGGAAACCTGGGTTTGGTCACTGACAGGCAGATATAACTGTATATTATTTATTAGCTAATTCTTCAAGCACTGGCTTTTTTTGGTTGGTTGGTTGATAGGTTAGATTTTTCGGAATTGTTATCGATGATCTAAAATCAATATTTGGGCTGGTTACATTTATCATTCCCAATCAAATAACTAAGGGAACTGCAGAATCAGTGGAAACCTGGGTTTAGTCACTGACATGCAGATATAACTGCATGTTATTTTATTAGCTAATTTTTTTTCGGCACTTTTTTTTTTGGTTGGTTGGTTGATAAGTTAGATTTTTGGAAATTGTTATCGATGATCTCAAATCAATATTTGGGTTGGTCACATTTATCATTTCCATTTTTAGCCTCGCTTTGAAAATTACACAGATCAGCAAACAAGACATTCGATTTGTTTCACAATTGACACTCGTATAATTCTTTCAAGTGGGATGATCTATTTGTCTTGGAAGAATGTTTTTTTTTTAAATAAATTATTAGTCGGGTGTGTATTTATTCATAAGCAGTGGTTGACTCATTTGTAATATATTCTTAAATAAATACGAGGGTCATCCAAAAAAAGAAGATGTGGTTTGTTCAAGAAAAACAATTTTCACATTGTAGGTTGGAAAGAAATATACAGTGAGGATGTTGTTTACCCTTACGCTGCAGGGTATGTATCATGGAGACGGGGATTTTATTCTCGTAGCTGTTAAATATGATAACTGACCTAAAGACAGATGGATCTCAATCAATATTGACATCAGCATAAGATTCTTTTGTATTATTATTATTATTATTATTATTATTATTATTATTATTATTATTATTCTCACTCCTTTTAAGTTTTTTTATATCAGCGTAAGCTGATGGTATTTCACTGGAGGCTGAGTGACCTCAGGTTTCCAGGACTTTTCTGAGTATTCTAGCCGATTGCAACAGTGCAGTAGTCTGGATGGTCTCAATTCTTCCTCTGATTTCCAGTTCCTCCAGTCTTTTTTTCAAGTCTATTGGGACCATTGCAAGTGCACCAACTACAATTGATATCACTTTCACTCTCATATTCCACAGCTTTTTCAATTCTCTGGAAACGTCCAGGTATTAATCCATCTTGATATGTTATATACCACTTAACACCGGTATATCAATGGCGACAGACAAGGACAGACAGAACAGGTCAGGGTAGAGGAGAGGATGATGAGGGGTTCTAACTCGTTTTCTCAGTCTACTTGTCCCGCAGCTAATTCGTTGACCATTTCCTCGGGTTAATTTCTTCGGGCTGGGGTGTTTGTGCATTCTTACTTTGATTATCAAAAAAGATTTTTATTGTTTTTCTTTATACTTTTATTGAAACCCCAGCCCACAAAACCGCACGCCAGATACGACTCCTGAGAGGACATCCTCTATCGTCGAGTGACTGGTCGCAACTAAAGTAAAAACTGTCTCACGCTCTTCTGACGCGCTTTTCGGGAGGGGCAAAGATGAGGTCATTATCTGCCAATAACGCTCGAGGTAATTTCCCCACTCGATGCCCGTTATTTGAATCTAACGAACTCTTATTCAAATTTATATCTAACTACAGTACTTACATAATTCATAAGCTACTTATGAATTATGTTACAAAATATTCTATCTACTTTACTTACTTTCTGTTGTCTAGAGTGGCTATTATCTTTATAGCTTTTTCTATTTCGAGCGTATATGCTAACTTCTCTTAACTTTCTGTCGAGGGAAATCGTAAGTATACATCGCTGATGAGACTTAATAAAGTTGAAACAGCTGCTGTACGATGTTCTACGTAGGGGGCAATATTTGCCCGAATTCGCTTGTCATGATTATTTTCATTAATTATCGAATTTTATACGATATACGCAATTGTAAACTGCCTTCGAGCAAAAATAATAATAAACATAATAATAATAATAAATAATAATAATATATATATATATATATATATATGAATATATATATATTATATATATATATATATTATATATTGGCTAGAGCGTGGGAAATGGACTTGTTGACCGAGTTCAAATCCCAGACAAGGCTGTTTGCAATTCCCATAGAGCTATACCTTGGGAAAGTATAAATCCATATATTCTCCTCCAGCTATGCGTAAAATAGTAGGCAGACTGGCTATTTAACCTTGGGTAGGTAGCCAGTCTAGTGAGGGAAAACTCTGAATTCAAAATTCCTGGTCAGTCGTTGATTGGGGGGTTTGTGGCATTCGTGCACCAATTTCTTTTCCATCGACTGTGCCAAAAAGTACGGAATTGTCCAACAAAGCCTTCAACAGTATAAAAAATCACTGTGTGGGTGTTCATTGTATGAACCCTCATGCGTCGAAAATCGACGAAGTGTCCATATATATATATATATATATATATATATATATATATATTTTATATTATATTAGTGTTAAAGAGCGAAGATTAATTTAACGACGCTTTGTTACTGACAGTTTCTAGTATCAAAAATATTCATGATGTATTCCAGCTACAAAAAGTATCTGGATTTAACATCTCCGGAGGCTAATATGATCTACAACACTAAAGATTTGTCAACACTACAATCTTGAAACTTTCCATCTTTCTCAATTGGGCTGAGGACTTTTAACTTACTTTTTTAGCTGGAATGCCTCATGAACATTTTTGATACTTATTATCACTTTTTTTTATATTTTTACAATCAAAACTCTTTTGAGTTTTTATTGTGGATTATAATGCTTGTGTTTTTTTAAATAAAATTTATTTTATTTTTAACACAGAATACGCTTTAAAAAAAAATTCCAGCATCGAACACCAGCATTCGTTCTACATCCTATCTAACGGTTATTTATTTCCGTCTTTCCTTCATATTTGCTCTTTGAATGAAGACGCTCTATTAAAAGGTCGAAACAATTGTGTCAGCAAAGTAATAACATCATTTTGTTTTTTTAAAATGCTAAAATTCATATATATATATATATTAATATAATATATATATATATATATATAATATATAAAGTGTGCTACTATATAATAATATTAGCTGCTTATATATATATATAATATATAATATATATATATATATATATATATATATATATATAAGCAGCACCTAACCATTCTTGAAGCTGCTTATATTTCATTCTTTTCGCCGCATTCTGTGCAGACAAAAACCCAAAAACTCTCTTACTTGTTGGGAGACATCTCCAACCCTGTTTCGATCTGGAGGGTTCATATAATATTTCCCTTTCCTTTTTTGCCCCCTCTGGCTAACCTCCATTCGTTCTTAAAGAATATTTCTTATACAATCTGACTTTTATTCGTCGCCGGTGTTTATACTTGAAAAGAAACCGGTCGAAAAGGCCTTCGTATTCCCTTTATTTTATTTTTATTTTATAATAAAATATTACCATCTTATGACTGTATGATCTCCCTACATACATATGATTCCTCCAATCATAGTACTATATAAAGTTCTCCTGCTACCAAAAATCTATTCATATATATATATATATATATATATATATATATAATATAATATAGATGTTGTTCTGGTTCCAACGTGAGAAAATTCAATATTTTATTAATAAAAGGAAGGTCCGCAAAATGTATTTTGTTCTCAGAAATTTTTAAAAATTCTTTTTGTTTTACATATGCAACACGTGTTTCAGATCTTAATGGTATCTTCTTCAGGCCTTGGGGATTGATAAATATGAAATTTTACATAATGCACACGTGTTTCAGTTTCTGGTATTTTTTCTAAGGCTTGATTGATAAATATGAAAATTTTTTTTTCATATTATCATCAAAGCCTGAGAGATACCAGAAGATCTGAAACACGTGTTTGTATATGTAAAACAAAAGAATTAAAAATTTTTTCTGAAAAACAAAAATCATTTTGCGGACCTTCCCTTTTTTTATAATATATATATAATATATATATATATATATATATAGATAGATATAGATATACTATTCAAAAGTTACTACCATGTTTTCATTTGCTGTAGCACACAAGTAGTTATTTCCAAAATTGTAAAATATAGAAATTAATATAAGTTTTTCTCTTATCACGGTTCGGTGTTCAAGGTACACCTTCCCCAGAAGAACTAAATTAATAGGTAGCTAATATTATATATATATGTATATAATTTTCGCCTAAAATCTAGCAGTAGTAACAGTATCGTTGATATTTAGCTCAGTTTGTGAAATATATACTACTGAGTATTATTTTCTAATAGGTATCTTCTCGACGAAGTTCGATAACAGATACGAAGGAAACGGTATACGTATTTTCAATTATGAATTATAAAGACGGCTGTCATTTTTCCCATTCACCGATTTGTTTATATCTTGGACAGAATCCATTATTTTAAAGATTTCTCTCTCTCTCTCTCTCCTTCTCTCTCTCTCTCTCTCTCTCTCTCTCTCTCTCTTTCAATTTCATGTACTGTCTGCTGGGAATAGTGAGCCCTCACACATATTATTTACTTTGTTTTCATTACTAGAATCTGATACTATATAATAAGGGTCCGCTCGTGGTCTATGTTAGAGTCTTAGGAAATGGACTCGTCGACACAAGTTCAATCCTGGACGAAGCTGTCCTATTTCAAAATAGCGCTAATACCATTGGGAAAGGTAATAATCCAGCATTCTCTCCTCCAGCTATGGGTAAATAGTAGGGCAGTTGGCTCTATAACCTTGGCTAAAGTAACCAGTCTAGGGAAGGAAAAACTGAATTCAAACCTGTTAAACTCCACTTAAAAAATTGACTCTCGTTTTCACATCCTTGCCGTCGGAGGTTGGTAAATATATATATATATTATATATATATATATATCATATATATATATAATGTCCGGTTAAGGGGACCAGCTAAGCTCAGTCGGTAGAAACATCTGACTTGGAAACTACAAGGTTCTGGATTCGATAACCAGACCTCGCCAACGCAGAGCATGAGTAGCCAGCTTGATTTGTTGTGGTAATTCGAGACCTAGGCGGATAGGTTGGCGTTCCATTTCAGACGCATAAAACTGCCTGGTCCTAGCACTAGTGAAAGGGGATATATTCCCTGCGCTATCCAGCTGATACTGGACCTCAACCTCGCTAGTATATTACCATCCCGCCTAAAGAACACAAAGTTCCAGGTTTCGATAACCGGGTCCCTCGCGAATTCAGGAAAGTATTAAACATAGCTTTTAGAAACTGTGCAGTAAGGTGGGAAACTGATGAATAGGTTGTGGGCACTCCGGCTGAAATGAGAAAAACACTTAAGTGGCCTAGCGCTATGTTTAAAACGGAATGATCCAACATTGAACAGCTGAATAACGACAGTAGGCGCACTCTGGTAACTTTTACCTTAGGGGTCGATTTAAGCTTAGTGACGTAGAGAATCCACCAAGGAAGCACAAAGGTTCCAGGTTCGAACCAGCCCGAAGCCAATTCAGTCAGCATGGATATGTGGGGTAAAAATGGGGAGTTGATGGTAGGTGGAAGCTCTTCAAATTCAGACCCCAAGAAACAACTTACCTAGTCTTTGAAAGGTGATAACTTCCTGTCTGTCCAGCTGAATTACAAACAATATGTCACTCCGCCAATATACTATTATAAAATAGTTTTGCTTGCTCATAGTACTATAAAGAGATGAGACTCGACTTGATCAACAAACATTATGTTAAGTTTTGATTCTCATTGGGTGCCCATGCTCTGTCAACATGGAGCAGAAAATACACTCAACTGCACCTCCAACAGAGGGGTAAAATTCCCATGGGGTTACCTTTTTGGGCCAATAGGGGTGGCGACCATGTTATAGTTGATTCTGGTGGCTGAGAATTCATGATTTGCATCACTCCTCTTTGGCGTTTAATTAGGCTAGATGGGTGGTCGCGAATCCCCTCAATCAACAGCTTGGTCATGTCAAGCCCTCGCCTATATGAATTGTCGCCGAAGCCCATTGCCCCTCAATGCAAACCCGCATAACCAATTTTTAATCATACATGTGCTAGAAGACGGTGCCTTGAGTGGTCTTATGATTAATGGGTATGACTTTAAACTGCATCTAAGGTAGGAAGTTCCAATTCTTGAGCTTGGGGGATATGGAGTACCCGCTTCATCGCCATTACTTCATGTCCACCTTGACTCTGAAGTAGAATACCTATTGTAAAGTCCCGTTTATGGACGAAAATTAAAAAAAAACTTAAAAGTATATTTTAATGTATTTTAAAAGAAAATTCAATAAGCCACCAAGAATTAATAAAAACAAATTGTTGCCAAAAACTGGTTCATAAACCGGGACTTCAATAGTACTTCTACTCAGAGTCAAGGTGGAATGAAAGTAATGGCGATGAAGGGGTACTCCATATTCCCCAGAGCTCAGAATTGGACACTTCCTACCTAGATGCAGTTTAAAGTCATACCCATACACTAAGACATTCGGCACCGTCTTC
The DNA here is from genome assembly GCA_023376005.1 of Doryteuthis pealeii. Lineage (NCBI taxonomy): Eukaryota > Metazoa > Mollusca > Cephalopoda > Myopsida > Loliginidae > Doryteuthis > Doryteuthis pealeii. The sequence continues at coordinate 63,088,455 of CM042156.1, forward strand.
TAGCACATGTATGATAATTGGTTATGCGTTTGCCATGAGGGCAAAATGGGCTCGGGACAAATCATATAGGTGCGAGGGTTGACATGACCAGCTGTTTGATTGGGGTTCGTCGACCACCATCTAGCCTAATTAAAGGGCAAAGAGAGGGATGCAAATCATGGAATCTTCAGCCACCAGAATCATATAAACAGGTCCCGGCCCTATGGCAAAAGGTAACCCATTTGTGGAATTTTACCCCTCTGTGGAGGTGCAGTTGGTGTATTTTTCTGCTCCAGTTGACCAGAGCATGGGGCACCCATGAGAATCAAACTTACCATTAATGTTCTGTTGATCAAGTCGAGGTGCTCATTCCTCTTTTTGTATAGTTTATGAGCAAGCAACTATTTTATAGTAATATTGGCGGAGTGACATATTGTTTTGTATCAGCTGGACAGACAGGAAGTCTATCACCTTTTTTCAATAGACTAGGTAAGTTGTTCTTGTGTCTGAAGTTGAGAGCTCCCCTACCATCAACTCCCCATTTTTACCCCACATATCCATGCTGCACTGAATTGGCTCGGGCTGGTATCGAACCCTGGAACCTTGTGCTTCCTTGGTGGATTCTCTACGTACTAAGCTAAATCGACCCCTAAGGTAAAAGTTACCAGAGTGGCCTACTGTCGTTATCAGCTGTTCAATGTGGGAGTCTATTCCGTTTTAACTAGCGCTAGGCCACTTAGTTTGTTTTCTCATTTCAGCCGGAGTGCCACACCTATCATCAGTTTCCCACTTTACTGCACAGTTCTAAGCTATGTTAATCTTTCACTGAATTCGCGAGGGAGGTATCGAAACCTGGAACTTTGTGGTTCTTAGGCGGAGGTAATACTTACTGAGGTTGAGTCAGTATCAGCTGGATAGCGCAGGAATATATCCCCTTTTCACTAGTGCTAGACCAGGCAGCTTGTTTATGCGTCTGAAATGGAACGCCACACCTATCCGTAGGTCTCGAATTTACCACACAAATCAAAGCTGTGCTACTCATGCTCTGCGTTGGCGAGGTCTGGTAT
>CM042156.1:63092000-63097000 GCA_023376005.1 Doryteuthis pealeii
ATCTTCGCCTACACTAATATCATATATATATATATATATATATATATATATATATATATATATATATATGGACACTCTCGTCGATTTTCGACGCATGAGGGTTCATACAATGAACACCCACACAGTGATTTTTTATACTGGTGAAGGCTTGTGTTGGACAATTCCGTACACAGTCGATTGGAAAGAATTGGTGCACGAATGCCACAAACCCAATCAACGACTGACCTCAGGAATTTTGAATTCAGAGTTTTCCCTCACCTAGACTGGCTACCTACCCAAGGTTAAATAGCCCAGTCTGTCCTACTATTTTACCATAGCTGGAGGGAGAATATATGGATTTATACCTTTCCCAAGGGTATTAGCTCTATGGGAATTGCAAACAGCCTTGTCTGGGATTTGAACTCGGGTCAACAAGTCCATTTCCCACGTCTCTAGCCAATATATATATATATATATATATATATATATATATATATATATATATATATATATATATTTTATTATTATTATTATTATTATTATTATTATTTATATTTTTTGCTCGAAGGCAGTTACAATGCGTATATCGTATAAAATTCGATAATTAATGAAAATAATCATGACAAGCGAACTCGGCAAATATTGCCCCCTACGTAGAACATCGTACAGCAGCTGTTTCAACTTTATTAAGTCTCATCAGCGATGTATACTTACGATTTCCCTCCGACAGAAAGTTAAGAGAAGTTAGCATATACGCTCGAAATAGAAAAAGCTATAAAGATAATAGCCACTCTAGACAACAGAAAGTAAGTAAAGTAGATAGAATATTTGTTACATAATTCATAAGTAGCTTATGAATTATGTAAGTACTGTAGTTAGATAATTTTGAATAATAGTTCGTTAGATTCAAAATAACGGGCATCGAGTGGGAAATTACCTCGAGCGTTATTGGCAGATAATGACCTCATCTTGCCCCCTCGAAAAGCGCGTCAGAAGAGCGTGAGACAGTTTTTACTTTAGTTGCGACCAGTCACTCGACGATAGAGGGTGTCCTCTCAGGAGTCGTATCTCGGCGTGCGGTTTTGTGGGCTGGGGTTTTCAATAAAAGTATAAAGAAAAACAATAAAATCTTGTTGATTAATCAAAGTAAGAATGCACAAACACCCAGCCCGAAGAAATTAACCCTGAGGAAATGGTCAACGAATTAGCTGCAGGACAAGTAGACTGAGAAAACGAGTTAGAACCCTCATCATCCTCTCCTCTACCCTGACTCTGTCTGTCTGTCTGTCTGTCGCCATTGATATACCGGTGTTAAGTGGTATATAACATATCAAGATGGATTAATACCTGGACGTTGCCAGAGAATTGAAAAAGCTGTGGAATATGAGAGTGAAAGTGATATCAATTGTAGTTGGTGCACTTGCAATGGTCCCAATAGACTTGAAAAAAGACTGGAGGAACTGGAAATCAGAGGAAGAATTGAGACCATCCAGACTACTGCACTGTTGCAATCGGCTAGAATACTCAGAAAGTCCTGGAAACCTGAGGTCACTCAGCCTCCAGTGATACCATCAGCTTACGCTGATATAAAAAAAACTTAAAAGGAGTGAAATAAATAATAATAATAATAATAATAATAATAATAATAATAATAATAATACAAAAGAATCTTATGCTGATGTCAATATTGATTGAGATCCATCTGTCTTTAGGTCAGTTATCATATTTAACAGCTACGAGAATAAAATCCCCGTCTCCATGATACATACCCTGCAGCGTAAGGGTAAACAACATCCTCACTGTATATTTCTTTCCAACCTACAATGTGAAAATTGTTTTTCTTGACAAACCACATCTTCTTTTTTTCGATGACCCTCGTATTTATTTAAGAATATATTACAAATGAGTCAACCACTGCTTATGAATAAATACACACCCGACTGATAATTTATTTAAAAAAAAAACATTTTTCTTCCAAGACAAATAGATCATCCTACTTGAAAGAATTATACGAGTGTCAGATTGTGAAACAAATCGAATGTCTTGTTTGCTGATCTGTGTAATTTTCAAAGCGAGGCTAAAAATTGGAAATGATAAATGTGACCAACCCAAATATTGATTTGAGATCATCGATAACAATTCCAAAAATCTAACTTATCAACCAACCAACCAAAAAAAAGTGCCGAAAAATTAGCTAATAAATAACATGCAGTTATATCTGCATGTCAGTGACTAAACCCAGGTTTCCACTGATTCTGCAGTTCCCTTAGTTATTTGATTGGGAATGATAAATGTAACCAGCCCAAATATTGATTTTAGATCATCGATAACAATTCCGAAAATCTAACCTATCAACCAACCAACCAAAAAAAGCCAGTGCTGAAGAATTAGCTAATAAATAATATACAGTTATATCTGCCTGTCAGTGACCAAACCCAGGTTTCCACTGCGGAAGTTCCCTTAGTTATTTAATATATATTGTCATTGATTACTGAGGGATCATTATTTGATCTTAATTAGCATCTTATTCAGTAATGATGACTTTTTAAAAAGTCTGTTAATCTATGTATATAATGTGTGTATGGATATATCTGCCTGTATATCTTATTATAATGGTGATTATGTCTCTGTCTGTCCTTAACACTGTCACCACTGATGTCACAATTCCCTTAGTTATTTATGTTATATACACATTGATTAGTAAATAATCATTATTTAATCTTACTTAGGATTTTATTTATCAACACACTTTAAACCATTCTTAGGATTTAGACAATTCTATACGATCGTAAGGATCAACGCATATACGCTCAATGACAATTTAGGTCGGTTTGTATGTATTTCACGCATGGCATAGCAGTTATTGTTGCAAGAAGATGGACTCAATGAACGGAATTCTAACTTTGGATAAGTCTGTTTTACATTTAAATTAATGTTAATGCCCTTAGGGAAAGCATGAACCCTTCTTTTCTCCCCAGACCTGTCGGTGATTAATAGGGCAGACTGGGCTCAACATATGTTGAGACCTTAACAGGTTCCTTGTCTAGGAGAAGTAGTAAAATCCTGACATCTTTCTTTGGGGGAATATTCAGATTTAAAAAGAATTGGTAGAGTGGGATTTTTGGTTGGTTGGTTGGATAGACTTCATTTGTGGACGTTGATGTCTTTCAGTCTCTTAAGGAGATCAGCAGAGTTTATTATGAGGGCAGGATTGATGGTGCCTAATAGAGGGGTTAGAATTTTGGAAATAGCGCGGGCGATTTTATGAGTAGAGCTTCCTATGCCGGAGATGATGGGTTGTAGGGGGGTGTTATCTTTGTGGGTTTTGGGGAGACCATATAAAATCAATATCCATCATGAATATGGTTAAAGAATACTACACTAAAATTAAAAAAAAATTCCGCAGCCAACTACATAAATATTGACTACCTACCCAGTTTCATCTCGTTTCTTCCCCCTTCACTGGTATACCAGTCCACCGAATGTTTCGTCACTAGCGCTTTCGGCAATGCACTTTGCCATCCTCAGGTGGAAACGATGGAATAGTTTTCATGTCTCGTTTTTAACGAGAACGAGTAGAAGCAAGGAATTAGTGGGAGGTAATATTAATTGGTAGTGGGAGGTTTTTTGGAATGGTAGTAGTTTGAACAAAGCAGTGGTGATTTTTTGGAGGGGGGCACAGGTTGTGATAGGGGGGGGGGGAATAATGGAAGTAATGCAGGCAGAAAATTATAAGCATTTTAAGACATCTGTTGACTTACTTCAAAGTTTATTTTGTTTAGGGTAGGTTTTTTTGTTTTACATATAAAGCTTCAATTATTTGAAGTTTTTCTCTGTATAGTGTGTGTGTATTTTCAGTTAGAATTTTGCGGTAGGTAGAGGGGGGGCATGAATGTGTTTTAAGATGTTGATTAATGGAGCCTGGAATCTGATAAGTGTAGGGTTAATCTACGAGATAATGTAGTCGCCGTGTGGCCAATATATGTATTATTGATTTGGGAGAGACAGTCTCCTACGTTACATTTAAATTCATACACGATATTGGTCTCATTAAGACGGGTAGTTTTGGGAGGTGTTGTTGCAGGTGACCAGATTTGTAGTTTTGAATTTTTTTGTAATAAATGATTAAATTTTTTCCGTAGTGTCAGTGGAAGAGACATTGTTATGTATTAATTTTTTTTTTAATGCATTTTCGTCCAGTTTATAATTTTGGGTGCATCTGATTACGGTAATAGATGTTTTTGGTTAGGGCTATTGGGTGTGCTATTGTTTTCATTATGGTAAAATATATGGAGGGTTTTCCGGATTTGTTCATGAATAAAATAGTTAGGGAATTCATTATTGATGAGAGTTTGCTTAATATTTTTAATTTCAGAAAAGAATATTGTTTTAGAAGAAGAGGTAAGTTTTGCGCGGTTTATCAAGTTTTTATAATAGCTTTTTTTATATTGTGCAGAGCATTCGCTCTTGTAGTTGATAATACAAGAATTGATGGAGGTAGGTTTTTTATATGGGGAAGTAGTGAATTTGTTATTGTTAGAGTCTATCATGACGTTGAGGAATGGAAGTTTATTGTTTGTGTTAAGTTCGTATGTGAAATTTAGAACAGAGTGTTGTTGAAATGTTCGTTTGTAGTTCGTGGAGTTCAGTTACATTATTAACGAGGAGGAGAATATCGTCAACGTAGCGAACATAGATTCTGTTTGTTTTTTTATAATGTTGAATACTTTGTTTTTTAAGGTGGGCCATATAGAAATTGCTAAATGTCGGACCAAAACTGACCCCATCGAGATACCGTCAGTTTGGGTGTATAAACTGCCTTGGTGGCTGTAAAAAGGAACTTCAGTTGTACAGCAGAGGAGGAGCTTTTTAAGGATGTTTAGGGTTGATTTTAAGAGGTGGATATTCAGGATTGTTGTAGATGTTTTGTATTATGATGTCAATGGTTTTTCTTTGACAGGGGACGTTTGTAAAAGGTTTTCGACGTCAAGTGAAGCGATCAGTTGGTTATTTGGTGTTGA
>CM042156.1:63099500-63102462 GCA_023376005.1 Doryteuthis pealeii
ACACACACACACACACACACAACATAATAATATATAATATATATATATATATAATATATATAATATATATATATATATATATATATATACTCTCTGCTTCATGTTTAATGAATAGATATTTTAATGGGCTCCTTAAATCATTCCACAACGTTTCGTTATGTTCAGTGGAATTAATCATTCGTCATATTACTGGCAATGTTTCCACTTTAAGAAACATTATTATCTACGTATCGATTGTCAGGTGTACTTGCATGCGGCTTCGAAGTGGTTGTATCAATTCGGTTGTCGGGTAGGAAATCAGGTGCATAGGTCGACTTAAATACTTTTCATCCACTGGAGCAGAAAGAAAAGGATGAGAAGTATGTAATGGAGAAGTATCATAATACCCTTAAACATATCGGGTATACAAATAGTTGAGAGGGAGACATGCGAGGGGGATGAATGGTGAGAATGGGGATGAGGGTCCTTACTAATTACATAACTGCTGCTAATTTGTCGGCCGCAATCTTCTCTTGTTTGGCTATTTTCTTGGGTTGGTTCTTCATTCTGATTGGGCTGGGTATCTGTGCATTCTTATTTTAATCAATCAACAAGACTTTGTTGTTTTTCTTTAAGTTTTTATTAAATAATTATTAAACAGCACCGGATTCAACCTCGTGGTGAGAGCGACATCTCCGTGAGACAGACCTTTGCGTTCGCTCACTGAATTTCTGGTCGCAACTGAACTGTCTCTCGCCTCTACTCGCACATTTTTCGAGGGGGTCAAGTTAATGGTTTTTTACCTGCCAATAACGCTAACCATAACGGCTGGTAATTTTCCACTCAACACCCGTTATTTTGAATCTAACTAACTCTGATTCAAAATTTTATCTAACTTCAGTACGTACATAATTCATAAGCTATCCATGAATTATGTAACAGAAGGAGGCGAATGTAGAGGAGAAGATGGGGAAGCAGAATACAAAAAGAGGTTAAAGAAAGAGAGGGAAAAGAATGTAAAACACAAAAAATTAGTAGAAGATGGAGATAAGCTGAAACAATAGAAGAAGAGAAAAGAAACAGAAGAAAACGTTGAAATAATGAATGAAGAAATGAAGGAATATGTCCATACGACCACAAAGAAAGAAAGAAAGAAGAAGAAAGAAAGAAGAAGAAGAAGAAGATGAAGAAGAAGACAATTATTTATTTTTCACACATTACACATTATAAAGAATGCCACATAAAACAATACAAAACAAAAGACAAAAAAACGTAATTTTAGTTGTAGTAATGTGTGGACGATGATCACTAATTAGGACTGAGCCTATTCTACTAGTGGCCACCTCAAGATCTATGCGGTTTAACTACTCTCATGTTGTGTGCTCTCTGTTCTTGAAATGGGTAGGAGTAAGCAATTTATATATGTGGATGGATATTGAGGCTATGTAGTTCCGCTGGGTACATGCGAGAGGACAGTCAGGTATAGAGAAGGTAGTGGACGAGTTCAGTTCGGCTAAAAACAGAAAAATACTGTGGCCAAGCATAGATTAGAATAAGATGTAGAAGAAGATAGTCCTGTATGCCATAAAAAAGCGGATCCCTCTAGCACATCCTTAGTAGATGTCCCGACCCGGTCCTTAAATAAATTGCTAGTAAGGTGACCGATACTATAAGGGCTAGTAAACATCAACCACGTACAAAGTTATATCAGATTAACTTCCTCAAAGCGGGAGCTAAGGCACAAAAATAGAAAAGAGAAGAACAAGTCTGTTTACTTCTGTAGCTGATTGGCGGTTGTTTAAGAAGAGACTTACATACCGTAATCGGAATCCATCTAAGGTAATTCCAATTAAACCTAAAAAAAAAAAAATTCCTTTATATGGAATTGGGAATGTGGATGGGGATTTTCTCATTGGCTTGTATTGACGGAGGCTTTAGATTTAAATGTTCGAATCTTTTGTAGCTTTTATAATTTGTGTTTGCAATTTCGTGAGTGGTAGCCCGGTGCTTTCAGGATGTGACCTAATTCTGGAGTCAGATCAGGGTTTCTATTTGAGCCAATATCATGTAGAACAATCGAAAATTGGCAATGAAAATAGTTCATCACTGATTAGCTTTTTTATGAATTTAAAGATATGTATAATCGGGGCAGTGTCAAGAAACATGTTTGCCAGGTATAAAACTCATAAGCAACGGGAGCTTGGGAATATTCCTTGTTCATTTTTCTTCCCCTTTTTTGACTGTTTTTTGGCTTGTGCAATTTTCTACCGAAACTGTAGAATTTACAACTGTTTCAATCCACTGTTGCTGGATTGGAATTTGACAACATATTTGCATTACATTCTTAAAATATGTTTTTCTCCGTGAAAATTATAGTTATGAAGGCATGAACTGATGTCTTTTCGATGTAACCGCTCAACTGCCAGTATTTTGAGGACTTTTCGATTAAGAAAATAAGTATATTTTCAGGCGATTTGTTCTCTATTTTTCTCTCTCTCATTCAGTTTCTATGTCTCTCCTTCTCACACACACATATATATAATACACCACACACACACCACACACATATATATATATATATATATATGTGTGTGTGTGTGTTTTGTGTGTGTGGTGTGTGATCAAAACAACTTCATCTAATTGATATTTTGCCTTGGTGTATTCACGAAGCTTGGTCAGAAGATTTATTTGAGACAATGAACTACAGTATATTTATATATTTAAAATGTAGAGGGAAGGGGAGAAGAGAAGGCGATGCGTCGATAGGTGTGAGAAATATATATATATATATAAACGCTTGTGTAGCAAAAGTCATTGTCAACCGTGATTTATAAAGGAAAGGGTGATAAAAGTAAAATTCGTAGGATGAAAGTTTTAGATTTTACAATTCTTTGATTTTTATACTCTATAATATTTAAGTGAAATATTCTATAAAGTTCCAATATTGTTATTAGTCGTTGTTGCACTAGAAAATACAAACGAA
>CM042156.1:63102562-63115062 GCA_023376005.1 Doryteuthis pealeii
AGAGATGTGGGTTGTCCAGAGAAAACAATTTTCACATTGTAGGGTTGGAAAGAAATTATACAGTGATGATGTTGTTTACCCTTACGCTGCAGGGTGAAGGTATCATGGGAACGGGATTTTATTCTCGTAGCGTTACATATGATAACGCTGAATCCTAAAGCAGATGTATCCAACTCATATTGACTCATCTAGCATAAGATTTTTGTATTATTATTTATTATTATATATTATTATATTATATATTATCTATTTCACTCCTTTTAAAGTTTTTTTTATATCAGCGTAAGCTGATGGTACGTCCTGGAGGCTGAGGTGACCTCAGTTTCCAGGACTTTTCTGGAGTATTCTAGGCGATTGCGAGCGAGCGAAGTAGTCTGGAGATGGTCTCATCTCCTCTGATTTCCAGTTCCTCCAGTATGTTGCGAAGCGAGCGAGAAACAGGTCTGCATTTCGATCGTAGGCGTGTGAGAGTGCAGTATATATAGATGTGTATGTTGGATAACTAGTTAGAAGTGGCATACCTCGACAGCTGTATAGCAATTGCATCTAGCAGTCAGTGAGGAGGACGAAAGGTGTGGTTCCTCTTCGAATTCCACAGCTTTTTCAAATTCGTCTGGCGAACGTCCAGGGTATTAATCCAGTCTTGATTTGTATATACCCTTTAACACCGGTATATGTTTTCAAGTGGCGACAGTGACAGACCAGTACAGACAGATCTAGAGTCAGGGTACGAGGAGAGGATGATGAAGAGTTCTAACGTCGTTTTCCTCAAGTCTAAACACTTGTTCCTTGGCAGCTCATTCGTTACCCATTCTCACTCAGGTTATTGTTCTCTGTCCGGGCTGGGTGTTTGTGCATTCTTACTTTTGTTAATCACAAGATTTCTTGTTTTTTCTTTATAGACTTTATTGAAGAACCCCAGCTCACAAAACGCACGCGGACCTATGAGCATACTCGACCCTGATCGGACACGGCCTCTAGATCGTCGGAGTGAGGCTGTCGCTGAAACTAAAGTAAAAAATGTATCAGCTCTTGTCTGACGGCGCTTTTTTTTCGAAGGGGGCATAGATGAGGTCAATTAAATCTGCTCCAATAACCCGGAGCGTAATGTTCGCCCACATGATGCCCTTATTTTGAATTAAACGAACTTATTATTCAAAATGTAAACTAACTACAAGACTTACATAATCATAAGCTACTTATGAATTATGTAACAAATAAATTCTATCTACTTTACTTACTGTTCTGTGGTCTAGAGTGGCTAGTTATCTTTATAGCTTTTTCATTTCGAGCGTATCTACTTCCTAACTTTCCCTGTTCGGAGGAAATCGTAAGTATCATCACTGATAACTTAAAATAAATTGAAAACAACTACTGGTACGCGAGTTCTAACGTCGGGGGGCAATATTGCCGGAGTTCGCTGTCAGTGATTATGTTCATAATTATCGCATTTTATACGATATACGCTTGTAATCGCCTCAATCAAAAATAAAATAATAATAATACTTTACTCAACAATGCTTCAAAGCAAATTACCCTAGATTTCATTTTCACGCCGGAGCATAGGCCTAAAAAATTGCGCCTGTCTCACGTCCAATCTACTTTGTATACGTAGTAGTAATAGTGACCGTATTTACCCTGTACAAGACTAATTTCACATGGTCTGTTTGCTGCGAGAAGAATGCGGGTGGCCCTGCTAGTAAAGTCTGCCTCTGGTGCTGATTTCTGTCGCGGGAAATCGGTAAGATCATCGCTGATGAGACTTAATAAGTACAATAGCTGCTGTACGAATGTTCTACGTAGGGTGCAATATTTGGCGAGTTCGCTTTGTCCTGATATTTTCATTAATTAATCGAATTTTATACGAATACGCATTGTAAACTGCTTCGAGCAAAAAATATAAATATATTAATAATAATAATATAATAATAAATATTATAATATATATATATATATAATAGTATATATATATATATACATTATATATATATATGGGCTAGAGACGTGGAATGGAACTTGTTGACCCGAGTTCAATGCCCGATGACAAGCCTGTTTGCAGCTTTCCATAATTGAGCCTGGAATACACTATGGGGAAGGGTTGAAGAATCGCCATGATATCTCTTTCTCTCACGTCCAGCTATGGTAAAAGAGTAGGACGACTGAGGCCTATTTAACCTGGGTAAGGTAGCCAGTCTAGTAGGGAAACTCTGAATTCAAAATTCCTGACGTCAGTCGTTGATTGGTTTTGCATCGCACCAATTCTTTCCAATCGACTGTTACGGAATTGATTCGCAACACAATCGTTGAGCTCACGCAGAGAAGCCCTTCACCATGTATAAAAAAATCACTGTTGGTGTTCATGTATGGAACCCTCATGCGTCGAAAATCGACGAGATGTGTTCATAATATATATATAATTGATATATCTATATAGTATATATTAGTATATATAAGCTATATACAGTGACATCTATATATATAATTAGTGTAGGGGCGAAGATTAATTTAACGACGCTTTGCTTACTAGACTAGTTTCTAGTACTCAAAAAATATTCTGATGTATCCACTAACAAAAAGTATCTGATTTAACATCACCTGGGAGCTAATATGATTCTACAACACTACGGGATTTTCAAACAACTACAAGAGCTGAAACTTTCTCTTTCCTTTCAATGTGTCTGAGACTTTAACTCTTTTTAGCTGGAATACATCATGAACATTTGTGATACTTATTATACACTTTTATATGTTTTACCTCAAACTCTTTTGAGGTTTTTTATTATATTAGTAAATGCTTTGTTTTAAATAAAATTTATTTTTTTTAACACAGAATACGCATTTAAAAAAAATTCCAGCAAACGACAACACCAGCATGTCGTTTCTACATCGCATCTACGTTTATTTATTCCGTCTTGCCTTCTATGTTGCTCTGGATGAAGTACCGCTCTACTTATTAAAAGCCGAAACAGATTGTGTCAGCAAAGAATAGCATCATTTGTTTTTTTCTAAAAATGTTAATTCAATATATATATATATTATATATATATATAAATATATCTCATGGGCGCGCGAAATGTGCTTGCTTTACTATATATATATAGAGCTGCTTATATATATAATATATATATATATATATATATATATATCTATATATATATATAATAAGCACACCTAACCATCTTGAAGCTGCTTATATTTCATTTTTTCGCCCGCATTTCTTGTGCAGACAAAAACCCCAAACACTCTCTTTACTTGTTGGGAGACATCTCCAACCCTGTTTCGATCTGAGGTTCATAATATATATTCCCCCCTTCCTTTTTTGACCCCTCTGGCTAACCTCCATTCGTTCTTAAAAGAAAATTTCTTATACAATCTGACTTTTATTCGTCCCCGGTGTTTATACTTGAAAAAGAACGGTCGAAAAGGCCTTCGTATTCCCCTTATTTATATTTTAGTTATAATAAAATAACCATCTAATGACTGTATGATCTCCCTACATACATATGATTCTCCATCATAGTACTATATAATTCTCCTGTACCAAATTCTATTCATATATATATATATATATATAATTATATAATATATATATATATATAAATGTTGTTTCTGGTTCCAAACGTGAGAAAATTCAATATTTTATTAAAAAAAAGGAAGGTCCTGCAAAATGTATTTTGTTCTCAGAAATTTTTTTTCAATTCTTTTTGTTTTACATATGCGAACACGTGTTTCAGATCTTCTGGTATCCTTCTTCAGGCTTTGATTGATAATGATGATGAAAAAAATTTTACATATGCAACACGTGGTTTCAGATCTTCGGTATTTTCTTAAGGCTTTGATTGATAATATGAAAATTTTTTCAAATTTATCAATCAAAGCCTGAAGAAAGATACCAAAGATCTGAAACACGTTGTATATGTAAAACAAAAAGAATTTAATTTTTTTTTCTGAAACAAAATACAATTTTTGCGGACCTTCCTTTTTTATAATATATATATATATATTATAATATATATATATATATAGTATATATCAAAAAGTTACTACCATGTTTTCATTGCTGTAGCACAAGTAGTTAATCCCAAATGTAAAATATAGAACATAATAATAAAATGTTTCTCTTTATCAACGGTTTCGGTGTTAAGGTACCCTTCCCCAGAAGAACTAAAAAAATTATAGGTAGCTAATATTATATATATATGTATATAATTTTTCGCCTAAATCTAGCAGTAGTAACAGTATCGTTGATATTAGCTCAGTTTGTGAATTATACTACTGAGATTTTCTAATAGTATCTTCTCGACGAGTTCGATATCAGATACGAAGGAAACGGTAATACGTATTTCAATTATAAATTATAAAGACGGCTGTCATTTTCCCATTCACCGATTTGTTTATATCTTGGACAGAATCCATATTTTAAGATTCTCTCTCTCTCTCTCTCTCTCTCTCTCTCTCTTCTTCTCTCTCTCTCTCTCTCTCTCTCTTTCAATTTCATTGTGCTGTCTGCTGAATAGTGACGCCCTCACACATATTATTTACTTTTGTTTTCATTACTAGAATCTGATACCTATATAATAAGGTCCGCTCGTGGTCTAATGGTTAGAGTCTTAGGAAATGGACGCGTCGACACAAGTTCAAATCCTGGACGAAGCTGTCTGGATTTCAAATAGCGCTAATACCATTGGGAAAGGTATGAATCCAGCTATTCTCTCTCCAGGTATGGGTAAATAGTAGGGTAGTTGGGCTCTATAACCTTGGCTAAGTAACCAGTCTAGGAGAAGGAAAACTGAATTCAAACCTGTTAAACTCCACTTAAAAAATTGACCTCGTTTCACATCCTGCCCGTGCGGAGGGTTTGGTATATATATATATATATTATATATATATATATAATATGTCCGGTTAAGGGACCAGCTAAGCTCAGTCGGTAGAAACATCTGACTTGGAACCACAAGGTTCTGGATTTCGATACCAGACCTCGCCAACGCAGAGCATGAGTAGCACAGCTTTGATTTGTGTGGTAAATTCGAGACCTACGGATAGGTGTGGCGTTCCATTTCAGACGCATAAACAAGCTGCCTGGTCTAAGCACTACTGAAAAGGGATATTTCCTGCGCTATCCAGCTGATCGACTCAACTCAGTAAGTATTACCTCGCCTAAGACCACAAGTTCCAGGTTTCGATACCTTCCTCGCGAATTCAGTGAAAGATTAACATAGCTTAGAACTGTGCAGTAAAGTGGGAAACTGATGATAGGTGTGGCATTCCGGCTGAAATGAGAAAACAAACTAAGTGGCCTAGCGCTAGTTAAAACGGGATAGACTCCCACATTGAACAGCTGATAACGACAATAGGCCACTCTGGTAACTTTTACCTTAGGGGTCGATTTAGCTTAGTACGTAGAGAATCCACCAAGGAAGCACAAGGTTCCAGGTTCGATACCAGCCCGAGCCAATTCAGCGCAGCATGGATATGTGGGGTAAAATGGGGAGTTGATGGTAGGTGGAGCTCTCAACTTCAGACACAAGAACAACTTACCTAGTCTATTGAAAAGGTGATAGACTTCCTGTCTGTCCAGCTGATACAAACAATATGTCACTCCGCCAATATTACTATATAATAAAAATAGTTTGCTTGCTCATAGTAACTATACAAAAAGAGGATGAGCACCTCGACTTGATCAACAGAACATTAATGGTAAGTTTGATTCTCATTGGGTGCCCCATGCTCTGTCAACTGGAGCAGAAAAATACACCAACTGCACCTCCACAGAGGGGTAAAATTCCACAAATGGGGTTACCTTTTGGCCATGGGTGGCGACCTGTTATAGTTGATTCTGGTGGCTGAGAATTCCATGATTTGCATCACTCCTCTTTGGCCTTTAATTAGGCTAGATGGGTGGTCGACGAATCCCCTCCAATCAAACAGCTGGTCATGTCAAGCCCTCGCACCTATATGATTGTCCCGAGCCCATTGCCCTCATGGCAAACGCATAACCAATTTTATCATACATGTGCTAGAAGACGGTGCCTGAGTGTCTTAGTGTTCTGGGTATGACTTTAAACTGCATCTAGGTAGGAAGTTCCAATTCTTGAGCTCTGGGGAATATGGAGTACCCCTTCATCGCCATTACTTTCATGTCCACCTTGACTCTGAGTAGAAGTACCTATTGAAGTCCCGTTTATGGACCAAATAAAAAAAAATCTTAAAAGTATATTTAATATATTGATTTTAAAAGAAATTCAATAGCCACCAAGAATTAATAAAACAAATTGTGGCCAAAACTGGTTCTCATAATACGCTAGAAAGTTCCAGAGAAACCTCCCAACATAAGTGAATATATACATAATAAAATCCAAACAAAGAGATAAAATGTAATAACAATACAGACTTTATTGTTTGAGCACAGGGAACATGAAATATTTAACAAGATAAAAAGTTAGGATGAAAGTCTATGGGAAGTAAGAAAGAGATCTTACTGAATATAAGAGTCACTTACTTGGGAATTATTCACCTGGTAGGGTCTATAAAGGGCTACGTGCACATATGGATACGAGCCTAAGTTGGGGGCAAGCCCCCCCCCCACTTTAATGGAATGAGACACCACCCGTCTAGTACATCGGGAGAGACCGAGAGCTTCCCGGGTTGAGTTTAAATACCTAGATTGTTGTGCCACCTAATGGCAAATTCTCGCTATGAGGGAAGATAACTACTTTCCACCCAAGTCCATCTTAACAAGACCAGACAATCGCTATAGCATTAATAACCCACAAAGAAAGAAAGAAAAAGTGAGACAGAGAAAACCGGACGAAATATGGTTATCCCAGAATCTGTAGTGTTCCCTTTTCTTCTTCCAAAACTCGGCCTTTTTAAAACATTTTGATTATTTATTTTCTCTAATCGTTTTGAAGAACATCAGAATTTAACCAAAAATATCAGCTGATTATTAACAATGTTCTATTAAACAAAGAAAATAAACCAAACTAAATCAAACCATTGGTCATGTATGTTGGTGGAGAACATTTACTATTGGAAGAAAATTTATAGAGCTAGGGGTTAGAATCGTTTGAAACAAGAAAGCCTCAACACACACACACACACACACACACACACGCACACCACACACAACACACACACATATATATATATATTGTTAAGTTTTTAAATGCCATGCTTGGCCAGTTGAAAAGGGCTTAAAGTAAGTAAGTCCTGAGTTAAGGAATCCTTTGATAAGCGAATAAGTCCTATCCTGCGTATAAGTCCTATCCAGCGTATTGTTAAAGGTCAAGTGTTTCACTCCTATGTCCGTAGTCAAAGAGTGTTAACGTAATTATGACCAGTATGCTCAGTATTGTCTCAGCAGTAGAGTACTGCCAGTGATTGGCCAAGAGAGATCACATGGTTCTTGCCGAGTCTATAAGTAAAAGCAGGCATCTAGCACACACCTGATATAGCAAAAATCTCAACAATATATATATATATATATATAATATATATAATATATATAATGATAATATCAGTGATAATGCATATATGTCTGAATTTAGATTGTTCATAGAGTCAATTGTGCTTGGTAACTGTCAGTTTCTCGCCTATGCGATCATTAATACTTAGTATGAAGATCGCATAAGTGAGAAGCTAATGCCCATCACACCGTTGACCCTATGTATACGCAATCCTGATATATATATATATATATATATATATATATATATATATATATATATATATATATATATATATAGAGAGAGAGAGAGAGAGAGAGAGAGCGAGAGAGAGAGAGGGAGAGAGAGAGATTTGATTGATACATTGGTTTCTATATCTTTAAGGAGTGCTCAATATCAATTAGAGGAACATAGATATCTGAGATACGATACCATAGATGTAGAAAGAATGGCGCTTGGCAACTGACAGTTTCTCGCCGATGCAATCATCGATATGTTAGTGATAATGTTAAATTGAAAACATAGAATAAAAATAATGACAGCATTGATATAATCTTCCATACAATCTTTGGAGATTTTGACAATGCTGCCAAGAAAACGACATAAGGAGGTGAGATAAAAGTGTCTTAAACATACGAGACTTGTTAAAAGATTGTAAGTCTCATGAAGAAAGAAGAATCTCTTTTTATCAGTTTTATATTTTAATTTCTGTGCAGCATATAAGGGTGAGAGGTGTGTAAAAAATCAAAAATGCATAAAACAGAGGAACGAGTTATCATAAAGTGTCTGAATGGGGCTAATAACTTTTTGAACGAGCATTGTATATATGTGTATCTCTATTAATAATGGAGATTCGCTTCCGATTTTTGTCTGTAACAAAAACTACGTCACTGCTTACGCCCCATTACCCAAAATCGTCATAACATAGAATAAATACACTGAAAATTTGAACATGCAACATTAGACAGTCCTCGTTGTTTTTAGAAATAAGTTTTGATAAATACATGACTGGTATTATATATCTATATATATAGATATCAGGCAATATGTTTCAAAATCTATTTTTACATCGCCCGGAGGATGTTTTTTTTAATTTGTACAAGTAAATATAATATATATAAATAAAATATGTACATATGATGATAATCGGTCGGGTTTAGATCCTAGTATATATATATATATATATAATATATTATATATATATATATTATAATATTATATATATATATATATATATATATATATATATATGGTGTGTGTGTGTGTGTGTGTGTGTGTGTGTGTGTGTGCATAAATATGTTATATGTGAATATAAATAACACTATATACTTATGATGTCGGGTTTCGATCCGGCTGCGAAGTCTAGCTACAGCGAGTAGACGGGATACGTCGAAACACTGTGCCTGTGGATGACAACTGGTAGAGCTTTCTCAATTCAATTATCAATAGAATTATTTTATATTTTTGATACTGTTGTCTATATCACTATTCAATTGTATTTATATATACAACAAAATAGTGGTTTACAGTGTGAACGGAAAGGCTAATTTGCATATTGATATAAAAATTTTGATTTTAATAATTATGTGCTTAGTATTATTGATTTCTAATTGCTCATATTTATTAAGAAAAAAATATCTCGGGGGTAAATCTATTAAAAAGATGAAATAATTTTAATTTTATTCTTTGCTTGCTATTTTAACTAAATAGGTTAATTGGGAAAGACGGGAGTGATGGAAAAGTAAGTTTCAGTTGTTCTATATTCGATTATACCCCCCTCTGTTTCAAATCTTTTTAAATGCATTCTTATTTAGTTTCATTATCCATTCTAATTTAATACAATATTTTATTATATTAAAACGAGGCCATTCATCAAATGAGGGTAATATTTTTAAACAAAAGAAAAAACAATTTTTCGAATAATTTTTCTTCTGTAAATGTGAACTCAGCATTTTTGGGAATTGATTTATAGCAAAATCAATTTTATTCTTGCGAAGTTATTTGTTTTGAGATTATTCAAAATGACGCCGAATCAAATTCCATTAATTTTTTTTATGATAGTTAAGATTATGTTTTTCCACATATATTGAGTAAATATCTGAATTTTTCATCCATGTTAAGTTTGAAAATATTCTTTTTTAAAGCGAACGATTACATTTTCCCCTTACACACACACACACACACACACACACACACACACACACACAACACACACACACACATACACATACACACACACACACACATATATATATATATATATATATATATTATATATATATATATTCTTTGGTGAATGTCCTATCAAACAAAAATCGTACCGCATATACACCCAACGTCTCACATGATTATAATAATAGATATTAACAAAAGAATATATATACACACACGCAACACACACACACCACACCCACACACATATATATATATATATATATATATATATATATAATATATATATATATATATATAATGAAAAATGGCGGGAACTCTGCCCTTGGGATAAATGAAAAAACTTACATAAAAGTTAACTTTATCGTCAAAATCTTTCCATTAAGAAGAAAAAATGGATAATATTTTTATCTAAAACTCTTTGAGAAATCTCTAAAGAAACCTACATTACCGACAATATCGACAAATTAAAATTTGTTTACATGTTATACAAAAATCGTCGATTCATAATATACATCTATATCTCAGTACAAGTGTAACTTAGAAGTACACCAGTTATCATCTGAACACCGTCCAAATCGTCCAAGATGAGATGCACAAATGTAAATCCTGATTATCTGATATTGCTTATCTACCGAATTCTCATTTCTTATGAGTATTGTCACCTCAGCTAAATAATGGACCATTTCGTTTTTATCATTAAAAACATGGTAAAAAAGAACATGCTATATAGAAAAATACAAGAACAAAGAAAGAAACAGTAGGTAAAATATATAGAGAGAGGGTGACTGTTTGGAAGCGATCATGCTAATCTTTTTAATCGGACATAATGAAAAGATGGATAGAAAGAAGAAAAAGGATGAGAGAGAGAGAGAGAGAGAGAGAGAGAGAGAGAGAGAGAGAGAGAGAGAGAGAGAAGTTAAAACAAGATTATTATACTTGTTACACATTCAACTATTTCACAATAGCTCTTAAATAAACATATCAAACGTTGTAATAATTAAATTATCATGCTGTGGTGTATCCCCATATTCTACATTAAAACTTTCACACACGAGCGATTACATAAGATATGGTATAGAATAGAATCTATTTAGTCAGTTTTCATATAACATCTAGTTAGTAACATTATCATTCATATTACAGTTACAGTAGTACCTTGACATAAGACAAACTTCTCGGCTGAGGCTTTAGAGAACGCCGACTGCACCTCTGCAAAAGTGTAAGATCCCGCCTCTTTCAATGGGGGCCGCCTATTGACTGTGGTTGTCGACCCGTGATAAGGACGGAATATTTGTGGCTGTGCAGTCCCTAACATACAACACTCTAATTTAGGCTAGACGGGCGCTTTGAGAGGGTCTCTCCGATCGAATCCCTGGGACACACACACACACACTCTCTCTCTCACACACACACACACACACACACACACACATATATATATATATTCTGTACCATTTCCGCATCTATTTCTGTTTAAGAGAAAGCAGGTCTTTTTAGCTGAAGCACTTTTATGATAGGGTACACCAAGATTTACCTAGTGATGAAATAGAAATTGGTTTTGAGACAATTCGACTACCGGGAGACGAGTTATGGGTCCATTTTGCGTATCACAACTCGGTGAATATCCTGACTATGCACACATGACTACAATAATATTCATTGTTTTACACTCCCTCGAGATAAGCTATAAAAACCCGTCCTCAGAAAATTTAAATCGTTAAAATGATTCTGAAAAGCAACACGACTACTTGAAAATATTGCCCTGAATCATAAAATAAAACATGTTTGACCTTGTGTCACATCCTGCTTGTGTGGAGGGGTTGGTAAATACATGCTCACGACACCCCATTTGTTGGGAGCTGGGGGCTTGCCCATCTGAATATATATATATATTATATATTATATATATATATATATATATAAGATTTTTGGATGTTTGTTTATTTTAGAAGCATTGCTGAATAAAGCATATATAAAATTTTTACTTGAAGGCACTTACAATGCATGTATCGCATAAAATTCGATACTTTTTCTTATAGAAAATATACTTGACAAGTGTAATCCCGGCAAAGAATCGAAACCGGGACCTCAGCAGGCATAGTCAAACACCATACCCCCTTGGCCACAGTACACAGCTAACAATCCCTGCGAAATTAACCTTGTCAAATGATACTAACACGCCTCTACCATAATAGGTAAGGGGGTGTTAAGAGAATAATAACAACAAACAGGCCTCATGCCCTTCGGCGAAGTGAATAGGATTTGTGGATGTTTGTTTATTTTAGAAGCATTGTTGGATAAAGTATATATTAAATTTTTACTTGAAGGTACTTACAATGCATGTATCGCATAAAATGTTGGTAAATATATATTAACATAAGCGTATCTGCCGCTTGCTCCTAAGTAAAATTTTAGCTCTCAAAATAAAGCATAAAATCGACCGAGTGACAGCTCGTAAGTCGGAAAACTCAAATGTTAAGTTACACTGTAGTTGGGACTTCACATCTGTTAAGTATCCGCTTAAAACTGACATTGTGTCACATCCTTTTCATGAGGAGGGGTTAGGTAAGTATTTATTGACGAGAAAGTTCCAAGGTAAGAAGAAGAAAATGACATTTATCTCTTGTATTATTTATACGTTTCCTCAATGAACATTCAACAGTGAATTTTGGGATTATTTCCTATGATTCTTTAGATTGAAACATGCTTTTTGTCATTTTATTTTTTGTTGTTAAAATAACTCTTAATATGTTTGCATGCCATTAAAATCAATAAAAGAATTATTGATACGTACATTCCATGTTCAGGATAAGAATATGCATTATTGTTACATTTATCTATATTTTCTGTATATATATATATATATATATATATATA
>CM042156.1:63120062-63130062 GCA_023376005.1 Doryteuthis pealeii
CGACTTTAGGCCACACCGATGACGACTTTTATTATATCGGATATTCCCCCTGAACAAATCTCCACGTCTATTAAGAAAACTAGCACCCTCCGGACGATGTAAAATAGATTTTTGAAACATATTGCCTGAGGAGTGGGAGTAAAAAATTCAATGTCAGCGAGTTTGTACCCTAAGTAAGTAAAATCATCAAATTCATTAAAAAATAAATCAATTTGAAATGTAAACTTTAAATATGTATTAAAATAAAACAAACCATATATAGATATATAATACCAGTCATGTATTTATTAAAACTTGTTTTTAAAAAAAAGATAATGAGGTTGTTTAATGTTGCATGTTCAAATTTTGAGTGTATTTATGTTATAACGATTTTGGGTAATGTGACGTAAGCAGTGACATAGTTTTTGTTACAGAAAAAACCGGAAGCGAATCTCCATTATTAATAGATTATAGTTGTTGTGAACATGGATTTAATATTAGAGAGTGTTAATTTCACACATCGTTACTGAAATAGATATATTATGTATATATAGTACGAAATTGCACGTACAAGTAATAATTTAAAAATTGAAGACTGTTCTGTGTAAAAAAAAGGTTGCCTAGTAGCGAACATTGCACAGATTTTATAAAAAAGATTTAGCATCTAAAAATAAATAAAATCACCTTAAATAATTTTCATATTTACATGGATTGTGCATATTTATTCAAAAGCCTGTAATTTAAAAAAAACGCGTTTCTTGAAAATAATGCTAAGAGATACAAGAATAATGTTCTTTCAAAAATTTAGAAAACAAAATCATAAAAAGAAATCATACAAAATAATAATTTTAAAAAGAATCTTGATTTATAATTGTTGTGGGTTTTGAAGGGTAAAAAATAAGACAAACGACTGGTAACAATGGATACAAATGTATTGAACAAAAAGGAGTAGAAATCACAGCAAAGAAAGTGGAGATTGCGTCCGACCATACAGTTACGAGTTGACTCGCATTGCTTCGTCTCAAGCCACAATTGTTCCTGATACTTATAGTAGTCGTCGGCGCATTCCATTTATGTACATATGTTATATCACCTATAAAAATAACTGTGAAAAGGGAGAGGACTACCATTGTGACACTATATACAATTCTGCATCAGGGAGCACATAATTAGGTGCAACCATGCTTATGTATTTAGATGCGACAATGAGTATTTACGAATATGATTATACTAGCGTGTACGAGTATATATGCGCATAGGTATAGAGAATATATGTATATATTGTTGTTAGCATCCTTCCGTCTACTAAAGACAATGGCGTAGTGTCCTTTTTTTCTATGCAACTGCGTGAGTGGCTGAACAGACCGATGTTTGAATGGCAGTCTCTGGAGCAGTGACTGCAAACAAACAGTGATGTTTGCTGGAGTTGCTGTTGTCTCTCCTTCCCTTTGGCTCTCTTTTCTGTGGTGGCTTCTTTCCTCTCTTTTTCGCTCCTTTTCGTTCCTTGTCAGACGAGGAGTCACCAGGTCGCATGGTCTTCTGCACAAGCCTCCCATGTGTTAGTGTTAATGTAGCATGTCTCTTCGTGTTTCTCTTACAGGCATCTTTAAAGCGCAGGCTTCTTACTGGTTGGGTGCCCTCTGCTAATTCGCCGTACAGTACGAGCGTATCTTAAAGGGTATAAATTAGCATAGGTAGCGTTTATGTATGTATGAACATGATTGTGTGGGCGTATAATAGATTCAGAAGGATAGCTAAACAATAAGAATGTTCGCAAATACATATAAAATAGAGAGGGATATTCCGATGGGGATGGAAGAGTAGGTTTTTTAATGTTCGTAATAAACAGAAGTCTTTGGTCCTAGTACGATCAGAAGTCAATTGATAAGTAAAGCATTTATATAAGTACTTTAGTTCTGGGTAGTCCATACGGAAAAAAAGGATATCCTTTACGGATGCCAGGGCCCCATACATTCCAGGAAGTAATCAGGAATTGGACAGATCAATACTAAATCCAGTTTAGCTTAGTCAGAGAGAACACCATCCAGTGAGAATCGAACTCTCTTTCACTGTTTTGCAAGTCTAATTCGCTGATCATCTCATCACTGCGGACTGAATAATATCTTAGATGAATCTATTATTTGAATTGCCGTATAGAGAATTACCATTACAAGCATTCAACTCGTTGTCCCAAGCGCGGAAGTCGTTATTGACGGATAGGTTTAATTGACCGGCGATGACACCAAGATCAATTTGAGAACTTGTGTAAGACTATCCAGGGATTTAATGTACATAAAATGACCAGATCTATTTATGAACTTTTCATATGTTATATATATAACAATGAACAAAGTACGGTGAAAACAAAGAAAACTGTTTTTAAGAAAATTCATGTGTCATCCATTGTTTTTTCTGTCTTTAAAAATACATCTTTATATCCAATATTTTCTGGACACACCTTGTTTAAAATATCTTTTGTTCGTCTGATAATTACTTTCTTTAAAGATATAAAAATACATAAAAGTAAATTAGACATATACACACACGCGCACACAATTATATATATATATATATATATATATATATATATATATATATATATATATATATATATTATTCTTTAAATTGTCTAAAAGAAAACTTGCTGAAAATGATCAGCCCACTAGCGGGATATCTAATTGTCTCTATTGTTTTTAACATACCTGTTGTACACCCACGCACAAAACTGGGGTATGCACAGACACAGACACAAGTACACACATACAAACACACATGTACAAACACACACACACACACACACACACACACACACACACAAACAAACAACAACAAACAAACACACATATATATATATATTCTGTACCATTTCCGCATCTATTTCTATTTATGTGATTCATAGATAAAACAGGTCTTTTTAGCTGACGCTCTTTTATGATAGGGTACACCTAGATTTGCCTAGTGATGAAATAGAAATTGGTTTTGAGACAATTCGACTACCGGGAGACAAGTTAAGGGTCCATTTTGTGTATCACAACTCGGTGAATATCCTGACCATCCACACATGACTACAATAATATTCATTGTTTTACACTCCCTCGAGATAAGCTATAAAAACCCGTCCTCAGAAAAAATAAATCGTTAAAATGATTTTAAAATGCAGCACGACTTCTTGAAAAAGATTTGGTCTGAATCATAAAATAAAAAAATCCTTAAAACTAAAACATGTCTGACCTTGTGTCACATCCTGCTTGTGTGGAGAGGTTGGTAAATACATGCTCACGACACCCCATTTTGGGGGGCGGTGAGGCTTACCCCTCTGCAATGTATACAGTCGGCGCATTCTAAGAACTCGTCGGCTGAGTCGGGTAGCACATCTAGTATATATATATATATATATATATATATATATATATATATATATATATATATATATATACTGATCGCTGTATGCATGTATCTGTGTGATTCTGCCTTGAATTGATAATATTTCTGAAAACAACATTTGTCTAATGATGGACTATCGATTCCTATCAAGAAAAATAAAATAAAAAGCAGGTGGACATGAATGGTCGATATTTTAAAATAATAAGCTAATCAAATATATTTTAGGTAAATTTTCCAATAGAAGAGTTTTTTTTCTTTTTGATGGACACGCAGTTGGATAAATTAGTCAACGGACACCGCTTTTTTCTTTCTTTCTTTTTTCTTTCTTTCTTTCTGTTTTCTTTCAACTGCTAAACAACTCAAATCAAATAGACAACTTTTTGGGCGCGAAAACCTAATTTGAGACATCAAAGAAAGTTGAAATCTGAGAAAGATGGACACTTTTAACAATGCTTATTATAATGTAGTTATTCACAGTTTGATGTAAGTATTTGATTTGGCTTGGTTTCTTCGTCCAATGGTATATCAATTGTGCGGGTTATTTAATATCAACTCCATCCTTTTAGAGTATTTGATAGGTTTGCTTTATTTTTATTTCTATTTTTTTGTTCCATGGCATATCAACCGCCGTGGGTTATTTAATGCCAAAGACATCCTTGTTCAGTATTTACTTGGTTTGGTTTCTTTGTCCAATGGTATATCAACCTTTGGGGGTTATTTAATACTAAATCCATTCTGTACACTAGTGGTACTCTGTCACCAATAGCTGGGGAGGTGAGGGGATCATACATTTCCCAAGGGCAAAAGTCTGATAAAGAACATAAGTAAGTTCGAACTCCAGTCGAGCAATTTGTCAGTTTTTTGAGATACGGCTTGATAATTTATATTATTTGGACACATGGTGCAGCAAATATAAGAGTTGAGATAATACAGTTCTAAGTGACAATTATCTGTAGCTTTCTGGCTCACTCCTAGAAACAATGCAGCGTCGGCTAATAAACTTACCTCTCAATTTACTTAAACCTGTGTTTTTTCAATTTTCTTAATATACTACACACACACACACACACACACACACACACACACACACATATATATATATATATATATATATATATATATTATATACATATATATAATTATTATTATTTTTTTTTTTTATTATTATAATGGTATACACAGGAATAACCTACTCGTGTATTTTATGACTTATAGCCACAAAATACACGCGTGCAATCGGCTGTAATTAATCAATATCTTGATTAATTCACTGGACTTAAACCTGAATATCCTTATGGTGAAATTCGAGTAGGTTATTCCTGTGTATACCATTATAATGATAAATTTGCTCTACTTACGTATTGAGCACTTTATATTTGTGATATCGCTGACTTACTTGTATCAACTAAACATTGTAACCAATTTCCCCGGTAAGTCATATATATATATATATATATATATATATATATATATATATACGAGTACAAAATAAAAAAGACCTCTGGGCGATGTAAAAATAGATTTTTGAAACATATTGCCTGAGGGGTTGGAGTAAAAAATTCAATGTCAGCGAGTTTGTACCCTAAGTAAGTAAAATCATCAAATTCATTAAAGGATTACAAAATAAAACAATTTGAAATGTAAACTTTAAATATGTATTAAAATAAAACAAACTATATATAGGTATATAATAACAATCATGTATTTATTAAAACTTGTTTAAAAAACAATGAGGACTGTCTAATGTTGCTTGTTGACATTTTGAGTGTATTTATTCTGTTATGACGATTTTGGGTAATGTGACGTAAGCAGTGACGTACTTTTTGTTACAGAAAAAACCGGAAGCGAATCTCCATTATTAATAGATATATATTTGGGTTCAGTCTGCGGGATATGGAGTCAAAACCTAATTACTGACAATTTATCGCCTATGTGATGAAGATCGCAAAGGCGAGAAACTGTTAGTAACCCTCCGTTGACTCAATGTACACGCCATATTATCTCAAATATAAACGCTCTATTAATAATATTGAGTACTGTCTGCCTGGAAATGTAGCGCCCATATTATCTATCTGTCGATCTATATCTATTTATATGTATATAAATATATGCGTGAGTATGTGTGTGCATTCATGTAGAGCTAATGAAATATATAACATCCGATATTCTCTTAAACACCCCCACCAACACCATGGCGTCTCTATTTTTTGTTTCTTTTGTAAATTTCCCAATTAGATGTTAAATATAATCAATGTCCTTGAAATAGGAGAAAAGGGCATCTGATTTTCTTTTTCTAATCTTATTTTATCACTGTTTTATTTCTGTCAAAATGTTAAACTTATTAAAAACTTATGTGCCTAGAGGCAGAGAATATAGAAGAAGAAGAAGAAGAAGAAGAAGAAGAAGAAGAAGAAGAAGAAAGAAGAAGAAGAAGAAGAAGAAGAGAAGAAGAAGAAGAAGAAGAAGAAGAAGAAGAAGAAGAAGAAGAAGAAGAAGAAGGAAATAAGAAGAAGAAGAAGAAGAAGAAGAAGAAGAAGAAGAAGAAGAAGAAGAAGATAGGAAATATTTTGAAGAAGAAGAAGAAGAAAGAAGAAGAGAAGAAGAAAGAAGAAGAA
Source organism: Doryteuthis pealeii (assembly GCA_023376005.1). Classification (NCBI taxonomy): domain Eukaryota; kingdom Metazoa; phylum Mollusca; class Cephalopoda; order Myopsida; family Loliginidae; genus Doryteuthis; species Doryteuthis pealeii. The sequence goes on from CM042156.1 coordinate 63,126,041, forward strand.
GAAGAAGAAGAAGAAGAAGAAGAAGAAGAAGAAGAAGAAGAAGAAGAAGAAGAAGAAGAAGAAGAAGAAGAAGAAGAAGAAGAAGAAGAAGAAGAAGAAGAAGAAGAAGAAGAAGAAGAAGATAGGAAATATTTGAAGAAGAAGAAGAAGAAGAAGAAGAAGAAGAAGAAGAAGAAGAAGAAGAAGAAGAAGAAGAAGAAGAAGAAGAAAAGAAGAAGAAGAAGAAGAAAAGAAGAAGAAGAAGAACAACAAGAAGAACAAGAAGAATTCACTGATGAGAACCATACAGAATTAAGAAGCAAAAAAAAAAATTAAATTAAAATTAAAATAAACAAAAATTAACGAGTATCGCGTGAAATAGCACTTAATAAAGACAAAAAAAAAAAGATTTTCAAATAAATTCACACCCCCGAAATATACGCGTGTGCCTCGGTGCGTACTTCGGCTAAATGCACGTGCTATTTCTCACACACCGGCATGTTACGTCATCGCTATAACCGTAGCGGTGCCTGTGAATATGAAAAATGATAAAAAAACATCATTGCCACTGTTATTGATCTTCGTTTTCTGTATTTTTGTATGAATTGTTTTAGACGAGAAGTTGTAATAATTGGATATCGATTTCTATTAAACATCGCCCCCCCCCCTAAAACACCCAGTTAAGATATGAAATAAACCCTACACCACCCCCGGTTGAATATAATCTTGACCTTTTAAAAACACCGTGCAACACGAATATTCTTATTAATTTTTTTTTTATCCTTTAATTTAATTCTTTATGATTTATAAAACAAATATAAATAGATTCTTTTATTGCTATGTTTTATTTTCAGGGCTTAGAAAACCCCGACTGAATACCCTAAAGAAATGTAAGAACTCCCATAAAAAGTAAACTGGATCTGATGGTGAGGCTCAGTTCTGAATATCTTGGAAATTTGGAGTACGCCTTCATTGCCATTATTATCAAATTCATCCTTACAATTCTGCGATGGCATATCATATATATATATACATATATGAAAAGTAAAATGGATATGAATCCGACATGTGTAGAAAGTTTGTAGAAAACATCGTTTTTTCTACAAACTTTCTACACACACACACATATATATATATATATATGTGTGTGTGTGTGTGTGTGTGTGTGTGTGTGTCAGTGAGAGAGAGAGAGAGAGAGGGTGAGAGGAAGAAACTTAACATTTTGGAGGATTTAAAGGTGTGATGATGTAATAATTCTATACTTATCTTCTTGCTGTTCAACTATTCTGTTGACTAGAACCTGGCTGTTTGGTCTATTGTTAAATCTGTTGTGGGACTGGATGGCATTCCTGTTGTTTGAGCTTGGACAAACTTGGTAATCTCTTGAGATATTTTGTCCTGTGATATTGATAGTTTTTAATAACAACACAATACGTTCTTATTTTTTCTGAGTTCATTTATTTCATTCCAAGTAAAAATGCTTTGGGGAAAAGTTATTGGCGACTAATTCCATGTCTAAGTTATTTCGGGCAGATACCAGCGAGATGTCTAAATTCCGTCGCTCCTAAAATCCTCAAAAGAATTCAGCAGATAAGTCTGGTCGCAACCGCCATTAAGTTTGCAATTTGTACCTTTCTGAATATATGTATTTTGTCTTCAATTATTGTTGTCTTCTTCGCCCAATCTTAATTGCCTACCTTTTAACCTGGAAAATTATATGAGGCCCAGCAGAAAAGTTCAGAAAATACCCATCTTGCGTCTGTTTCCTTCAACATCTCAATCCAGACTGACAACTTATCACTCTCTCTTTCTCTTACTCTCTTCCTTGCCTTGTGCTAACCAGTCAGAAATCAACAGTTAGTGTTGTGCTGATCAATCAGAAATATACAGGTAGCCTTTCAATCGTCATCCCCAAAATCCTAGTAACTTTTTATATCTACTATAATCTGCATAGCTTATATTTTTAGATTTTTCCACCTTATTATATTACATTTTGACGATGCATGATATATACTTTACTCAAATCGCTTGTTCAGCATCAACATCACAATCTTTTGGAAAACCATTAATAAAAAATAGAATTAAAAACAAAAAACAAAAACAAACGTTGAAGTTGGGTTGTTTTTTTGTTTTTTAAATTACAATATGGGAGTGCTAGTGAAATTCGCTGAGTTCACTGAAATATATATATATATATATATATATATATATAGTATAGTGAGAAATTCGAAAAAAAAAACAGGTTTAAATAAAAATGAGTGTTAAGTTTATTAGCCAACGCTGCAGTGTTTCAATCTGTTTAGTAGATCTTCTTCAGGGCTTTTGTTTTAAGGAAAATAGATTTATCACAGATAATAAGGAGATTGTGAGAGTCTTTTGTTGATCAATCCACCTAGAAATGCAGAAAGACTCTCACAATCTCCTTAATCTGTGATAATTTTTTTTCCTTAAAACAAGAAGATCTACTAAACAGATTGAAACACTGCAGCATTCTCACTATACTACATACCGTCGGATTTACTTCCATTTCTCTTCACACACACACGTACACACACACACACACAGACACACACATATGTGTGTATATATATATATAATATATATATATATATATATATAGTAGTAAAAAGGGCTTAATAATCGGCTATTATGCGGTTATGGATCCATTTCTACTCACAGGTATCTTGATATACCCATGAGCTTCATCAGACCGCTAACTTTATTGAAACTGGTATACAGATAAATTCTGAGGCTTCTTTTATATATTTCATCGTGATCCCTGTGATGGAATCAGGTTTCAATTCATCTTATATTTTTAAGTGATAAACATTACGGTTGTTTACTGACACTTTTTCCGACTTTTACTAATATTTATATATTATATATATATATATATATAGATATATATATATATATATTATATATATATATATATATATATATTCTTATCATATATTGGCATGGTTAACATATGGTTCTTTAATACAAACAATTAAAACAATTATCAGTTTATAACAAAATAAGTTGATTGGAATTTTTTTAAATACCAGCTTTAGTTATTTGAATTTCATGGAAAATAACTTCTGATTCTAACGTTTAGTTTTTAATAATTTGATGTATTCTTTTAGTAAATAAATTCTCTTTTCTTTTAGAAAATCACCCTGACGCTAATGTTTAATGTTCTTTTTAAGAAAAATCATAGCTGACCCTGTGGGAACCTTCGATTTGACGTGTAAAGTGCATGTACATATTGATGTCTAAAACACATCAAAATACATACAATGTATGTATTTTAAACATTTTAGAATATTTTCACAAGTTTTACTTCTATTTATAGTGAGTTGTCTAAATTTTACTCAGAGAATTTTATATTGTTTATATTATTGTCAGTATGAAGTATATATATATATATATATATATATATATATATATATATATATATATATATATAGTATTGTAATAGTATGTGGTTTTCACTAGTCCAGTTTGTGAGTTAGTGGTGGCCCATGTTCTATTGCGGTATTATAAGGAAAGTGACCAATTTCAGGTCTGTATGCACCACGTTGTACAATATATATATATATATATATATATATATATATATATATATATATTATATATATAATGTAAATGTGGTGCATACATTTTTTCAATTTTTCATAATATTACATACTGACAGATTCACTTCCACTTTTTTCATATATATATATATATATTATATATATATATATATATTTATATATATAAATATACATTGTTGTCCATAGTTTTGAAAATTCCATGGTATTTTGACAAATTCCTTAGTATATACAATATCTGAGATGAGGATATATATATATATATATATATATATATATATATATATATATATATATGTTTGTGTGTGTGTGTTTGAGTGAGTGTGTGTGGGGTGTATACTATTTTGAAATATTGTACATATTAACGAATCTGTCAAAAAGAATCGTTGAATCCAGGTGTTATAACTGAAAATATCTTATTAAAAGTTAAGTTACAAAATTTCAATTGAATCTAAAACACCTGCG
>CM042156.1:63137562-63160062 GCA_023376005.1 Doryteuthis pealeii
TATTTCCTTACTTTTTCCTAAAGACTAATTCGCTTTTATTAGTACAAGGTAGACTCTATTATTGTTTATTATTTCTAAGAGTTGTTTTCAAGAAAAGTTTCCAACATAAAATTTTACTATGGCAAGCCGCTAAAATTAATAAGCCTTATCATATATCTCAGTAACATTTCATATTACGGTGAAATCGCGCTGAAACACCCGTTCCCATAGATAGATCACCGAAGTTAAACAGCGATGAGCCAGTACAATACTTTATTTGGTGACTGCAACTGCAGGTACTGCAATCATCCTGAATCCTTTGTTTAACAAAATGGCTTGATTCGGCATTAAATGACCCGAAAGGAGTTGATATGCCGTAAAACAACCAAACCAATCAGCCATCTCAGTCTTTCTCTATCAGTCTATCTCTATCTATTTCTCTCTTTCAGACACACTGTTTCTCTCTCTCTCTCTCTCTCTCTATCTCTTTCCTCTCAGTTTCTCTCTCTCTCTCTCTCTCTCTCTCTCTCTATATCTATCAATCTATCTATCTATCTATCTATCTATCCCTCAGACACACAGTGTATCTCTGTTTTATCTCACCGTCTCTCTCTCGCTCTCTCTCTCTCTCTCTTCTTCTCTTCTCTTCTCTCTCTCTCTTTCTCTCTATCTCTCCCACAAAGATAGACTAGATGAGTGGTGTCTCTGTCCATTAAGTGGTGGGGCTTTTCCTCTAACTATGAGTAAATGTCTCTTTTATTCATTAAGACCTTTTACTTCCCAAAGACTTTCGTCCTAACTGTCTGTATCTTGTTATATATTTCATGTTCCATGTCATCAGACAAATAAAGTCTGTATGGTTTTTATATGTATATCTTTGTTTGGATTTATTACATATACGTCACCTACATTAGAGACGCCTCTGTAGCCTCCTGACATATTATAAGAACCAGCTTTGGCCACTGAAGCCTTTTGATTCTTATAGGCTTAAAGACTGTTGATGTCTAAGAATTAATGCACACGTTACAGACAAACGAAGTCTATTAAATGTATATATCCTAATAAAAGCCTTTCAAATAGATTCATAATTTGATCAGCATATTTAATCATTATAGATTGATTAATAATTAAATAATACAGAACACCTTCTCAAAAGATATAGTTTTTGCCACCCTGACTGACAATGGTGCTGCTGAAAGCTTTAATACTAAACCTTTACTGTAAGTGTCAAAACTATTTAAAGGTTATAGATCTTTGTAGACCCTCTGATGTCATTGGCTGGGGTCACATGAGCAAACGTATAGAGGTATGGAACCACCTAAACGGTCCACATTATACCAATTTCTAAATGAAAGTGAGATATGTGAAACCCTGTGGCCTTTTGATCAGTTCTAATTGGAGCACCTGGGAGAGAAAATATGTTGAAAACCCGAAATTTTCATCGGTATAACGTATTATGCAAAATGTACATATGATAGTAGAGTTGTAGATATTTATTTTTCAATTCAAAATATATAATTGATTAATACAAAGACTGGATATTGAATAATACAAAACGCCGTCTCAACAGCTATAGTATTTGCCATCTTAACAAACAATGGTACTATCAAAAGCTTTAGCATATGTCAATACCCTTTAAAATAATAATAGAATTCTTTTGTAAACACACTGTGCATTTTCAATTTACTAATATATATATATATATATATATATATATATATATATATATATATATATATATATATATATTGCCATTCATCGTACGAAAGATATAAACTGAAAAGGAAGAGAAAAAGAAGATATTTTAAATTTATTGGGTGATGGGAACGCAATGTTGGAAATTGTCGAAAGAAAGTTTAGCAGAGTTCATAGATAAATCAGAAAAAAAGAAATTGAATTTATTGACGAGATAAGAATATGAGAATAAATTGGCATGAAAAAATATCTGATAGATATTAAAAGGGATAAAAAGCTAAAAGAAATTGATGGAAGTTGGTAAACATGAAATTATTTGAAAAAAAAAATTTTTTTTCAGATGTAAGCAAAGAGAAAAGACACACAGTTGTTAAAAAAATAGACAAAAAAATCATCATCATCATCATCATCATCATCATCATCATCAAGGCATGGAGTTCCCCTCGAACTTATTCTCTGGTGTGTCCATATGTAGTAGTCCACTTCAAAGATGTAAGCAAAGAGAAAAAAGATATATAGTTGTTAAAGAATAGACGAAAAATATCATCATCATCACCATCATCACCATCGTCATTATTATCACCATGATGAACGCCTGTAGCTCTCATTGAGCTTTTTCTCTGGTGTGCCCATATGTAGTAGTGCACTTCAAAGATGTAAGCCAAGAGAATAGACACATATGTGTTAAAAAATAGACGAAGGATATCATCATCATCATCATCATCATCATCAAGGTCTGTAGTTTTCTCTGGTGTGTCCATATGTAGTAGTCCACTGCATAACGCCACTTCAGTCTTACTTCTCCCCGCAGTGACTAGAATGTCTTGTTGGTCTTACTTGGATGGTATGTTTGGAATGAGGTAAGTAGTCATACACCTGTTATTTTGTGGATTGTTGTTTCCAGGATTTGTTCAAGACCTCACGCAGCATCCTGGAGGCCTTTAATGGAGAAAGAAACAAATTTGAAACTGATGTTATTGTTTAATAAATTACAACAAAAATTGAATATGAATAACCGAATTATCTTTTATTCTTGTTATAAATTCTTAAAATAAACTATTTAGTGTTTGAAAAAGAATTAAATATTTATCTTAACCAAGTTGTTCATTTCTTAAAGTGCGTGTATATATGTTTACCAACCCATCCGAGCTATGTGGCACAGGGTCAATTTATTGAGCGGAGTTTCTTTCTTTTTTTTTTCGTATTAACATATAAAACACCATACAAGCATTATATTCTGAAAAATGGACCAAATATTCAAAATTGATTGATGTACTACTAATTTCGTCACTGACTGTATAAAATTCCCCACCCACATGCTTATATTTATATATATATATATATATATATATATATATATATATATGTGTGTGTGTGTGTGTGTGTGTGAGAAGTGACGGATTGAGTGAATCCGACAAAATGAGATTGAAAATAGAGGAAAATGCAGATAAAACACAAAACAACTAAATTCAAATAACATTTCGGCTCGGTATGTTACGAAGCTTTGTCAAATTTATTTTGAAGATAAATGAGATCAACAGTCTGCTTTTATGTTGAAAATGTAATTAGGAAGGGCAGTAGAGGGGGAAAGGCCGCAATGCGATGGAGGCAAGATCGATAGTATTATTATTAGGGTATGAGTACTCACATAAATCGCAACACAAACTGGCGCTTGGGTGCAAGCGCTGGGACTTCCGGGGAGACTTGCCTATCATAAAGTGACTCAATACTACCTGTGAGAGCACCCTGCAGCAGCTCAGCAGCCCAGTCGACTCGGACTTTCCCTTATCACTGGACCAACTTTGGGGCCGCTAAAATAGTAGACTGGGGTCTGTGCAGCCTTACTCCACTTAAAATATTTAATGAACAAGTTTCACTGCATGGCGCCTTCAACTTTCAATATAAGTAAACGTACTTAAAAGTGAGTATATCCTCGACCCGTGATATAAAAGTTTGCTTTATAAATAGGAAAAAATGAAAATAGAGATGAAGACAGGGTCTCAGGAAAACCTATTCACGCAACATTTAAATGCTTTTTCAAAAGTGCTCAACGTCACTTAGAGAAGAACCCATATCCAATAATAGCAAAAACAATTATAAACGAACCACTCTCCCTGACATCACCGAAAAAAGATTAGCCCCTTCAGAAAAGTATTTAAAACACAGTACTTGACTATACAATTTGTTTAGCCTTATATCTTATTATAATAGAGATTCGGTGCTGTCAATAGCCGAAACTCCGTCACTACGTACGTCACAATGCCTTCGTGGATTGTCTAAGTTTATTGATATTAAAATGAATCTTATTTATTCACGATTTATCTATGGAAATCTAAGTTAGATTTGCCTCAAAACAGACAATGTTATTAATTAGTAAGTTTTAAATCCTACAATGTGCCTTATATATCATTAAGAAATAAAGGTTTGCATAATACATGGTGTGGTTAATTTGCATACTGGTTTTAACAAAACCAGTTTTGATAAATATTTACTTCGTGTTATTGATCTCTTGGGTTATTACTTTATTCCCAAATGTATTAAAATCAATCCTATGAATGATTTTATCCAGGAACCAATTCAAAAATAATCAAAATCTTTATATATATATATCTTTTTATATGCACTTCTTTGGTCTTTCTAATTTAATATATTTCATCAAAACTTAAGAGTGCGCATATTCTTGCTAGTTCAATATGAATAATATTTAAAAGCAACTCGATGTGTTTGTTTGTTGGTTGGTTGGATTTTACGGCGTGTCAACCCTTCTTGGGTTATGCTATGCCGAACACCTTTTGTTTTGTTTTTAATTTTGGGGGCTTATTCCATTTTTTAATTAATTTTGTTTAAAACTCATTTTTGCTATTCAACCCATAGATGGGGCCCTAACAGGTTCCTGGGATTAATTACGATGAAAGAGTACCCCACAATCACGAGAATTCCAGTATTGGAACATCACCAATTGATGCAGATGAACGTCATACTCAGGACACTAAAATCTTCAATCAGCATCTTCTAGCACATATATGACAAAGAGAATTGGGGATGTGCCATAAGAGCAACAGGATTGGGAAAATCTTATAGGTTCTGGAACATCGGCCAGTACGTAAACTCCAATAAAACTGTGAACATATCTTTTATAAACCAAGGAGACATCTCCACTCTCGGTGGTAAACTCCTAAACTTGAGGGAACAATTCACGTACCTAGGCAGTAATATCTCATCCATAGAAAGTGATGTTAAGCTAAAGAGATGATTTTTCCTAGCCGTTGTCGTATCAGTGCTGCTGTACGCCTGCATTACTTGGACCCTCATGAAACGCCAAGAGAATATACTATATAGGATCTGCACAAGAATGCTGTGTACGATCCTAAATAAAATGTGGAAACAACATCTCCCGAGAAAAAAGCTGTACGGTCACCTGTCCCATTAGACCAGTTGCCGCCATACTATTTACCCATAGGTGGAGGGAGTATAATTCGATACCTTTCCCAGGGTTATTAGTGCTATATGAAAAGCATACGGCCGCGTCCAGGAGTTGAATACGTGTCGTCGTGTCCATTTCTTTTTGACAACCATTAAACCATGGGCACATACACACACGTACGCATATATATACATATACATGTGTGTGTATACATATGTATATACTTATATGTATGTGTGAGTGTAATTACATATATATATATGCGTGTGCTTGTATAAATATATATATATATGCATTTTTATAAGTCAATACCAAAAGTTAATGTATATGATTTTAAAGTATGGATGCCAAAACAATTTTTTAAAACCGTTTCAAGTTTCTCATGCACCTAATCGCAAGAAATAGGTGTATGTATATGTACGTTTCTGTGGACTATATATTTTGAATTTCTATATATTTTGAATTTCTCATAAATAAAAAGAATATGTTAAAATAATTATTTCGTTTAATAAAGCCTGATGTCCCTCAAACAAAATATTTGGAAAGCTTTTGTATTGTTAGGTGTGTCAAAAATATATCGAGATTGAAGCTGAATTTACCAAGATAGGAATGAACAATAAATGTAAGGTTAAGTCTTTTTCAGAATATAAGGTGTGCCAAAAAGTACAGATTTTAAAGCTGTATTTGCCAAGATAAAAATGAAGAATGAATGGAAAACAAAATTTTCAGAATTCAAGGTGTGTCAAAAAGTACCAAAAATCTCGATACTTTTTTGACACACCTCATATATATATATATATATATATATATATATATTACAAATTGAAACCCATAATGCTCCTACAAATATATGTCACAAATTGGATCATTATCTATGGTGGGTTTTCCCTTGGACAAGCAGTCCATGATTATACTGATGATTCTATTCCCCAAGGTATGAAGGATTCAAAATAGCCTTCCCTAGTTATTACTGTTATTTTAAGTAGTTGGATGATTTAAAGTTATATTTTCAGTCCCAGTTCTAATTGAATCATTTCAAGTGCTATGATATACTGTTTCCACGCTTACGGTTATATATATATATATATATATTATATATATATATATATATATATATATATATATATATATATTAACACAAATATAATGAGATGTCCTGGGTATGGCGTTTATCTGCATCTAATGAAGTGCCAATTATGGAGGTCTGGGAAGTGCGTAGTACACCTTTATTGCCATTATTCCCATGCCTACTCTGGATAGCAGCACGTTCATACTTGGATGCCCTGTGCAGTACATAAAACTGCTTCTGATAGTGAGGGTCCAGTGCTGAAGATCTGACGAGTGTGGTGTCGCCATTACTCCCAGATCTACTCTGACCTCCAGAGGTTGTAACTGTTAGGGTCCCCTCTATGGAGAAAAATGAGTTTTGAAAAAAATGTTTAAAAAATTGATTTCAAATTTTTTAAACATTGAATACCCATCAAATATGAATTTAATAAAACGTCTTAAGTATAAAATAACCCAACAAGGGTTGACATTCTGTTAAAATCCCACCAACCAACCAAACAATCGAACACAATGAGAATGTTAACATTACTTGCAATATTATGCGCTAAGTGTTTAAATTCGAATTTAATAAGATATTATATTAAATTAGAAAGACTGGCGAAACTAAATACGAATGCAAATAAAAATATTACACTTATTTTCATTTTAATCAATTTCTATATAAAATATGAAATAGGATATTTTTTGAATATGCATGTATGATAAAAATAATAATAATAAAAAGTATTGATATTATTCAAAATTAGATATTACGTTAAACTTTTCTGAAACAATCGGGATATTATCGAAGAATAGCACATCTTGGAGGCTGGTTCTTCCTATCTCTCCCGGCTTTCATTGCTAAATTTTCCTAATTTAACTATTCAACTAAATTAGACAGGACAGAATCTTATTATCATGGAGATTCGGTGTCTATCTGTCTCTAACCGAAACTACGTCACTGCTTACATCACAATATCTTTAGAATTTTTCATAAGTTTATCAATAAGTATTTAATGTATTGTCAAAATTATTAATACATAGCATAAATCTTATCTATTAAGGGTTTCTCTGAAAACTGACTTATTAATGGGGTTAAAATCCTACAATATATCTTATATATCCCTAAGAAATAAAGGTTTACATAATAGATCGCGTGGTTAATTTGCATATTGGTTTTAACAAAACCATGTTTGATAAATAATAATCTGGTGTAATTGATCTCTAATTATATTATTTTATTCTCCAAGTATTAAAATCAATCTTATGAATGATTTTATATAGAAAAATATTAAAATATAATATAGAGAAGATGCGAGAGAATAAAATCTTTTTCCTACTCTTCAAACATCGATGGAAGTAACACCGCACCAGTTGCATTCCTGTCCACGGACAGGGTCCTTTGAGTCCCCTAATAATTCGTATCACATGGCACACTTTAACATGCTCCACACATGTCTTCATATTCTTGTTCAGTACCAGTTACACATTACCCTAAATACTTTCTCTTTCATATCAGCATATTCTTATCACTTATTTCTATGTTGTATTTCTATTCTGTTAAGTTTGCTACGAAAATGAAATAATCTTATTACTATTTCATCGTAAATTGTTCTCGCATTTATTCTTTACGAGGAAAGGTTGTTCAACCAAGTATAATTTTTTCTACACTTTGTTACTTCTTCGTTTATTTTATTCAGACATCATTCATGTAGGTGGCGCTTTATTTTGTAGGTGTTTGTTTGATCTGCAGGGAAATTGAAAATTGGAAATTGTCGCTGCAAAAGAGTTAACGAATTTCTTTTTAAAAAAGACAGTTGATAATAAATTTTGTATTTTGGTTCTTGAAGTATTAGTTCCACCATTGTGTAAAGAACACGGAAGTAGCAGTTACACCATTGTGTTAGTAAAACGAGAGTACCGCTTCCGCCATAGTGTAAGGAAAACGGAAGTACCAGTCCCGCTATAATATAATGAAAACGGAAGTACTAGTTTCGCTATTGTTTACGGAAAACAGAAGTGCCGGTTCCGCCATTGTTATATTTTTTATCAAAAGGGCATAGTACAGTCTCTCTCTCTCTCTCTCTCTCTCTCTCTCTCTCTCTCTCTCTCTCTCTCTCTCTCTCTCTCTCTCTCTAAATCTTACTGAAGTCTTGTGACGAATTTATTACAATTAACTTCCCAAGCAATTTCATGACATTTTCATTGACCTAGAACCAATTATCATATTTGATTGGTTTAGTTTCTGTGTTTAATGGCATATAAATATTCATGGGTTATTTAATGCCAAATACACACTTGGAGAAAAAACAGTAGTGGCACGATTCAATCAATAACCGGAGAAATTAGGAGGTTTATATTTTTCACAAGGGTATTATTCCGAAAGTGAATGTAATAGAGTGACTGGAGTTCGAACTTGCTTACTACGATGTCGCAGTTCACCACATTAACCACTACGCTACAACTTTGGAATTATAGAATTTGGAAATATAAATTCTTCTTGATAAGATCCACACAAGGGAAATGGGAATCAGCTTTCAGAAAATTCAGAGAGAAACAAATTACAATATATCGATTATGTATTACTCACACAATGCATCATCATCATCATATCATCATCATTATTATCATCATCATCATTATTATCATCATCAACACTTCATGTTGTGGGTCACTGCACCTGGCAGGTCCCCAACATGGCATCCTGTATTCGCACAGAACTGTGAATGTAGATGTCCAGTGTGTAGGATATCAACAACGAAGTAGTTGTAGTAGCAGTGTTAATTACTTTTCAGTCTGTGGTGTGAATACGAGTTCCCCGGCCTCTAAAAAACCAGATTCTTTTATGATATGTAGAGTTTAATGCTTCTGTAGAAACACCTTGTAATGACAAACGATAACACCGATAGATTTTGGAGAGCTTTATTCTACTCAGAATAATAGGTACAATTACTCAGAATTTATATAGTCATAAAATAGGGGAGGTAACTCTCAGTTACTTATTACACCCCCGATTACTTAATGGGACAGTATATTTATACTCTACTCAGTGGAGAGTTCGTACTTAAGAAACTTTACTTCTCGAGCAGTGTCCAAACGTCTTGATATTTTTACATGGATTGTTTATGCAATAGAAGGTTAGTGGCCGTATAGCTGCTGTTTTGTAGAATTCTGCTTCCAGGATGTGCTCAAAATAGTACATAGCATCCTTGCGTAATTCCCATCAAGATCTTTCTCCAAGCGTTTTGTTAAGGTCGAAATGGTGCAGTCAAACATTAGTACTGATATGGTCATTGCATGGTGGAACTCACATTTGATTATACCAGAGAGGTCAGATTTCTATATAATCGATAATCTTTTAAGAGCAGTCCACGCTTTTCCTATGTGTATAATGACATTGCTGAGTATAGATGAGATATTGCTACCTAAGTATGCCACAACTGTTCTTCTACAAGGATGGATTTGATATTAAATAACCCGCAAAAGTTGAGATGCAATTTAACAAAGAAACTAAACTTGAGATCAGTGAAGTTAAGCAGCAATGAACCTGCTCGGTGTTTAGTGACTGACCTGTTTAATAATAGCAGGTACTGTAAGAAACTGCAGCCTGTATACCAGACTGGCCAAAGCTTAGTAAATAATAAGAAAAAGGGAGAAATTGAGCAATGATGAACCTGTTCAATACTTGAATGAGTGACAACTTAGTAATAGCAGCTACTGTAAGTTTACAATGTACCAGACTAGGCAAAGCTTCGTAAATAACAAGAAAAAGAAAGGAAAAGGTTAAGCAATGATGAGCCTATTAGATACTTGGATGAGTGACCACTTAATAACAATAGGTTGTTTTAGTAACTTGCTGTGTCCGTGACAAGTAAGGTTTTTAAAAGTAACGAATCCAATCCACTTTTTAAAATATTTTTTCTACAGCTTACTGTATAGGTAAACTAAACTGAATTTGGTCATTGGTTCTAGGCCAATGAAAATGTGTCATGAAAATGTATTGTTAGAATTAACACGACATATATAATATATATATATATATATATATATATATATATATATTATATAATCAATAATATATTATATTATGGATATTAATATATCGTTTCTATTAGTTTCATGCTTATGCAATCTTCAGACGAGAGTGAAAAGATTGAGATTTTCAAAATCAGTAGTTTGTTTAGCGTTTCTATAAACGTGAACTGTGTTCACGCGATGGAATGTTATAGCGTTAAAGTTGTATTAAAAATGAATAAAACAAACTGGCTCTGGTCTTAATGCACGCGGTGTCCAGATGATTTTTTTTAAGTAAAAAGCAGGGCGAAAATTAAGGGATTAATTAGGATCAGGTAGTAAATGGCACAATAAAAATTTCTTGTCATTTCCATTTCAGATTTTAAAATTGTGTTTGTCAATTATGTTTTTCATAGCATTGAGCTCCTTTATATGCCAATACTTTTCTCATTCAATCTTTATTCTTATATATATATATATATATATATATATATATATATATATATATATTATAGAGAGAGAGAGAGAGAGAGAGAATGTGTGGGTATGTGTGTATGTCTGTGTATGTGTGCGAGTGTGTGTCTCCTACTATCGTTTTATTGTCAAATAACAATGGTGGAACCAGTACTTCCGTTTTCCCTGCGGAATTGGTATCTCGGTTTTGTAAAAACTAAGAATCAAATTACAAAATGTACTATTATATATTAACTCTTTTGCTGTGACAATTACCAAATTTCGATTTGCTTGCACATAAAACACACAGTTACACGGAAGAGCGCCACCTACAATAATGTCTAAATAAGATAAACGAATGGGTAACAAAGTGAAGAAGACCGATATTTAGTTGAATAACTTTTCCTCGAACAGAATAAATGCGAGAAGAATTTACAACGAAGTAATGATAACATTATTTTATTTTCGTAGCAAACTTAATAGAATAGAAGTACAACATACGAAAAAAATGATAAGAATGTCCTTATATAAAAGAGAAAGTGTTCTGTATATGTAACTGGTACTGAAAAAGAATATGAAGACTTACATGTTAAGTAACTGTGTCATGTGACACGAGTACTTAGGGGCCTCAAAGCCCCTTATTCGTGGACAGGAACGCAACTGGTGCGTTGTTACACCCAACGAGGCCAAAAAGCAGGGAAAATTTTGATTCATTCACATCTTTTCTATACTCTACGTTGACCACGACATCTAGTGGCTATTGGCAGACAGGGGAGGTAATCCTCTTTCGTGAGTCTAACAAAAAAAGGTCACATCTTCATTAAAAATCACACAGAAAAAAGTCGCGATGATTGCATGGATTACCTAGACACTTTCCCGATATCCATCCCTATCAACTATTACTTTCGGCAGGTCCACTGGGCTGCATTCAGTCTCTACGCAGGGTAATGAATGATGTGTCGATGTGTAGTAGTCCACGGATACGATACGATCAGTCACGCACATGAATTGGATCAGTGAGTATTTTACAAACTAGTCAATCTGTAATTGCTACACAGATACTTTTTCGTGCTCATTTCATGTGGTGTCGGAATGATGTTATTCCAGTTAGAATTTTCTACCCATATATATATATATATATATAATATATATATATATATTATATATATATATTTAATCTGGAACAGCATTATCTGAAGTATTTGGTCATCCATCCGTATAGGACATCAATCTTGACAAGTCCTTTTGAGTTTTCTTGACAGCACTCAATGTCCGTACTGAGATGATAAAAGTATGTTTCCGCCCTGTCGTCTTGGGCGTTAGAATGCACCAACTGCACCTCTGCAGAGGGGTTAGAACACCCCAACGGGGCAACCTGTTGGCCGTGGGTTGTGACCCGTGATGCTTAAAGACGGGAACTTGGTGGATCAGCAGTCCATAGCGTGCAAACTCCACTTAGACCCTTACTTAGGCGAGGCGGGCGGTCGGAGGTCACGTCAAGCCGTAGCACCTATATGACTGCTCCAAATTGTGACAAGCCCCAACCCTTTTTATCATATGGGTGATAGAAGGCGATGGCTGAGGGTCTTCATGTCCTGGGAAATACGTTAAACTCTATCTGATGGTTAGGTTCCCGTTTTGGAGGTTTGGGGAATGTGGAGCACCCCTTCATCACCATTGCTCCCTCATCTTCTCTGACCCGGAGTGGTAGTACCTGTTAGGGTCCCATCTATTGGTTAAATAGAAAAATGTATTATAAAAAAAATTGTGTATCCATTAAGAATTAATTTATTTCAAAACTTAATCGGCATTAAATGATCCACTGAGGTTGATATGCCGTAAAATAAACCAAACCAAACCAATATCATTCTTTCTATTCTTAATTTACTTCTAAATCAAATATGCCAGAATTTTATTACATATTGTAGAATATTATGCTATCAATACGGATATTATTAGTTATTAATTATAACCAAACTCTATAGCATGGACCTTATGTAACTATATTGTATACTATGTCTACTATATATATATATATATATATATATATATAATGTTAAACCTGATGTGTAGGAGTTTCGAGGAAAACATAACTAATGAGTTCATCCTTTTTTCCCCCGCAGAGCCCAAAATTTCTCACTTGTATTTTTTGGATGTTTTGCGAGATGCAAGATGAATGTTCATACATCTGCTGCTGCGTGGAGTGAAGTTCCCAGAAATTGTTCAAAACAACACGCAGTCTAATTGTGTTGTCTCATAGACAAAAGGCTAAATAAAACCATAAATAATCTCTAAAATATTTTTTGTTAAATACACAGCATACACAATCCCATATTTATTGTCTCCTAAAATTCTACCTCGTTATAATTTCTACTCTAAATCTGTCGTGGTACTTATATACGATGTAACAAACAATATCACATCGCCAAATATAATTCCTTTATTTACTCTGAATCAAAAATGTGTTCCTATAACACCTACATTACCCATTATCATTTACTAGAGGCACAGACTCTCCAATGTGCACTATATGCCTAAAGAGATTTACACTTAAACATATACCGCTAGTCTATGTAGACTTTAAAGGTCTAAAGTTAGACAATCCCCAAAATTTGAGCTTCCAATTCCAAAAATTGGCGGAGATATGTTGATTTTTAGCTCTTCAAATTTGGCCGGTTGGGCGAAAAATGGCAACATTTTGTAAGCTATTTTTGTCTGTAAAATAAGTTCTAGAGCTTCCTTACTCCTAAAATTGTTTTATAGAAATATTTTTACACAAGGATTTCTAGGATTCTATCAAAATTGTCTTAAATTTAACCAATTTTATGTTATTGATGATTTCTGATTTTTTCATAGCAAGATCAATACCCCGATGTGGCACTGCATCTATGACAACATTTTTCTGTTGTTATTTCATTTGTACCAAAAAGATATTTTACTTTTACTTTTTTCTTTTTTTCTGGATGATGTGACATGGAATTACCCGACTAGAATTACAAGGATTAACCAAATGAACCCAAACTCAATAACCGACTTGGATTTACCAAAAGAAGGCGAAGAGAATTTTGTTTATTTTTTATCTTTTCCATCTTTTTTCATATGGTTTTTTTTTCATATCTTTAGTAAGTTGCGTTACGGTTATGGCTTGATGGATGCTTCTGCGATGGTGAAAATGGCTAAAACGTGGACTTCACTTCCAGAGAAACAGATTTGTGAAATAACATCAAAAGACGTTGAATCGTAAGTTGAAGAATTTTTTTAACTATCATTAAAAGTGAGAAAACTTTGTTGGGATTATATAGGTATACGATATATGACAAATCACCATCCTATTCATGAACTTTCCCAACAACAGCAGGCATTTCCAGTAAAAATTGGCCAATCAGAAATGAGCATAGCATAGAAAAGCATTTAAGATCATTTGCAACTGTCATTGAACCAATTGTTAATTGGACTCATAGAACCTTACAGACTAAGATTATATATATTTACCCAACCCTCCACACGAACTGAATGCGACACAAGGTCAATTTCTTAAGTGGAGTTCAACAAGTTTGAATTCAGAGTTTTCCTTCTCCTAGCCAGGTTGCCTAACCGAGGTTAAAGAGCCCAGTCTGCCCTACTATTCACCCATAGCTGGGGGGAGAGTAGGATTCATACCTTTCCCAAGGGTATTAGCACTAAGTGAAATGCTAGGATTATAAGGATTAACCAACTGTACCTAAACTCAATACTAATTTGGATTTACCAAAAGAAGAACCAAATGCCTAAAATGACAACCAGAATTTTAACAGCCAGCCATGACGTGGTTATAGTTTTCAACACTTAGCATCACACGACAAAGAAAGGGTTACGATGATATGACAACTAAGGATTAAACATATTTTCTGATAGACCATAATTGCAAAATAATTGACTGCTCCAATTATGAAAAAAACAGTAGGTTTTTTTTATAAAAACAAAAAATATCCTACATGGTGCTTTCTTTTTGTTTTCTTTTCTTTCCTATTTAAAAAAAAATTCTATTCTAGAGTATTTTTAGCAGCGTCCACTAAACGGTTTTCTGTCTGTCCATTCTCGTGCCATGCAATTACACATAATGTTTTATCTAATCGTATTTTTGGAGCCGACACCGGTTCCGTCTGAGGAATTATTTTAATTTCTCAATTTTTGGTAAGTTGATTAGAATAATAACATACCTCGACCTTTTATACTAGTATAGAATTATAAGCGAATGACTACCAGGACGGGAATGGATAGAGTCGATCTCTTTTCCGCTGTGTTGATTGTAACATGATACACTTGCTCTAACACCCAGAGACCACATTCGTTCCTCATTATAACTTAATACTAAGAGTGGACATTGGCACTAATAAGCACCCCCAGCCCAAATCCGTTTTGAAAGGAACTGAATTTTGCTTTTCACTGGTTGTTAGTAAACAAAACAGCCGACCGATACAAATCAGTAACACTTTTATACTAAAATAGTTTTTGATTTTAATTAAAAAAATTAGTTATTTCGTGTTGTTGCTGTTAGCATATGTGAAAAGATTAATTTTGGACTAAAGATAAACTAATATTGTTATTATTTAAAGATAAAAATTAAAACGAAAGACATGTTTATCTATTTACCATGTGCCTCTACGGATAGTTAATATTAAAAAGTATTTATTTAAAAAAATATGTTGCTAGGGTTAGGGATAGGGTTAGGGGTTAGGGATAGCTATTATTATTATAGCCTTATAATATACTTTTTATAGCTTTAAAAAGGAATTGCTATTGAATTAGCAACAACAACATGAAAGAAATAAAAAAAAGTTGTCTTTAATATAAAAACGTGCCTTTCGTTTATAGTTTTATAATTTAAAAACAAAATGCGTCTAAAAATCGTCTGTTAACAAACAACCGGATTTTTACGGTGAAAGGCAAATTAGTATTGGATAGGAATACTTAAAATCATACAAGGGCTTCCCATTGTGGCGTAATGGTTAACAAGCTAGTGTCAGAGATCCAATACTAGAGTGATAGCAAGTTCGATCCTCGTAGGGTGCACCATACTTGCGACCAGTGGTCACATCCGATCAGTGGTGAACGGGTCGGGTGAATATTTACTTGAAATCATTCACGTGTGTGCAAATTATTTGTATAAGAAAGAAATACTTGATATCATATAACTGTGAGCAAAAAAAAGATTGAGAAATAATTACACCAAAATACAAATATGAATACATCATCATCATCATCATCATCATCATCATCATCATCAAGACAGACTCTCCCTCGACAATCACTTACCACAAGAGATTATTCGTGAGGTCTATCAGTCATCTTCCATTGGCAAGTACTCTAGATGGCATTCAGTTTCCATGCAGAATTTATGAATCAAAGTTATTGCTGGTTAGCCAATACGGCTGTGTCAATATGTAGAAGTCCATATGACAACGTCACTTATGAGTTGATCCTTATTTCTTCAGCTGTGCTCAACATATGTTACATGTCTAACTTGGATTGTAAGTACCTGTACAACTGCTTCTTTGTAAGCTGCTACTTCCAGATTTTTTGTCAAAAGAGCATGCAACATTCTATTGTAGTACCCATCTAGCTTTTTCTAAGTGACTTTTCAAAGTCTAAGTAGTGCAAAAATGCAGTACTATTGATACGGCTAAGAATACACCGACTGCATCTCTGAAGAGGGGTAAGATCTCCCCTATGGGTAACCTGTTGGCTGTGGGTAGCGACCAGTGATGATAAAGGACGGATTCTCGGTGGCTGAGCAGTCCATGACATGCAACACTCCTCATTAGCTCTTACTTAGGATAGACGGATCCAGGTTGTCTTACTATTTACACATAGCTAGAGGCAGACTAGTTGGAGGGGTATTTTTCCAAATTGTATTAGCGATATGTGAAATTAAAACATTTTCGTCCTGTATTTGAACTCGTCACCCCGCATCTATTTCCTACGACGGTAACCATTATACGACACGCCTCAAAGTCAAAAGAAAAATGTAAATTGATCTGTAATGTCAGCATTAAAATCCCAAATCCAAGAATTTTAGTTGAGCGCTATTGGGTTTTATTTTTAGAAAAGACAAAGTTAATGTAAATTGAATATATCAATTAAAGTTTGTGCGGAAATAAAAAGTGTAGGAATTTAAACTTTTGATGTATGGATGATCCGATTAAACCACTTAACGATAAATTTACTGAGATACTTTAGATGGAAAAGAATGTGATTTATATTTAAACTAAATAACATCTTTTTTTTTAAATCTATTGAAATGAACAATTTTCTATTTGGTTTCACAGTGAAATGTATCTGCAAAAAAGAACGTTGTAGATTTCTAATTTTTTTAAGATGGTTAACGCGAAAAGACTTTCCGAAAAATATTTAACGAAGTCTTATACATTTCTATGAAATAAATGTCTTTTTTTTTTTAATAATGCATTTCAACTTACAAACACAAATATCTCCAGAGAATGAGTGTATGTGTGGAGATGATATTGTATGAAATTTCGACGAACAGGTGAAATGTCTAAACTATTGTCTTCATATTTCAAATGAATGAGAAAAATATAAAAAATAAATGAGAAAGTTATAATTCTTTTTTCTTTTTTTTTATTTAACTTGGTTTTTTGGTTGGCTGGTTATTTGGTTCGTGGTTTTCAGACGTCCCTCTTCGTTGGGTGACATTTTTTTAATTAAATTGAAATAGATCACTAAGTAGGACTGAGTCTATTCTAGCAGAGACCACCCAAAGAGGAGATTTAAGAGGTTTGACAGGTTGCCTAACCAATGTTAAAGAGTCCAAGCTGCCCTACTATTTACCTATATCTGGAGGGAGAATAGCGGTATTACCGCTATGTGAACTGTGGCTTTGTCCAGGATTTGAAATCGGGTCGACGAGTCCATTCCCACGACTCTAACCAGTACACCATATAATGTCCAAGTCCCCTTTTTGCGAGCAAATTATATTGTTTCCAGAAATAAATGGTAATTTTCGGGCCGTTTTTGCTCAGTCGGTATAGCATCAGGTTTGGAGCTACAAGGTTCCGGGTTCAATATCGGCCCTCGCCAACTCAGTACATAACTAGCACGGCTTGGTAAAGTGAGAAACTTATGGTAGGGGTGTACTAATAACTTGTACACAATTATATAGTTTCAATTATTTCTATCAAATACTAACAACTTCTGCACAATTATATAATTTCAAGTATTTTATCTTATACTAATAACCTCTAAATAGTTATATAGTTTAAAGTTTCAAATTAAACCTAATTACTGATAGAATTGTTTTACATTATTAATACTGATAACATGCAATTGTATTTATATATATACCAAAATATCGGTTTACAGTGTGTCTAATTTGCATAATGATATTACAAATTTGATTTTAATAAATATGTGCTTGGTGTTATTGATTTCTAATTGTTTCGTTTTATTTTTATGAGCAAAAATCTCGGGGATAAATCTTGAAGAAATCAATTATCAAGACCAAATGATTGTAATGTTATTATTTACTTCCTAATTTAACTAAATAGTTAAATTATGAAAAATTAGCAATGAAAGACGGGAGTGATAGAAGAGCAAGTCTCAATTTTTCTATTTTTCAATTTTTCTTCTGTTTCGAATCTTTTTATCTGCATTCTGATTTAGTCTCATGAGCCTTTCTAATTTGATATAATATTTTATTACATTAAAACTTATATACTTGCACCCGAAGGGCGCATATATTTGCTAGTATAGTGAATTAATAAATCAGATAGTGTTGATGGTCACATGAGACCTGGAAAAGCATCCATGTTTATAATGAATAATTTTTACTGATAAAAATCTTGGAAAATATAACAAGAAATTTTGTTGACAGAAAATTATCATCTTTGATTTTGGTCGGGGAATTATTTTTTTCATAATTGATGAAGTCAAAGATGAAGAGATAAAGATGTGTTTAGTTGTTGCGATTCTGACAAGATTTTCAAGACAAAGATTAAGAAATTAGAGATTAGAAAATTGCAGTAGATATTTTATTTTAAGCTCATCTGAATATATTTCCTTATAATACATTGACAGATAAGAGAAAAATGGACTTCAATCCGACATCCGAAAAGTGGTTGAATCCGACACAGGTACTTACCCAACCCCTTCCGTTAAACTCTATCTAATGGTAAGATTCCAGATTTAGAGCTTTTTAGTGTGGAGTACCCATTCATCACCATTACTCCCATGTCCACTCTGATCCGAAGTGTTATTACCTATTAGGGTCCCATCTATGTGTTAAATAGAAGAACTGAATTTTTTAAAATTGTATTAGAATTGTAAAAAAATGAGTTTAAATAAAAACTTTTGAATACCCATCAATAACGAATTAAAAAAATCTCCGGTATAAAATACCCCACTAGGGGTTGATATGCTGTAAAATCTAGCCAATCAACCAATCCAACCCGGATTTGATGTGACACAAAGTTACAATGTTGGATAGCCTCCCTATTATTCTTCTGTAGCGGGAATGATGCTACTGTACCCCTACAGTGCTGTAAGAGAACCAGCTTGTGTACTGTCTGTCTGGATCGAACTCGAGTCGTTCGGAATTCGAATAAAAACGATTTCGGAGTGACATGGACATGTGGCTTGATTCAGGTGCCCGGAGGTAGGAAATGTTAGGTCAATAAATAGACAGGCTACAGAAGGTACTGTTATTATAGATTTGAAAGGTATATATATATATATATATATATATATATTGAGAGAGAAGACAGTCAGAGAAAGAAGGGTCCTTTTCGCCGGTTAACAATATTCTGCTTTGCTTTGGAGAACTGCCCTCCGCTAAATTACAATATCTAATTATCAAATTCATCTTCTTATATTGGGTATATCTTCTATTTTCTTTCTAACATTTGTAAAGGTTCCTAATTAGTAGATATTCTTTATAAAAAGATTTAAGAAACAAAGAAAAATCCTATTCTTGAAAAAGACCAAGCAGACTGACCGACGCCAATTTCCAGTTCAAAAACCTTAATTTACATTTTGAGGGCCAGGAGGTAATTAGAGAGAATTTAAGGAGAAGAAGGAAAAGAGTTAGAGAAGACAAAAAGGAAAAGGGTTAAAGAAAATAGAAAAAGGGGTGTTTAGAAAAAGATTACGTGAAGTACAGAAAAAAGATTAGTAGCCGAGAGACCACTGCTATGAACACACGCACAGAAAATATCAGTACGGGAATCTTCAGGCGATTATTGAAGTCTATGCTAAAAAAACTTGGGATTATATACAGTTTATATTTTAGATATAGTTTCGGTTACATACAGAGAAACACACAATCTCCATTATGATAAGATGTGTGTATTTCGGCAAATTAATAATTCAGTGGAGAGACAGATGTCATAAACTGAAATCATCTCGTTAATCGTTCAGTAATTAAAAGATCACACACTGTTTGAACTCCGCATATATATATATATATATATATATATATATATATATATATATATATATGTGTGTGTGTGTGTGTGTGTGTGTGTGTGTGTGTGTTCGGGACGACAATCACATTAGAATATACGAAAATTTCTTTCAATTCTATATAACTATAAAGGGGAGCCAGAAATACTTCCCCCGTTTTAAACTGTCGACTGTATGGTGCCGTTGAACTTAGGCAAGATATCTACCCATCTCTCTCTATCTTTCTCTCTCTCTCTCTCTCTCTCTCTCTCTCTCTCTATATATATATATATATATATATATAATATATTGAAAAGATAATTGGAAGAAAAATATATATGCTTTGGTATGGATGACATTTATAATTGTTATTTGGCAACACGTGTTTCCAATAAATTCGTTTACACACAGAATTCAATTTAAAATTATTTTAAATACAAAATACTATAAAGAAAAATAGCAGGCAGTCAAAAAATTATCTTCAGGGCAGTGTGTTTTGATTTTTTTAAATGAGTAATACAAGAAAACATTCGAAATTGATTACGCCATAAACGGATTTTTTTTTCAAATTTCAAAAGCGTTTCTTGGTTTGAAAAGGTATGGAAATATTTTTAACAGTTTATATTTTGAAAATTCAAAAAGAAAGTTTTTTATTTTTTGAAACGTGGAAGTTTAGAAATTTTTGAAAAAAAATAGTAATCCTTGCTGTTATATATTTTGTTAAACAAATTATTAATTCATTTCATTTATCTATCTATTATTTCCTTCTTTCACTCTCTCTCTCTCTCTCTCTCTCTCTCTCTCTCACACACACACACAACACACCACACGTACACACATATATATATATTTACATATATATATTGTGTCACATCCAGCTATATATATATATATATATATATATAATCCCTCCGCACGAGCAGGATGTGACACAAGGTCAATTTCTAAGCGGAGTTTAACAGATTTGAATTCAGAGTTTTCCTTCTCATAGAGTGGTTACCCAGAAATGGTCAAAGAACCCAGTCTGCCCTGCTATTTACTCATAGCTGGTGGGAGAATTGTATCTATACCTTTCCTGACAGTATTAGCGACGTGTGAAATACAAACAGCTCCGTCTAGTAATTGAACTCGGGTCGACGAGACAATTTCCTACGACTCTAACATTTAGTCCACACTCCTACACATACACACACACACACACATACACCCTAACACACATACACACTAAACACACACACACACACACACACACATATATATATATATATATATATATATACACAAATGATATCCTACTATTTATCCATTGCTAGACTCAGGATAGTTGGATTCGTACCTTTCCCATGGGTATTAGTACTATAAGTAATGCAAACAGCCTCGTCAAGGATTTGACCTCTGGTCGCCGTGCTCATTTCCAACGACGTTAAGCATTACACACACGCGGTGCATTTTGTTTTTCATATAATCTATATCATATTCAGACACTCAACCACATACATAAAAACATACATATACACACATATACATATACATATATACATATACATATACACGCATATCAGCATATTTTCATTTAATTTAACGAAAATGGGAATTCTAATAGGTTTGGTTTGTTTTGTTTTACGGCATATCAGCCTCATTGGGTTATTTAATGCCGACAAAGCTTGGAAATGAATGAATTCTTAAATTGATACTCATTTTTTAAGCACATTTTTCTATTTAACCCATAGATGGGATACTAACATGTACTACTACTGCGGGTCAGAGTTGACCAGGGAGCAATGGTTATGAAGGGTTGCTCCGCATTCTCCAACCCTCCAAAACTGGAACCTCACCATGAGATAGAGTTTAACGTCATTCCCAGGACATGTAGACACCCAGTCACCGCCTTCTAGCAACCATAGTATAAAAATGGATGGGGTTTGCCAAAAGGGCAATATGGTTGGGGCAATCATATAGGTGCTAGGGCTTTACATGACCAGCCAATTGATGGAGGGGGCCTCTCGACCGCCCGTCTAGTCTAAGTAAGGGTCTAAGTGGAGTGTTGCATGTCATGGACTGTTCATCCACCAAGACCGTCCTTAAGCATCACGGGTCACCATCTACGGCCAACAGGTAGCCCATTAGGGGGGTTCTAACCCCTCTGCAGAGGTGCAGTCTGTGTATTCTAAAGCCCTAAGATTATATGTTTGTTTAAATACTTATGAGCAATATCTATGTATATGCTTATATGTTGTATGGTTATATAAACTTTTAGTCGTCAATTAAAAAGAATGACTAAATCCATGTAATATTGTTTGTAATAAAAATTGGTTATGCTAGAATCGTATTATTGTTTTACTTGTAAAAAGAAAGCGACGAGAAGCAGGTTCTTTCTTTGTTGAAGTACATAAAGCAAATAATATATATATATATATATATATATATATATATAATGTGTGTGTGTGTGTGTG
>CM042156.1:63165062-63190062 GCA_023376005.1 Doryteuthis pealeii
CTCTGCGAATATTGCAAACTAGCACAACGAGAATACAAAACTAGACACGACTGGGTTGGGAAGGTGATCCACTGGGAATTATGCAAAAAATTAAATTTTGACCATACAACAAAATGGTATATGCATAAACCAGAATCTGTTCTTGAGAACGAAACGCATAAAATTCTCTGGGACTTTGAAATAAAAACGGATCACCTTATCCCAGCAAGAAGACCAGACCTAGTATTGATTAACAAAAAAGAAAGAACTTGTCAACTGGTGGATTTTGCAGTTCCAGCAGATCACAAAGTGAAGCTAAAGGAAAATGAAAAAATGGACAAATATCTGGACCTTGCCAGAGAACTGAAAAGGTCATGGAATATGAAAGTGAAAGTGATACCAATTGTAGTTGGTGCACTAGGAACGGTCCCAAAAGGATTGGAAAAGGGTTTGGAAATTTGGAAATCAGAGGAAGGATTGAAACCATTCGGAACACTGCACTGCTACAATCTGCCAGAATACTCAGAAGAGTCCTTGATACCTGAGGAGACTTGCTGTTACTCAGACTCCCGTGAAAGACCATCAGCTAATGCTGATGTGAAAACTCAAAAGCAGTAAATAATAATAATGATATGGGATCGGCTAGAATACTCAGAAAAGTTCTGAAGACCTGAGGGTACTTGCTGCCACTCAGCCTCCAGGGAACCACCAGCTACGGCAGGTGTGAAAACCTTAATAATAATAATAATAATAATAATAATAATAATATAATAATTATACACACGTTTAATTGCAAGTATAGACGGGGAACATATATATATATATATATAGCTGAACATTCTGGCTTCATGAAATATACCTAAAATTGCCTTAAACTAACTACATTAAACACAGGATTGAAAACGTTACTACTCAGAAAGACTGGCAGAAAATACTATTACTGGATACCTTTCGAGTTTGATTCACCAATGTTTTTAATAACGTGTAATAAAAAAAAGGAAAACATCTTATGAGTGTGTTAATTCCATTATTTTTAAATACCAATACAATGAGAAGCCCATCGCATCACACATACCCCCTAATAGAATCTCGAACCTAATTTACAAGGCCCTGTCCTAAGTTTTTGGCTGGAGCTTTTGATTGGGGGTTTGTGTGATGTGGCGGGATTCTCATCTTATTTGTAATTAAATATAATGGGATTAACAAACTCATTAGATATTTATCTTTTTTTATTTAGCAGTAAATGAAGTAATAACAGATAAGGAGCAAAATATTTTTCTTTAATAGTTTGAAATTCTGGCTTCATAAGATATTCCTTATACAAACTACATTAAATTAATTGATTTTTCCAAAACCTAACCATCGGAGTATAAGACACTGGGTGACTTTGAACCGTCTTTTATATTTCAATAGGGGTTTAATACGATATTCAATTAATAATTCCTCCATACATTGAAGAACTAAATGATGCGGTAGACACCGTTGATAGTATTTTTGGCAAAAGATATGTGTAAAATAATGAGAGGTGTGATGTCAGCAGTGGGTTGACGTGTGGCGCATGTGTGGAAAGTGTGTGGAAATTGAAATGTTTTAATAATGAAAAAAATAGGATAAGGAAACGTAGAAGTGATATATGTGAATAACTGACTTTTACTTTTTCTTCTTTCCTTTTGTTCTTCCTCTTTTTAAGTATTTACCTTTAATTCTCCCTTTAATACTTTTACATTCATTCATTATTTTCTTATTCTTTCTGATATCTCTTTCTTTTTTTTTTTTAATTTCCTCTGATATTTCTGTTTTTCATTCTTCTGATAATCCTTTCTTTCTTTCTTTATATAGATAGATAGATAGATAGATACTTTATTTATATACCAATGCTGATTTTTAAGTTTAGACATTCGGTCATCAATATTCGACTTATACATAGGTATCTAGAGTAATATTTTTCTCGGTAGTGTAAATAAGTCTTTGTTACAATAGAAATATGAAAATCGAAAATGAATTCGAAATTGTGGAGCTGTTTCTGTTTGTCAAAAGGAATAAAAAGATTAAATGCAACGATTGTGTTCACAAAACGTAGACGTCAAAATGAGATATACAGTTGCAAAAATGCACGTTTTTCTCTTACACAGAAAAGGGCTCTTTTTAACAAGAGGGGGTGGGGTTTCCTTTCATTTTTCTCTCTCCTTCTTTTTAAGGAAAAATACATCGTGATTCTTCGCCGTTTTGAAAATCACGCACATATTTGCTATTCACTGAATGCAATGTAACACGATCAGTTATCGCCTAGAGTGAGAATTTCTTGCGAAAACCACATCAAAATGACCGATATATATACATATTCACACTGCTTTTAAACTGCTAACCTAGCCAAAGTTATGGAGCTCAGTCTGCCCTACTATTTACTCATAGTCGAGGTGAGGATACTTGGATGTATAACTTGCATTACATCTTCGTATATCCAGTGACCGACTGCTCAAATAAATCTATGATAGCCAAATGACCGTCTGTTGAGTTCTTTTCTAATTTGAAGTATATATATATATATATATATATATATATATATATATATATATATATGGTAAATGCATATATAGGCACACCACTGTCTCATCAAGTGAGATAGTGAAAACTACACACTTGTAATATATATTATTATAATTACTTACTTGCTGTCTATCGAATCCGATGATGACACCACGCGAATCACTTTCCTCCAATTTATTCGGTCTCTGGTTGCGTCCTGCCAACTGCCTATGGGAATGTTAAAGTCCTTCAGGTTTCTTTTGATGTTATCTTTGTACCTAAGCTTTGGTCTAACGATTCCAAGTGATCCCCCTCTCAGTTGAGAGTACAGAATCTGCAATGGTAGTCTTTCATTTCCAAGTCTTTTTAAGTGGCCAGTCCATCTCAGTTTGGGTTGGACAAGTATTTCGTGCATGCCAGGGAGTCCAGTTCTCTTCAGGATTGTCCTTGTTGAAACATGTTGTCACCACTTGACATTTGATATAATGCGCAACTGTCGCATGTAGTAGACATGTATTCTATGGGCATCCGCTTTGTATATCGTCCATATGTATTATTATACTACAAGTGAGTAAATCAATGATCGTTTGCTAAAGGCTTGTTTTCTATTTAGTTTAATGACACAAATTAGTCGTTAGCTGATCATTTTCAATATCTATCTGTTGGAGAAGTCCCCATGACCTAGTGGTTAACGTGCTGACTGTGGCCTCGAAGTAAGCACGTCCAACTCCAGTCGCACCATTACGTTAATTTTCGGATGAATAAAGTAAGTCGGCGGAGTGGTCTTTTTTCCCTTATCAACACTGTTCAGTAATAATAGATCTGCGAGACTTGCATGCTAACCATTATATCACGATGGGACGCCCTTTTCTTACACAGCTCGTTCTGCATGGGCAGGACGTAATACAAGGTCGCAAATATTGGACATCTAGCAATAATCAAAGTCACTATTCAGTAATAATATTTTTGGTTTGGTTACTGTCTGTAATGGCATATCAACCTTCATGAGTTATAGCGCAACAACATTTCGAACTCGCTCATTACGATGTTTCAGTCCAGCGCATTATGTTATATAATTGATAGGGGCCTATAAACTATGTACGGTAGTGTAGAAATCAAAAACAATGATAATTCTGAATCATGGAAGAACCGTACAAGTAATTGACAGGTCTTAACCTTTTAATAACCTTATAGTTGGACTCTGATTGGCTAGAAACAAGCGTGAAAACAAATATAGTTACAAAGCCAGTTTTGGTTGGCTGACTTAAGGGGACAGATCTAAATGGAATCTGCCGTACGTAGACCATTTCCCCACACTTGTTGTTCTTTCTTAAGTTGAAAGACATCTAAAAATTATATTAAGTATTGTGTTCATGATTAAAAAAAAGGCAACGGACACAAAGATGAGAAGTTCCAAGAAATCCCAAGAACAATCAGAAGAAAAGAAAGAAGCCCGCCCAGATAGCAAATAGATGACCAGCGATCAACAGGCTTATAAGAATATATGTATCATAATAAGAAGAGAAGAAAAGAGATATACAACAATTACCCACTATGTCTGTTACGATTTTGTGGACATTTTTAGGTTTCAAGTGAGAGTAGATTACAGTGGAAATCCTTTGTGTTAAGCAGAGGCTGATCTATAGTGGGTAAAGTCATTTGGTTCTTCCTTGATATCCCTTCGTGCAGATTTGAACCCTCCGGCTGAGACAAGTCCTTGGTTGCAGGTCCGTTCGCAATGGCGAATACGTGACAAATCGGTGATTAAATAGTTAACTAACCACGTATTCGAGCAGGTGATTGGCTGGCTTTAAGCCACACGCCCACGCAGAGTCTATAAGTTTAGGTGGTGGATAAGGATAAAATATTCCAATAGTAATGTATCTGCGAGACTATCTTGCAACCCATTAAACCACGAGGGGACGCCCAATAATGAATATGTGATGTGAGATCCTTGTGCCAGACAAAATTCAGATCTTAATTAAGTCTACTAAAAAAACATATTACAATGTTGCAGTCCTGTCTGAATCATACCACTACCCCCCAATAATGGATCTGTGAGACTAACTTGCTAACTATTGAAATATGAAGGGACGCCCAATACTGGGTATGTGATGCGAGAGCTGCGTGTCAGACTAAAGTCAGGTCATAAGTAAATCTTCTAAAATCATATTACAATGTAGCAGTCCCGAACACTACACTCAGTAAAGAATCTTCGAAACTAGTTTGCTAACCATTAAATCACGTGTGGACTCTCAATACTGGACATGTGATGGTAGACCTGTGTGCCAGACTAAGCCAGATCTTAATTAAATTTTATAAAAACACGGGTTCATATTAAAGGCGAATATTCGTTAAAATTGCCGTTTTAAACGTAACTGTGCAATTTCTAGCAAGATCATGTCACAACTTTATAAAAAGAAGAAAAGATTTAAAAATGTTTTTAAAAAATCTATAATGAATTTGTGAAGAGATATTTTAATTATTTCCACATGTTGCTAATGGATAATTAATTCTACTTGGATTAGATTTATGAACTCGATTCTTGAAGCAATGAAATTAATTTCAACCCAATACAGTGGACAACAACAAAGCAAACCAGTGAATGGATGAAATAACAGAAGGTGTTTTGTTGGTTTTTTTTTTCATGATTAAGAAAGAATGGAAAAGAAAAACAAATTAAAATCGAAACTTAATTATTCACACCCGAAATATATAAAGCGGCTACCGTCACTGGGTGAGACGGGTGTTCGGTGATACCAGCTTCATTTTGGTTGGTTCGTTTTACTATTAAAAGCTCCGTTTCTTTAATATGTCTTTTACAAAAAAATCGACTCACAACGGCTCTCCCACGACTGCAATCCTACCATAACCCACTGATAACAGTTCTAGCTCGTGTCACTTGTTTACAATAATAATAAGACATTGTTTGAATAGAATAAATCCTGGAATGAAAAGATAATGAACTTTAAAATATACCATCATATTTTGGAAGTGATTGCTCAAAATTAACTCTTTACCTACCAGATTTCCCCCATGCTGTACTATTTATTTTGTTTTTCATTTTTGACTAATATGATGGGATATTTTAAAGTTCACTATCTATTCACTCCAGGACTTATTTTATTCAAACAATGTCTTATTATTATTGTAATCAGGCTGATGTTTTAATGTAAACAAATGACACGAGCTAGAACTGTTATCAGTGGCTTATGGTAGGATTGCAGTCGTGAGAAAGCCTTTGTGAGCGGATTTATAAAAGACATACAAATTTACAAATAAAAACGAATCAAAAGCAAAAAAAGGCGAAAACAACCAAACAAAAAATTAAGATCGTTTAACTCTATGCCTACGTTAAACCTTTCACAGTGTCTCTTCCACCACCGTGATCCTACCATAAACCGCAGGCAGTGGCTCTTACACGTGTCACTCATTTACACTGAAAGATAACTCAGATTACAACCATAATAATAAGTCATTATTTGAATAGAATAATTCCTAGGGATGAATAGATAGTGAACTTTAAAATATACCATCATACTGGTAAAAATATATTTTTTAATTAGTACAGCCATGGGGAATATTTGGTCGCGCTATTACGTTCATTTTGAGACTAATAAAGTAAGTAAAGTCGGTGGAGTGGTCTTTTGTTTTTATCAGCTGGATTTTCCCTAACGTTAGACCGGGGAGATTGTTGTTTTGTGTCTTTTGTCTTTAGATGGAGTGCTACATTTACCATCACCTTTCCATTTACCAAACTCGCAATTCAATAATAATGGATCTTAAAGACGAGTTAATTTTGGAGATGCTTGTCGTGTAATGGTATCGTTGTCGCAAATGGACTCGAGAAGAATCATGGAATGTTTGCATTTCCCATCGAGCAAGTGCGCATTTTACAAAAAAAGAAAAATTTTAAAAAAGAAAGAAAAATACAAACAAAATAAATAAAACAAATTTAAAGTTTAATTTTTGCAGGAGAC
Organism: Doryteuthis pealeii; assembly: GCA_023376005.1. Lineage (NCBI taxonomy): Eukaryota > Metazoa > Mollusca > Cephalopoda > Myopsida > Loliginidae > Doryteuthis > Doryteuthis pealeii. Next base: position 63,171,548 of record CM042156.1, read on the forward strand.
TGTCGGGCAGTGGTTATCGATGTAGAAATTGAACGCGTGGAGTCGAGTTCAAATCCTGGACTCTCTGTGTTTCACTTCAAGCAAGTTCACTTATGAAATATGTGCATCCATCTATACTGTTACGGTCCAATGTATGGATAAAATCATCATCATCATCATCATCATCATCAGGTCACCCTGAAGTCATGGATATCCATCTCAATCTCTCGCCAACTGTCCGTGTCGGTCATCGCCCCTCTCCCGGAGGTCCTCTGTGCAGCATCCAGAATCCACACTAAGCTGATCTATATAGGTCCTTGCTGGACTGCCCATACTGGTATGTCTGTGTGCAGGTTTACATAAATAACGTCACTTATGAGTTCGTCCTTGCTTCTCCACCATTGTCCAAGATGTCTTTCTTTTTCAATAGGAATACTTGATGTCATATAACTGTAAATTATTTGTATTACGAATAGTTAATTGAAATTGTAATTGTTTCCGAAGGATTTTATTAGTTCCTTTAAACTATATAACTGTGTGCAAACAAGTGAATATTATTAAATAAAAATAATTACGTAAAATAATATTATTCTTAGTATTAAATAGGAATACTTGATATGATATAACAATGTCCCCCCCAAAAAAAGCCCAACTTCTCTTACGAAACAACCACACAAAATTTAAATTTAAGTGTATAACGAACAATTCCCAAACCTCTAGGAATGAAATAACCCTAGAAGGGTTGAGATCCCGTTAAAAACAATTAGTCAATAAATCTTTTAATTCTGTCAGTGAAATGAATTTAAAAAATATTGATTAAACCGGTAATTTACACACTATTGTAGTATATTGGTTAATAAGAAACGGAAACACCGTTTCGGCCATTGTTTTGATAAGAAACGGAAGCACCGGAAGCTTGTTAATTATTACATCTCGATGAAGCACTTTTCTATACCCCATTCGTTAGGTTCGTATTGGGCCATCCCACGAGCATCGGACTTGCTAGTTTAGAAGTAATGGGTTTCCGAGACTAGCTTGCTAAACATTACACCATGATGGGACACTTCACTCTATTCCACCCGTTCGATTCGGGTAGCAAGTGAAATGATGGCTCAAGTATGAAGCCATTCCACGAGCATTGAATTCGCTAGTTCAGATTTAATGGATCTGCGGGACTAGCTTGCTAACCATTTACACAACGATGGGATGCCTATGAATTTTGAGGATTATGTATATTTATATGTTGACCAATTTGGACAATGGAAAGTCACAGATCGATTCTCCTGACGCTTGCAAAGATTCCTATCTAAATAATGCGCCAATGGACATTTTCTCACGACTCGGTTTTCTATTTCTCCTAATCTCTGGCATCTACGTTTCTGCTCTCTATTTCCTCTCTTCTTCAAATATAATATAGACCAGATCTGATATCATCGTACGAGTAAGGGATCTCAATATAAAGATTTTAATTCAGAGACTTACTCCCAAATAAAGCAATCTATCTATCTATCTATCTATCTCTCTCTCTCTCTCTCTAATATATATATATATATATATATATATATATATATATATATATATATATAATAAAGAAAAAATATAAGAAAAAAATAGACCTTGCATTGATCCAGCTACTCTGAAAAGAAATGTTCATATCCACTATCTAAAATATTAAATGAAAAAAAAAATATCCATGCTGTTATCATTTAAATTTTATTTTTTAATTATCTTCACGAATATGTATCAAATATCTATTATTTTTGCTCAAAAGCCAAGCCCTTGACATTTAATGTGTATATATATACTTTGTTGTTAATTGTTTTATTTTCGAAATTTCTTCCGGACATACAAATACACACAACTGCCCTTTATATATATATATATATATATATATATATATATATATATATATATATATATATCAGTGTGATGAGTATGACACTAAACTGAATCTAGTGATGAGGTTTCAATTCTGAAGCACCCATTTATTTCCGTTGCCTGGCGCCTCCTTGTCAAACAAGGCACGAAAAGTAGTGAAAAAAGAGAGGAAAGACGCTACCACAGAAAAGAGAGCTAGAAGGAAGGAGAGAAAGCAGCAACTCCAGCAAGTATCACTTTTTGTTTTCAGACACTGCACCAGAGATTGCCATTATAGAATTGGTCTGTTTAGCCACTCGCGCAGATGCAGTTAAGATTTTTTTAAATGGACACAGCGTCATCGTCTTTAGTTGGTGTGGTTGTACTGGTAAGTATATAATCTATGAGTCAAATAGATCTGTTTTCAAGTTAATGAAAATTATTTCTACCAGATTATAAAACCATACAAAAATATATTTCTACAAACTATTCGATTATAAATCATATATAAAAAGGCAAGATTTGGCATTGAATAACCCATGTGTTGATATGCCAAACAACCAACAACCTATCACCGTCTGTTCATATCTAGCTATCTATTCATTCATGTTTTGTCTAAATATTCCGACACAGGCAAGATGTGACACAAGGTTAATATTTAAATGGAGTACAGTTGGTTTTAATCCAATGTTTTCCTTCTCTTAAATTGATTGTCTAACCAAGGTTTAATGAACCAGTATGTAGTACTATTTAACCATATATGGGAGGTAGACAATTAGCATTAAGTATACCACAAACTGCTTCGTCCTTTATTTGAACTCTGATCGCTGTTTCCATTTACTTGGACGATAACCAATACGATAAGAACGCCTAACTGTCCAAGTATCCTCTCTCTCTCTCTCTCTCTCTCTCTCTCTTCTCTCTTCTCTCTCTTTCTCTCTCTCTCTCTCATATATATATATATATATATATATATATATGTGTGTGTGTGAGTGTGTGTGTGTGTGAGTATTTGGGCAGCCTTCTTTCATTTATGCATGTTGAATTAAACAAAAGATACATCTCCTGTTTAACAATTTTATTTAGTCCACAGAAGTTCGTGTCCGAGTACTCGGGACATGAACTTTGGTGGATTAATCCACGAATTCCACTCAAATATTAAAAAGTTGGCCATATATATATATATATATATATATATATATATATATATATATATATATATAGGATATTTTAATCAATTTTAATTACACGTGTTTCGGTCATGAGTTTATCCATGTGTATATTATTCAAACTATTCTTATTTTTAAATAACCAAATGAAATGAAATAATAATAATAGAAAAATGTAGAAATGTTCCGCACACAAAGATTCGACCTTCCTTAGAAAAAATATGGATTTACTCTGAGGAAGGTCGAATCTTCTTTGTGCGCGGAACATTTCTACATTTTTTCTATTATTATTATTTCATTTCATTTGGTTATTTAAAAATAATAATAGTTTGAATAATGTACACATGGATAAAACTGTTTTTGTCGGTTGCTTTCTAATTTAGTGTCTATCCTGTGGCCACCCAGAAAATAAGCTTAACATCTCGTGGACCCCCATATAAATGAAAATGGCATTTATCAAAAATCTATACACATATTAGAGGCTGTGTATATATGTATGTATGTCCGGATGAAACTACGAAAATAAAATAATTAACGAGAAAGTAAATATATATACACATTAAATATCAGCAGTTCTTGATTTTTAATAAAAAAAACTATGAAGATTTTATTTATATTCAAAGATATTTAAATACTAAAATATTCACAGAAATAGCTTTGCAATTCTACTTTAAAATGTCCAGCATTTGCTAATCTCAAAAGTAAACAAATAAATACACCAAGGTTTTCCCTGCTATACCCAGGCGACGGTGAGTAGTTGCTTCTAGTATTTAATAAAAAAAACACATCCAATATTTACACCGAATAATGTTATTTAGTGAGAGGGATATGCTTCTCTCGTTTGACACACATTGTCAATTCTTGGTTCATACAATTCACTTTGCACAAAAGTCACTGTCTGTATTTGGTCATTTTATCGGTAAGAGCTTAAAATGCAGTTTCGTATAAATATGTTGTAACAAAAGGAAACTGATGTTTTGACCTTTTAATAACAATGAATACTCAGATGCCAAGCCAAGCCCAACGTTTTTTGAGTGGTTGCTGTTTAAAATGAATTTTCATAGGTGTCTATTAGAAATTAGAAATACGAATTTGAAGCTCTATCGCTAAATGGATAATATAACATTTCAAGTCAACCCTGCAGCATTTGTGTACCTCAGCTGTCGACATTGTGGAGCCTTGTGGAGCCTTGTGGTCCTCTGACCAGAGTTTAGAACAACATACTTAAGGTGCTTATTTTCCTTATTCATGAATCGTATTTTGCATTGTAAAACATTTATAAAGGCAAAAACAAATACAGCTCAGAAGTATTAGCACAAACACAAAATGTACTTTTATATTGTCTAAAATTACAAATACAATGAAACCTCGTTTCTCCAAGGACTCTGAACTCGAACAATTCAGAGTTCGAACAAAGAAAATTGAGTTAAAAGGGCTTCAGTCATCAAACAAATTTTCAGACTTCGAACAAACGAATCGAGCCGATGAAAACAAAATTCATGTGGATGACTACCCAAGAAAACCGTAAACGTACGAACCGCTGGTCGATTAACGCCTATTTTATAGGGGGATTGCCCTTTAAAGCAATCACACTCCCCTCTTGCCTCCCTTCACATACGTCATCACATAGCAGCCAGAAAAAATTGTAAAAAGGATAAAGAATTAGGTTAAAGATTATATCTATTATACTTTTCTTATTTGTAATTAGATTTTCCTGAGATATATGTTACTTAAATACGTGTCTTTCCAGTAGATACATAAATATATATCTTTAGATACATAAAAAGACATTCATCTGATAGTCAAGAATGAATAAATCCACTTTACACTATTTTTAAAGAAAATATTATTTCAGTTTTCGAACAAATCAATTCTCGAACATAATTTTAGAACTAACTATGTTCGAGAACCGAGGTTTCACTGTCTCTCAAAAGATTTTGAACCAAATGCTCAACAATAAATTCTCACTTTAATAACTTTTCCAAATGACAATTTGACTTCGTTTTTTCTATCCCCTTGATCGATTAAATTAATACAAAAATCAATTGTTTTGTTTTCTATAAGATTTGAAATTTCACGAAATGTCTAGTAAACGTAATAATCAAAATATTGGCCCATATTATTATAATTCCATATAATCCTTTAAAAGAAAAAATTAATTGCAAAATTTGTAATTAACTTTTAAAATTACTTTTTACTCTCGTCCTTTTTTTAAGTAACAAGAAGTAAATTAAAAAGTTTACAAATAAATAAATACGATTTTGTATAAATTTATTTGTCAAATATTCAAAATAATCATTTAATTAATTGATTATAGATGCACGAACCATTATTTGATTGGAGATAGAACAAAGTTTTTATCTAAAATTAGTATTATCTGCGTTATTCGAACTTCCCTTTGTTGTTATTTGTATAATGTTTCAGCCGATATGCCCTCCGGCCTTCTTCAGATATTTCTTGTCGGACTCGGGAACCTTCTCGGACTCGGGAAACTTCTTTTCGGACTCAGGAACCTTCTTGTCATAGTCGGGAACCTTCTTGTCGTAATCGGCAGCCATCAACGAATTTCGAACCTAACCCTTTATTCAGTCCTCGTGGGTATCCTGTTTTCATTCCGCTAACCATAGCTGGGGTAGGAGTTGTGTTAATTATTTTTCTATGTTACTGCCTCTACTCAGGATTGAACCCGGAATCCAGACATAACTGTCACTTAGAACTGTCTTAACCTAACTACCTTATCCACTAGGCCATGTGTCCATGGTTGGTGGAATGAGAACAGGATACCCCCGAGGACTGAATAAAGGGTTAGGTTCAAAGTTCCGTGATGGCTCCCGATTACGACAAGAAAGTTCCCGAGTTCGAAAAAGAAGTTTCCCGAGTCCTACAAGAATACCTGAAGAAGGCCGGAGGGCATATCGGCCGAAACGTTGTACAAATAACAATGAAGATGGGGACAATAGTCCGGATAACGCAGATAATACTAATCATCAAGCCTCATCTCAAACATTCAGAGAAATATTATTTTTTCACTCCTTTAATGAATTTGATGATGTTATAAATGAGAAGCAAGGAGTAGTGATCTCTTAGTGACGTTCTTCAATGGGGACAGACACATGGACATAACTGTGTGGGTCGACCAGCAAAAACCTACATGGATCAGCTCTGCGTGTATAATGTTAAAAACTATAAAATATAGTTTTCTTAAATCCTTCATCAATTTTAATCTGAATAAATTGGAAAAGCTTTTTTCATTTATTCAATTCATTTCATTCATCTTTTAAAATTGCATTTACACATTCATTTTTTCATTAATTCTTAAATATATTTCCGTTTAGAATTTAATTATTTTCTGCTTCTCTCTCGATGAGTCCGGATTAAAAAAAAACTCTGATGATGATTTTTATAAATCAAAATATTGTTCAATATTAGCTATGAATATTATATAAATATTTTCATTTTAACAGCATTGTGTGTTTTCATATCCTTTTATCTATACTTATACCGTCGTATGTTAAAATCTATTTATTTTGTTTTGTTTTGATTGGAGTTATGGTTATACGCATTGGTGTGTATTTGTATTATAATCTCGGTAATTTTGTTATTATAATTAAGGTTTAAATCAAATTAATACTAAAATTAAAGGACAATGCATGGGTTTTGTTAAAATATGTTTAAATTTATTCATTCAAATCTATTATTTTATTTATTTTAATTGAAGCTAACGTGGAGTGAATACGCGTGGGGTAGTATTATAATCTTGGTGATTTTGTATTAATATTAAAAGGCCTAATATAAATCAAGGATGAATAAAAATAAAAATTAAAAAATTAAAAATTAAAAAATTAAAAATTAAAAAATTAAAAAATTAAAAAATTTAAAAAAATTTTTTTTATTTTATTTATTTAATATATATATTTATTTAATTCAATTTATTTATAATATATATATATAATATATATATATATATATATATATATATATATATATATATATATATAATATATATTTAAAATTAAAATAAAAAAAAAATATTTTATTTATTTATTTTTATAACTTATTACAAATCCTTTTTTATATTACATTTTCCATTATATTATATTACATTATATTGTATGAAATAGATTATAATCATAAATAAATCACAGATAAATATGCACGCTAAATGTGTACCAAAACGTAGCACAGTAAATTAACCATTGCCATACAGGTTGTAGTTTTATATGTTACCACAGAGTCAAGATAACTTATTGGTCCACTTCGTATACCTAAAATACTTTCAAAACTGATGCAATAAAGGAAATGTGACAACGTCTGTGGGGAGAAAGTGCTATTTCAGCAAACGTAGGTAAAGTGTTAAAATTGCAGCATTGTGATTTTCATTGCGCAGTTGTAATTAGTCAAGATACGTATCAATTACTTTTAACCTAAATTAAAACTAAGACGTCGACAAGTACTTTCATGTAGTTTATTAACTTTAACGTTTTTATTCAGATTAATGATATCAGACAGCAGGTTGACTCAGCTAAAGTAAATGCTCGCTTTAATCGTTGCCTCAAAAGCGCAGCATAATGATTTTTCCTTGTTCATGTATAATTAGTCACGATAAATATCAGTTACATTTAACTTAAATTAATACAAAAATGTCGGCAAGAACTTTCTTCTTCGTTTTTTTATAGTTTTTATTCTAGCTTACTTTTCAGGTGAATAACATATGAAATCAGATTGACTCGTTGGTTCGTTGATTGATTGGTTGGTTGGTTGGATGTACGGCATGTCAACCCTTGGGTTATTTTATACTATCCCTTTCTAAATTTCTTATAAATGTCCTAAAACCTGATTCACCTTGACATAATTTTAATATGTTCTTAACAAATCTCTAAATGAATTTAAATGCACATCACTAATCTTATGAGTATAGACTTGATCTCTGTCTCTCCATCTGCAGTCTCTCCCGCTCATCTCCCTCTCTCTCTCTCTCTCTCTCTAATATATATATATATAATATATATATATATATATATAGAGAGAGAGAGAGAGAGAGAGAGAGATTAGAATACATTTAAGTGGCAATTGCTACCATTGATTTCAAAGCAGCGTATAGGCCACCTATCATCAAGACCAGACGTTGTATCTCTCTCTCTCTCTCTCTCTCTCTCTCTCTCTCTCTCTCTCTCTCTCTCTCTCTCTCTCTCTCTCTCTCTCTCTCTCACTAAAATAACCCTTGAAAACCATTGAATCACTAACCTTTCAGAATATTCAAATAGCTTTTTACTTCACAGCATATAAACAAACGACAGATGATAAAAAATGATACTAAAATTGAAATAATTGTCCTAATGGGACAATGAGCCAAGGCATCAATTTATTTAATTTAAACTCGTACAAAGCCCCCAATAATGATGTACTCTCTGGGGATCAAACTTGCTACCATTAAATTTTGAAAGAACTTCTCTTTATAAAATAAAAAAGGTGCCTTTCTTGATAGATAGGTAGATAGATAGATTGGTAGATAGATAGATAGATTAAATATCACCAGAATTAGATACATGAATAGATGGATAGATGAATAGATTTAAAAATCACCAGAATGATATATATATATATATATATATATATATATATATATATATATATATATATATATAGAGAGAGAGAGAGAGAGACAGAGAGACAGAGACAGAGAGACAGAGACAGAGAGACAGAGAGACAGAGAGACAGAGACAGAGACAGAGAGACAGAGATTGAAAATTATCAGAATTTGATAGATAGATTAAAATCACATGAACTAGATAGATAGATAGATAGATAGTTTAAAACTCACCAGAACTAGTTTGAGAGGTACATAGATTGCTAGATAGTTTTAAAATCACCAGAATTAGATAGATAGATAGATAGATAGAATGCGTAAATGTATGTAGTGACCAATTAAATATTTGCATTTATTCATCTATTCGTATTCAGATACCATTTAGTACACACTTACACAACCGATGGAGTCATGGTAATTACACCTTCTAAATGCAAAACTTACAAAATTGGAAATAAATATAATTTACTAATTTGATTAAAGAATAAACATGTCAAAAAGTCAATTACAAACATGAATTTCTAATTAAATAAAAGAAACAATAAATCACAAAGTCCGTTACAGATTTTGAATCTGGAGCGAGATTAAATTCAAGCGAGATTAAATTCAAATGAGCAAAACAAAAAGGAGGCAAACCATTGCGAGTGACGTTGAGTCTTACTGGGAGCACATACTTCCTGCCCTATGCCACACCTAATCTTAGTAAATAACATGGTAAACAAAGAGACCATATCTCAACCGACTGATTTTTGAAATGCGATGTAAAGTATTGTTAGAGCTCTTTAATCGATTTAGTTGTTACGTGATCTGTTCTCACCTACATACGCGCATATTAGCAGTAATAATAACATATTTTTTAAAGATGTGTAGGTGGTACACATCTTTAATAAATATGTTATTATTACTGCTAACATGTGCGTATGGGGTGAGAACATATCATGTAACAACTAAATCGATTAAAGAGCTTGTTTGCTCGTAGGGCACTATTTAGCCTTCAGTAGGAAGAGCCTGGTGAGGCCCTTCTGTCTCCAGAGCCTCCTGGTAGCTTAATGGTTAGCAGGCCATCCAGCAAAACATTGCTAGTGCGTTCAAGTATTACTGGGATCCCATAGTTCCGGCATTTTGCCATTTCCAATCTTAGTAAATAACCTGGTCAAAAACACCCCTGGTATCAACAATTTGATTTTTTAAAATGCAATATGCAGTGTTCTTAAGGTACCAAGAGGACTTAAAATATATATGTTGTTATTACTGGTAATATGCGCGTATGTAGGTGAGAACAGGTCATGTAACAACTAAATCGATTAAAGAGCTTGTTTGCTCGTGGGCGCTATGTAGCATATCTCCAGTAGAAATAACCTGGTGGGGCCCACCCATCTCCAGAGCGCTTTCATGGTGTTACAGTTAGCATCTACACTAGGAAGCCATTGCTAGTGATTTGGAGACTTAGTGGGTCTCCATACATCCGACCCTCTGCCACATCTAAGCTTAGTAAACAACATGGTCAAAAATCAGTCCAGATCTAAACCGATCGATTTTTGAAATGCAATGTAACGTATTCTTAGAGGACCACCTGCACATCTTAAAAAAAACTTTTCAAGATATTTTTCTCTTTCTTTCTTCTTGATATAATTTAAAAAATAAAAATATAAAAATCATAACGAGCCATTGAACATTCCTATGACGGCCTGAGGGTTTTATTTTTTCCAGAGCATTACCGCAAATATTAGCACTCGTGTTTTTTAAAAAGGTTAGTAACCTCTTTAAACATAACAAAATGCAAATATGACTTTACAAATGCATAGGTAAATACTCGTATAATACAAGGGTGAGTCAAACAGTAATGACATTTTATTAATTTCATGTGAAGTTGTTTGTTTCAACCGGTTATAATTGATATTGTAACTTAGAACCTTACACATACAATGTGCCCCTTTGAGCAGGTCAGAGGTTAACCATGCTTGATCTAGCCCAAGGATCACCAAACTTTTTTCATGGTGGGCCATGATTGAAAAAATAATGAGCACAGGCCACACTATTATTGTGTTCAATACTTGCTAGCCAGAACAAAAGCTCTGAGAAAAAGACGTAAAAACAAAATTATCTTTCCATGTTATATTCATGGATGAGTGGCATAAGATGCACAAAAACAAATTTAACCAACATATTTATTTTCAAAACATTATCAAGAACACAACATTAGCAGAAAGGTTTAGTGAGATTCAAATTCAAGTACTGTTGGCGGGCCTGATAAAACGTATTTGCAGGCTGGATCCATCCATTGAGACCCTAACGAAGCTTAGTGAATTGGTTTGTTTGGTTTGTTTGGTTTTTACGGCATATCAACCTCAGTGGGTCATTTAATGCCGACAAAGTTTTGAAATGAATTCATTCTTAATGCATAATACAATTTTTGTTATAAACTCTTGTTTTTATATTTAACCAATAGATGGGACCCTAACAGGTACTACCACTCCGGCTCAGAGTGGACCAGGGAGCAATGGTGGTAAGGGGTACTCCACATTCCCCAAACCTCCAAAACTGGAACCTCACCATCAGATAGAGTTTAACGTCATTCCCAGACATGTAGACCCTCAGTCACCGCCTTCTAGCACCCATATGATAAAAAGGGGTTGGGGCTTGCCATAAGGGCAATAGGGTTGGGAAAATCATATAGGTGCTAGGGCTTGACGCGATCAGCCGATTGATCGGAGGTGGCCTCTCCGACTGCCCGTCGCCCAAGATAGGACCAAAGTGGAGTATTGCAAGTCATGAACTGCTCATCCACCTGGGCTCTATCCTTAAGCAACACGGGTCGCCACCCACAGCCAATAGGTGGCCCCAGTGGGGGAGTCTTACCCCTCTGCAGAGGTGCAGTCGGGCATTCTAAAGCCTCAGTCGACAGGGAGGAAAGCTTAGTGAAGGAATCCGTCGAGTAAGACCCAACTTGCCAATCGACAATATCCTCCTTCTGCATGACAATACTCGACCACAAACAAGCATCAGGACAAGGGCTGAAATCGCCTGATTCGGGTAGACATCTTTACCGCATCCTTCATACTCACCAGATGTAGCGCCTTCAGACTACCATCTTTTCGGTCCCATGAAACGTTATTCCAGTGACGAGAAAGTGAAAGTAAAGAATTGGCTCAAAGAACAGTTATCAGAATTTTGCAGGGCAGTGATACATGCTCTCATTCGAAGGTGGAACATTGCTATTAAGAGAAACTGTGACTATGTGTACAAGCAGATGTAATTCACAGAAGACCAGCTTCATTTTGATGTATGATACATGTTCCCGTGTTGGTAATAATACATGTCCTAAAAATGGCATTACTTGTTGACTCACTCTCGTATTTCCAACCTAGGTAAAATCAGGTTTTAGACAAAATCAAGTGTGCTAATTCTGAAACCATTCGCTGCAGTGGGGTAACTCGGACTCACTTGAACCTGTTGGCCGTGGGTGATGACCCATGATGCGTAAGGATAGAACCCAGGTAGCTGATCAGTCCATGACATGCAATACTCCACATTAGCCCTTACTGGCGTCACTGGAATAATATTTGCCTCTTTTCGGACCCATGAAAGAGGGTTTTCGATGCAAACATTATTGCAGTGATGACGAAGTGAAACAGTGGCTCAAATAACAGTCAATAGAATTTTACGGGCAGGAATTCATGCTCTCATTCTACTATTGAGAGAAACGGTGACTATGAACAGCTTCCACCTGTCCTAAACAAAATGGGCGATGAAAGAGAATGGGTTGATCCACAGCATGATACATGTTCCTACCTGAACTATGTGATGACTATGATACATGTTCTTGTGTTGGTAATTATGCCTGTCCTAAACAAAATGGCATTACTTTTTGTCTCACCTTGGTATTACTCTACAGTGCCCCATCTCTCCGTATGAAAAAGTCGCCTTGACACGTTTAGTAACTATCCGTTCCCTGTATGTTTATACTGAAATTATTAGCATTACTGGAACTGTACGTGCCAATTTATCTATTATTAATTCCCTTTAAGTCAAATATAATCAAATATCAGGTATATAAAAAACTAGCAGGACCTGATAGTATGATAATTTAATTATTATAACGTTTATATCTTTACTTAAGAACTATTGCTAAATACTTCAATATGTAAAAAGTATAATAATCTTCATCTAACTCCCTCTCACTCATTTTTATTTCTTTCCTTCTTTTTATTTTTTTCATTATGTTCAATTGAAACAAATTAGTGTTATTGCTTCTGCTCACTCATCCCTCTCTCCCTCTGTACATTTGCCTTCTTTCTTTTCTTCTTCTTTCTTTCTTTCTTTCTCATTATATTTTTTCTGTTTAGCGCGTCCATTATCTTTACTTTCTTTCTGTATAATAAAAATGGAATAGTCCATTGTTTAGCTGAGCTGACCACACTCATAAAAAAATATGAATTCGGCGGATAAGCAACAACAGATAATCAAGATTAACATTTTTGTATTTCAACTTGGATAATTTGGACGATCTCATTTTTAACCAGAGAGTGTTGCTAGATGATAACGGTTATACAATTAAGGAACACGATTAACAATATAAAAATAGTTGACAGTAATGTCAGTCTATTAAGTCAATCAAGTTCTCGATATATTTTAAGTTTAATTTCGTTGGCTGATTGAATTTTCCTGTATTTCAACCCTGTAGACTACCAAGGCGCCATCTAGACAGTTCGGCTCACCCAGCCTCTTTTTACTCGAGATGCTACCAAGTGCCCCACGAGGAAACAAGATTATGGAATAAGTCTCTGTCGTTTTTTATCATCATATCTGTAGTTTGTTTTATTTGCTGTGAAATAAAAAGCTATTTGAATAATCTCTAAGGTTACTGATTCAATATTTTCTGATCGGTTGGTTGGATATTAGTTGGATATTACGGCATGTCAACCCTTGGGTTATATTATACTAAATATGTTTTTGTTTTTGTTTCATTCATTCTTGTTCGGTATTCAATTTAAAAAAAACAAAACAAAACTCATTTTGTTCTATTCAATCCATGGGTAGCCCAACAGTAATATCACTCCGGGTCAAATTCAACCTGGGAATAATGGCAATGAACGTGTACTCCGCGCTCCCCAGAGCTCCAGAACTGGAATCTCACCAGTAGGTACAGTTTAACCTTATACATAGGACACTAAGACTTTCAACCACCGTGTTTACCATGTTTTGTGCAAGAATAGCCTGGTGGAATCAACCCGTCTCCACGACGACTCCCGTAATGTGATGGTTAACAAGCTGGACTAATAAACCGTTGCTAGGCATTTCGAGTCTTACTGGGGGTCCATACCTCCGACCCTGTGATACATCTAATCTTTGTAAATAGCATGGTCAACAAGTCTAGATATGCGCGTATGTAGGGGAGAACATATCACTTAACAGCTAAATGGATTAAAGGGCTTGTTTGATCGTGTGGTGCTATGTTGCATGTCTTGAGTAGGAATAGCCTAGTGGAGCTCACTCGTCTTCAGAGAGCCTTGGTAGTGTAAACCATTGCTAATGATTTCGAGTCTTACTAGGTGCCCATACTTCCGACCCTGTGTCACATCTAATCTAAGTAAATAACATAGTCAACAAACTGTCCAGATCTCAACCGATCGATTTTTGAATGGCGATGTAAAGTATTCCTAGAGGACCACCAAAACATCTCTAAATAATATACGTTATTATTACTGGTATTAAGCGCGCATGTAGGTGAGAACAGATCACGTAATAACCTCGATAAAGGAGCTTGTTTGCTCGTGGGGTGCTACGTAGCATATCTTGAGTAGGAATAGCCTTGTGGTGCTCACTCGTCTTTGGTAGTGTAATGGTTAACAAGCTAGAGTAGCAAACCATTGCAAATGATTTCGAAACTTACTGGGTTCCTATACTTCCGACCCTGTGCCACATCTAATCTGAGTAAAGAACATGGTCAACAAGCCGTCCAGATCTCAACCGATCGATTTTTGAATGACATGGTAAAGTATTCATAAAAGACCACCTGCTCGTCTTTAAAAAAAGATTCCAATACATTTCTTTTTTTTTTCTTCCTAAAATAAGTTGTAACATACAAATATAAAAATGATAATTATGTTTGAAAAATTGCTGTGCCCACCTGAGGGATTTATTTTTTAAAGAATATTATCGTTAATAAATATGAGCGATAATATTCTTTATACTTGTCTTTGCAAAGGTTATTCACCCCTTTGAACACAACTCACGAATGTATGATTTTACTACACGGTTCAGCAGGTAAACCCTTTCATGAAAGTACTTCTCAGCGGCCCATCTCTCCCCATGACGACATTGTCGCAACACCTCTACCAGCTAACTGCTTTCTGTTATGTTTAAACTGAAATTCTGCAGTGTTATTGGAACTGATTCATTAATAAAAGGGTAATTCCATTTCAAATCATCCAGGCCATGTCACCCATCCATTTCGGTTCTGATCATTTATCAAACTATCTTTTTGGTACAAATAATGTTCAATATATGTGAAATAATAATAGAAAAAAAATTGTCATAGATGCAGTGCCACATCGGGATATTGATCTTGCTATGAAAAACTCAGAAATCATCAATAACTTAAAATTGGTTGACTTTAAAACTTTTTTCGTAGCTTTTTTAGATTTCATGGGCAAAAATGCTTTTATAAATCAACTTTTAGAAGTAGGGAAACTCTAGAACTTTTACAGACAAAAATAGTTTACAATAAGTCGCCATTTTTCACCAACTCCACCAAATTTGAAGAGATAAAAATCGACAGGATTCCGACAATTGTTTGAATTGGAAGTTCAAATCTTGGTGATTTTCTTATGTTAACATAGTCTACACATGTAAAAATTTTCAGAAAAATTAATGGGGGTGGTTGACAATTTTACTTTTTTCTGGGTGATTCGACATGGAATTACCCAAAATAGAGAGGTGGTAGTAGTACCTGTTATGTCGCTTCTACGGTTCAAATAGATCTGTTTGATATAATTTTAAAGAATGATTTGGGACTACATTTTACATTGGTTCTGAAACCATTGATACTATGACATGACAACTAGCAATATAAAATCGGATAGCTGAATATACAAGGATTTGGCAAAAAATAATGCCATTTTGTTTAAGACAGGTATAAATACCAACACAGGAACATGTATCATACATAAAAAAGAAGACGGTCCTCCGTGGATCACATCCCTACTTCTCCACTTATTCAGCGTTTCTCTCAATAACAATGTTCGACCTTTGAATGAGAGCATGAATCCCTGATCTGTAAAATTCTGTTGACTGTTCTTTGAGCCACTTTTCACTACCGATTTCACTTCGTCATCACTGGAATAATGCTTGCCTCTCAAACCCTCTTTCTTGGGGCCGAATCGATGATAGTCTGAAGAAACTAAATCTGGTGAGTATGGAGGATGCGGTAAAGTTGTCCACCCGAATCAGGCATTTTCTCCCTTGTCCTGATGCTTGTGTGTGGTCAAGAAGAAGGACATTGTTCATTGAAACGTTGGGTCTTTCTCGTCGGAATTTTGCTCTGAGTCTCGTTAGGGTCTCAATGTAGGTCTTTGTTTTATAAAACAAACTATATATATATATGTATATATATATATATATATATATATATATATATATATATATGTGTGTGTGTGTGTGTGTGTGTGTGTGGACAAAGGTACAAAACTCAGACAAGTATATGTAGGAGATGCCGATATCAATGCTCGGCGAAATATATCTCTACATATACTTGTCTGGGTTTTGTTCCTTTGACTATATTTCCCCCTCTAATCTTTACTACATTCTGTCGGATTTACTCCTATCCTCCTAATATATAAGAGCTGTATTTATTTATTATAAAACCACAATACATTTAAGGAGCGATTGTTGCCATCGGTTTCAAAGCAGCGTATTGGCCACTTATGAAGACAACGCGCCTGGGAAAAAGAACCTGCAACGAATGTCAATTCATTTATATATGTTGTGAGTCTTTCTTGTATTCCACTGTGCCAGGTCATCCTTTGGTCTCAGTTCTGGTGAAAAACTAGTCCGATGTTTGGATTAAAATTGTCAATATATATAATTGAGAGAGAGAGAGAGAGAGAGAGAGAGAGAGAGAGAGAGAGAGAGAGAGAGAGAGAGAGAGAGAGTCTTGTATTGATGATAAGTGATCTATACGCTGCTTTGAAACCAATGGTAACAATTGTCCCTTAAATGTATTCTACTCTCTCTCTCTCTCTATCTCTCTCTCTCTCTCTCTCTCTCTATATATATATATATATATATATATATATATATACAAACGTGTTTATGTATATATATGAGTTTGTTCGTGTGTGTGTGTACATATAGGGGTTGGAATCCTAAGTTAGGAGGTGTAAACTGACGAATGAAAAGAATTCAAGGAAAGCCTACAAACGTGGAGAAAGTTGGATATGTGTTTTATATCCTTTTAACATATCTCGGGAAATAATGGGAGAGAGAGAGAGAGACAGGTGTATGAGAGATAATGAGGATTCTTACTTGTAAACACTTCTGCTTGCTACTGCTGCTAACATGGTCACCATCTTCTCTAGTTGGGCTGTTTCTCGGCTGGTTCATTCTTTCTGGTTGGGCGGTTCATCATTGTTTTAATGAATTAACAAGACTTTGTCGTTTTTCTTTTAGTCTATTTTAAACAACAACCCCAGTCCACAAAACTGCGTGGTGAGATGCGGCTCTTGAGAGACATCCTCTCTCGTCGAATAACTCGTCACAGCTGATCTAAAATTTGAACTAATGTCTCACGCCTCTAATTGCGCATTTCAGGAAAGGTTAAGTCCAAGTCAATACCCGTCAATAATCTTCGAGGTAATTTCCCGCTGAACTCCGTTATTTTGAATCTAACACATTCTGATTCAAAATCTATCTAACTATAGTGTGTACATAAGCTACCTATAAATTATGTAACATAGATTGAATTGACGAAGGGAACGAAAGAGGGAATGCGAGAAACGTCTATGAATGAGAAAGGGGGAACTGAAGGAGAGAAATGTACAGAAAAGAAAAAAAAAAAGAACTGACAAATTTTGTAATAAAACTGTTAATTTTAATTTTGAATTTCTTTTTCTTTCAGAATATACAGTCAACTTTGTGCTTGAAATATTGTAAAAATAATTTTCCTTAATAGAAAGACTGAAGTTTAAGTCCAACAAGTTTCTTGAAATGTTATAGACGGTGATAAGATTGAATAAAATTTATTTGGGTTCTGTTTTTATCTGATTTTGTTCTTATTTTGATCACCCTGTAATACAAAAAACAAAAAAAATGTGGGACTCTCTAGAAATGAAGAAGAGAAAGTAAAATTGAAGAGAAATGAAAAGACGAAAAGATCTGCGAAAAAAAAATGATTGAAATCAAGTTTAAACTAGTCTAATATTTGCCTTGCTACGTGTCCTGAATCTTTAATAAAAATATTTCGTTTAATTCTCGAAAAAAAAAAGAACGATTTCAATAGCATTCAGGGAGATTTAATATTTATTCGGGTCACATAAGGATGTATTATTTCTCTCTTAAACGGCAACTTTATATTGTGTAGCGTATATTGAATGTTTGATATATTTCCTAAGTGCAGCAACAGTAAAAAAAACAGGAAGAGGAGACAAGAGTTGATAGTTCGTATTTTGTTTGACTTCAAAGGAAATCAGTAGTCAAAATCTGTTGAACCTTTTTTACCTGACTTTTGAAATAGAATTCAAACATAGAAGTGAGATCAAACACACACACACACACACGCACACACACACAGAGGCGTCCACACGCGCACACGCACGCACACTCACACAGACGCATTCTCATACAGATAGTCAAACAGGCATATACGTTTCCAGAAGCAAATATAAAATTCTCTTTATGGTCTCAAGAATTGTTGAAGTACAATG